>CM067365.1:81750506-81874344 GCA_034401795.1 Chaetoderma sp. LZ-2023a
ATTAGGAGCAACGATATTCCTTTCCTTACAGAGGACTCTTTACAGCTTTAACCATTAGTAGCTACGATATACTTTCCTCGCAGAGGACTCTTCACGACTTTAACCATTAGTAGCAACGATATTCTTTCCTCACAGAGGACTCTTCACGACTTTAACCATTAGTAGCAACGATACCCTTTCCTCACAGAGGACTCTTTACAACTTTAACCATTAGTAGCAACGATATTCTTTCCTCACAGAGGACTCTTCACAACTTGATGTGAGATGATAAGACGATATAATAATATGAAGCTAAATAGTTCCATTTTATTTTCTGACCCTCTTATAGTCACTGTTAGACTCATGCTAGTTTGTTGGAATGCCAGTATCGGCCTGAGCACTTCTGCTTTGGTCTCTACCTCGTTTCTCTGTAGTAAATGCTTTCAAGCTCTTTCAACAATAACTCTCCCAGACTATGTATACCTTTTCTCTGTTTTGCCATTTAGAATGTAGATATGATATGAAGAATTCGCTGCTGTCCTGTACAAGTTCTTTTGATCTTCTTGGTTCAGCATTTGTGCTAAGGATGCTGCATCGAGTACAACTGCTGTCGCTGGTTTTGTTTTGGTTGTTACATCACCCAAGTTATTGCGACAAGTTAACAAATCAGATTTTGTTTCCAACCCCATTGTCCCATTGTCAGAAAGGGGTGGAACCAAGATTGACTTTCTTGCGCGAAGACGGTGTTAAATCTCCATCACGATGCTGAATGGCAATATGCAAATTTGCAAATATCTTGCAACCAGTTCTGACGACTGTTCTAGCAATTTCTCACTTAAACGGTGTAAGCGTGTTCCTTATTAGAACTTCAGACACTGGTCCCGATTTATTAACAAACAAATTCAGTAATGGGTCTTTCCACTGTATCCACCCTTCATATGACGTCGTAGTCCACTACGTGACGTATAGAATGACCTCCCAATCAATGACGTCATTATGACGTCATGAATTACATAGGTAAGTACGTCACGAACACATAGTTGAAGACGGACTATGCGTTGTTGTAGGAATTGTATGTCTTTACTATTTAATAAATATCATGTTGAATAGTTTGAAACTAATGTGACTGGGCACTTTGCTGCCATAGGCAGCAACAGCACCCAGCCAAATTAGTTACAAAATATTCAGCAGTTTAATTGTATAGCTTTCAGGAAATTGATAGTCAGGGCATTCGGGGATCGATCAATCCCAACACGGCGAACTGTGAGTGGAGCTTAGCTAGTGATGGGCGGGGCATAGCTAAAACTGGAAAGGTCCATTGACCTTGGATACATCCACCTCTATGCTAAGACGCAATGATTGTTAGCTAATGTTTAAGCAAATCACAGTACCAACACATCCACCTCTACACTAAGACGCTATGACTGTTAGCTAATGTGTATGCAAGTCACAACAGCAACACATCCACATCTACACTAAGAAGCTATGATTGTTAGCTGATGTTAATGCAATTCACAACACCAACACATCCACCTCTATGCTAAGACGCTATGATTGTTAGCTAATGTGTATGTAAGTCACAACACCAATACATCCACCTCTACACTAAGACGCTATGATTGTTAGCTAATGTTTATGCAAGTCACAACACCAACACATCCACCTCTACACTAAGACGCTATGATTGTTAGCTAATGTTTATGCAAGCCACAACACCAACACATCCACCACCACACTAAGAACGTATGATTATTAGCTAATGTTTATGCAATTCACAACAACAACACATCTACCTCTACACTAAGACGCTATGATTGTTAGCTAATGTTTATGCAAGTCACAACACCAACACATCCACATCTACACTAAGAAGCTATGATTGTTAGCTAATGTTTATGCAATTCACAACACCAACACATCCACCTCTACACTAAGACGCTATGATTGTTAGCCAATGTTTATGCAAGTCACAACACCAACACATCCACATCTACACTAAGAAGCTATGATTGTTAGCTAATGTTTATGCAATTCACAACACCAACACATCCACCTCTATGCTAAGACGCTATGATTGTTAGCTAATGTTTATGCAAGTCACAACACCAACACATCCACCTCTACACTAAGACGCTATGATTGTTAACTAATGTTTATGCACGTCACAACACTAACACATCCACTTCTACACTATAGCCGTTTTCACATGCACAGTTTTGCATACCTATGTATTTTATTTGCATATATGCAAATATACACGCCTATATAAATGTGTCATGTGAATGCAAATACATAGTGTATAAATTTGCATATTGAGCAAATTTGCATTTAGTGGAGGTAAATTGCATATATGTAATTTTGCACTATGAGTATTTTTCGGCATGTGAACGCATTGCAAATTTGCACACCAGGCAGTATTTCAGCGAATAATTTGTACGGCAGATCTATTTATAGAATTGTTGTCGTCTCAGAAACAAGCTAAAAATAACTGTGATGCAAGATTTTCATAGGAAAGGTTAGAAGTAGGCTCATTTCTCAACCGAACAGATTAGAGTTAAGTGTGAAAAGTAAATTATACGTGCAAAATGCCACCTAATAGTGGGGCGGATATGTAACACATTTGAGGTAAGATGTTCCATTCTGGTAGAAAGCATGAAATTTGGCATATAGGTGGTTTAAGGTATGCTGAACATAATTAGATGCGGTGCCACGTGATTCTACCAAGGGAACCATTCAAAATGGCGGATTCAATATGGCTGCCTGCCCAGCGGAAAATCTGCACTGCTCAAGTTCTAGATGGAGTAGAGGGCTGGAATGGATGTCAAATTAAGGGTTTCTTGGGTCACTGGTTATGATTTTACCCATTGCAATACTCTAAATAGATAATTATTAATATTATTATTATTAGTATTGTTGTTGTTGTCGTCGTCGTCGTCGTCGTCGTCGTTGTTGTAACATTTGTAAATTAGTAGTATTATTGCTAAACGTTTGTACACACATGTTCCGGGCGGAACATTTTAGAAACAAGTTTTCGCTACTCAAAACATTGTATGCCAGCCCCTCGCTTCGCCAAGCATTATTTCGTTGCGGATTTCCATATAATTATTGAAGTTTCCTAAGCTCACACTGACTATTTAAATATATCAGGAGAATACATAGCTGCATAGCAATCACGCACACGCGTATTGTGCTCTGCTTATAGACAGAGACAATAGCCTATTACATTCTCGCATTCAAGTCAATTTGTCAAAGAAAGTGAAATTGACATCTGATTCCACAGTGGATTTAGCACACACGAACTGGTCCCTGTGTGATATTTGCCAGCAGTCCACAACGGAGCATCTCATAGATCCATGTTGTAACACAAATCGTGACAATGTGATTACGAGTTATAGGTCATTAGCTGATAACCTTGATAGGCTACAGCAACTCCATGACCTTCCACCCTACCTGGATCTATGTAGGTTGAATGATGGATCTGGAATTGCGGAGACGCTCATAGAAAACTGTGCTAGGTGGCACAAATCTTGTTGGCATCTCTGTAGCCTGACTCGGGTTGATCGCACCATGAAAAGAAATGCGAAATTAGAATCCCGCGAGGATCTCAGGTCACAAGTCAAATCTAGATTGAGGTCTAATTTCACCCAGCCAAGTATAAATGACCCCACTCAACCACTGTGCTTTTTCTGTGACCAACCGATAGTGCATGACATTCATAGAGTCGCAACAGCAAAATTTGACCAAAACATACGCAAAATGGTGACAGAACTGAAAGATACTAAACCTCTTGCTAAAATGTCATCTGGAGACATGACAGCATTGGATGCTATTTACCACAAGACTTGTTTGACAAAACTATACACACGACATAGATCTATTTCGAGAAGTGAATTTGATATTGCTGACGATATGGAACCTGATATTGTTGCTCTTACAGAGCTAATATCATACATGGAAGATCGCCAAGCCTCTGAGCATCCTATTGGCAGCATATTTAAGCTTTCTGATTTAACACGATTATACACTCGCGGTCTTGAACAACTTGGTGGTGCTATGCCAAGTAGGATTAACTCTACCAGGTTGAAGGAAAAGATCTTGTCGAAAATGCCAAATGTGGCGTCAAACAAGAGTAACTATGAAGTGATACTCACATTCAAAAAAGACATATGCGATGCTCTATTACTAGCCACCAAAAATGATTTTGATAGTGACGCAATTGCGTTGATGAGGGCAGTTCAAATAGTCCGCAAAGAGATCTTTCAGATTAAGTATGATTGCAAGGGTTCACTTGATGCTGACCAGTATGACAACTTACTTCAATCACTTGTTACTTTAGTTCAGATGATACTTGGCGGTACCAACATTCATAATCAAAATGAGAATTCCCAAACTATCAAGGGGGAAGTGTCGTCAATGACCCAGCTACTCATCTTTAATGCCATTAAAAGAGCGCGTAAAAGCAGTATGGGAACTCGCCATAATCCTGATCGTGAAACAGCATTGCCACTCTACCTAGGCCTACTAATTCATGCCAAAACGCGAAAGCGGGAGCTTGTGGATGAACCACTCAGACATGGACTTTCAGTATCCTACGATCGCGTCATGCAGCTCTCGACTGATGTAGGAAATAAGGCTATAGACATGTTTAAAAAGGATGGGGTTGTTTGTCCGACTAACTTGCATGGCAATCTGTTCACAACTGGGAACATTGATAACATAGATCATAATCCTACATCCACATCAGCACGAACTGCATTCCATGGGACAGCAATCTCATTAACACAACATTGTTCAGACACAAATACTTGGATCATTCGAACTCTTCAGCAATTGACACAAAACGTTGTACAAAAATCCACCACCATCCATCCATTACCCGAGACGTACACAGTTGTGAACCCAGCTGCTTTCCCAAGTGCTAATCCTCTGCCTTCTCGAGCTGTTGATCCTTTGATTCCCAGTGATACCATATTAATCTTAGATAAGACTCAAATTGCGTGGCTGGACAAGATAAACGAACACTCGATCGAGAGCGATATGTATGGGACAGATGACATATCGTGGGCAGCTCACTTTGCTAGTTTGCCAGATGTCCCACCTCCGCCAGCAATTACTGGACTTTTGCCGCTCTTTCGTGACAACACTCATAGTTTGGCAATGGTGAAACATGGTATGGATTTAATTCAGCAAGCTAAGCAGCATGTCAATCATGGACAGGTGCCAGTCATCCCTCTTGATCAGCCTTTGTATGCTATTGCAAAGAAGATACAATGATCTTGGCCCCTTCTATATGGTGAGGATAAGTATGTGGTGATGATGGGTGGACTTCACATTGAGATGGCGCTACTCAATGTGTTGGGAGACTGACTAAGCAACAGTGGATGGGTGGCTGTGATGACAACCGCTAATGTAACTACAGAAGGCCGAGCCGATGCTATTCAAACTGGCTCGCATACATCACGAGGGCAATGGGCACACCAGGTGACATCCGCTGCTCTCTATGTATTGCAGAAACGTGCATATGCTACCTCAGAGGACACACTGCCATTCGAAGACTGGTGTCAGCAGAGGGAAACAGACCAACCACAGTTTAAGTACTGGAATTCAGTCTTGAAATTAGAGCTGCTGTTTCTTCAATTCATGAGAGCTCAGCGAGAGGCCAATTTTCCGTTGTATGTAGAGACATTGGGCAAGATTATCCCGTTGATGTTTACCCTTGATCATGTACACTATGCACGATGGCTCAGCATCCATGTGGCTGATCTATTGCAACTTGAGAACCGATGCCCACTTGTACATAGGAAATTTGTTGAAGGAAACTTCGTTACTCAGAAAACGGCTCACAAGTTCTCAGCCTTGGCACATGATCAAATCCACAAGCAGAAAAATGCTATTCTGAAGGGCGATGGTGGAATTTTCGGAATCACAGAAAATGAAGCTGCTTTGAAACGATGGATGGTGTCAGGCCCAGAAATAGGACGGATGATCAGCGAGTACGAAGTGAAACATACACACACAAATATCAATGATAACTGTCACCATTCCGAGTAAGCACAAATTGTTTGCTTTAAACACAATTTGTCTTATTGATGCAATCGAGGAAATGGGAAACCCATTTTTAGATGACAGTTTTGACTTAGTGGCTCTAGATACCAAAATCATTATGTCCGAGTCTGTAGTGAAAGCAATCTGAACAGCAGAAGATCTAGGCATCAGACAGACCACGCATTCGTCGCAGATCGACTATCTGTATCATCAAAATCGGTATATGACCCAATCCAAAAGGACAATTTGGCTTTGTTCAAATCAAAACAGAGGAAGAGTACCAGAACCAACAAGAAGCTTGTTGCAATAAATAGAGATGTACAGTTATTCTCTAGACTTTACATTTCCTGCCAATCCAGAGATGGATACCTTGATTCATTCTTTGAGCATGATAATCATCCATGGCCCCCATCACTTGCTGAGACAAACGCAATGCGCCAAGGCAGCAAATCAGATCTGATGGGATGTTTGGAAGCATTAGTAGCTCGTGCAGCTGATTGTCCAGAGGTTGAAGTGAAGATCATTGACGGAGCAGCTATGATGCATAATCTAGATCCCAAGAAATCAAACGTGGTTGTCTTCCTCCCACACATTGCTAGACAACTACATACGGTTAAAAGATTGGATGTTGTATGGGACGTGTATAAGACGGGAAGCTTGAAGGCACACGCTAGAGAATTACGGGGACATGGTGAAGCTCTTCGTGTTGCATCGAGTCCCTCAAAATTGGAAAACTTTCCTACGAGTTGATGCAAACAAAACAGGCCTCTTCACCTTTCTCGCACATACATTGGAGTCATTCGAGCTACCAGAAAGAAAGATACTCGTCACAACATGTGAGGAAAACGTGCTGATGAGGCCAGAGCATAACGTGTCACAACTCGCGCCATGCATGCAAGATGAAGCAAATGGTAGAATGTTGCTCCACGCCTTCCATGCATATCACCAAGGTTATCGAACAATAATGATTCATGCTACAGATACAGACGTCGTAGTCCTAGCCATACGGACAGCAAACTTTCTTCATGGGTGTGATCTCTGGGTCGCATTTGCCCATGGGAAGACCTTCCGCTATGTATCAGCTCATGGCATTGCAACAGTTTTCGGTGCAGAAGCGTCACAATGACTGCTATTTATGCATGCTTTCTCTGGGTGTGACACTGTCTGCATTGTGTGGGATTGGCAAGAAGACAGCATGGGAAGTCACTATTTATGAGACTGTCTGATGCCCCGGCGTCTCTGTGTGACAATGACATGGAAACGCTGGAGAGGTTTGTCGTACTACTGTACAAACGCACATCACCATTGTCAAAGGTTAATGAGGCACGAAAACGGCTTTTCGCTTTTGGCAACAGGCAGCTAGAAAACATTCCTTCGACCAGTGCAGCTCTCCTGCAACACACCAAACGTGCTGCGTTCCAGGCAGGTCATCTTTGGGGCCAATCACTCCACGCAAATGCAAAAACGCCATCGCCAGCTGACTGGGGTTGGGTCAGAGATGGAGACACTTGGCCACCGCAATGGAGTTTGCTTGCAGACGCATCTAAGTCATGCCGGGAACTCGTGAAATGTGCTTGCAAAAGTAATTGCACTGGCAGATGCAAATGCTATAAATCCAACTTACCTTGTACACTGTTGTGCTCATGCGATGCACAGTGCGTGTGATGTCTGTGACTCATGATTCAACAATCAACAGCATCATGTATAGCCTTGCATACTCTAATAGGATAATTGAACGTATCTATAACGACCATTACTTGGTTCGATATTAAGAAATCAAGTAATTTAAACTATTTCTAGATGCTATATTGCTTTTGTTCTCAAGAGATGGATCTTTTAGATAACACATCTTAAAGAGCCACCGTCTTTTGACATCAAACACAGGTGGTCGCTATGGAAGGATTGATATTTACATATTTAGAGTATTGTAGTGAGTAGAATTATAACGATTGACCCATGAAACCCCTAGTTTGACATTAATCCCATCTCTCCACTCCGCCTAGAGCTTGAGTAATGCGAATTTTCCGCTGGGAAGGCGGCCATTTTGAATCCGCCATTTTGAATGGGTTTCCTTGGTAGAATCACGTGGCACCGCATCTAATTATGATCAGGATACGCTAAACCACCTATATGTCAAATTCCATGCTTTCTGCCAGAATGGAACATCTTTTTCACATATCTGCCCTACTATAAATTAAAGCAGGAGAGTCGACGAGGTGCTTCATGAACAGAAGAAGAGAAATTTAAGTTTGTGGCAGGAACTCAGTGTAGAAGAGAAATTAAATGATCCAAAAGTGAATAATGCCGGAATTTACAGAAGACTCGCTCTTGAGATGAACGAAAAGGGACATGATGAAACCTCTGATCAGTGCAAAGCCAAGATTATACATTGAAGCGTGGTTATAGACTGTGTAAAGGAAAACTGACTAAAAGTGGGAAAGGATGAAAGACTTGTAAATACTTTGATATATTGGATGCAATACCTGGCACAAGACCAGCATCGTCGCCCATGAAAATAATTGAGTCAGCAAGATAAAGAAAGTAGCTGATTCAGAAAGTGAACAAAGTGACTCTGAGGACTTAAATGATGATGTAGGCAATTTAAGTGAACCAAGTGACAGTGACGGTAGGCCTGATACCGTGCACAATAATGAAGAAACAAACAACAGAAACAGATGAAAGTGCCACACCATCGACATCTAAAAATGGCAATGAGGTAATTGTCGAAAATGCCACTGAGAATCATGCTAAAGATAAAACCAGAAAGACTGAAAAATGGTAAAGAAGGATATGGCTTGAAATTGCTTTAGGATCTGTTATGAAAGGATTTAGCCATTCATATGAGAAGGCGGATGAGAAATTCGTGAGTCATGAAAAGCAAAAGTTAGAAGTAGAGATGAAACGGTTGGATTTTGTAAAGAAGAAACTTGAAGTTGAAGAACGACAGAGACGAGAGGAGAGACAACAATACAGTATGATGCAAATGATACCGGGCATGGTGGGCTGCAATCCAATGCAAAGTTCCGGTACAATGCAGCAAGTTCCGGTACCAAACCAGATATTCACTCATCCACAAGGTGCCTCATATTCGCAAAACCAGTTGTCAAATCCTGATGATTCAAGTTTGGCCCATTCAAATGATAGCTCCTATTTTAACCTTTAATTAACCTTTGATTCTTTTGTGTGAGAGCAAATGATCACAAGTTCCTTTTCACTTGTGTGTTTATGAACAGTTTAAGAACAGTAATTGGTTGCAAGAAATAATGGCCAGCAATTATTGTTACAATGACATTTGTTAGATGACTTTCCTTTCGTGTTTATGAAGAGCTTACATTGACCTTTGTTCGATGACGTTTTCTTTTTGTGTTTATGAACAGCTGTTATTGACAATTGTTCGATGACTTTCTTTTCGTGTTTATGAACAGCTTATGAAACTATATCAGCTGTAACGGTAATCAGCAATTATTCGTTGCATTGGATATTTTTCAAGAACCTAAACATTAATAATCGTTAATTGTTCCAAATCATTATAAGTGGTGTTGCTGCAATGCTTGATTAAAATGCCTGATTAAAAATGCTCAATTTATGACTTTTGAAAATTTGATTCCAGCTTTTTTGAAGCAGCTCAAAAGGAGCATTTAAATATGCATTTAAATATGCCCGCTATCTCATTGCCCTATGCCCATCGACGCTAGCTCGGAGCTTCCAGAATCTCAATTTTAACACAGTCATACAACCATGACAAACACGATGTTGACTATTTTGAAATGTATTTGACTGGAATATGTTGCCACTATAGCCGTCAAAATATTCAATGGTCTATTTATCAAATTGTAAATAAATTTTCGTATTCAGCCTTTCTGATTCAAAGAGTTAACATAAGAATGGTATGGGAAACTGCGATTGTCCAAGTTCAGAATATTTTGAAACTTATTTGACTTGAAGCTGTCATTCCTTCCCTATCGGCACATGCAGATCAGTCGGTAAAATATGGGCATTGGGTATAACATCACGCACAACTCAATTGTTCGTATAAAGAGCATGTTTTAATTATTAACATCATTCAAAAGTTGCTGTATTAAATGGCCAAACAATAGTAGGAAATGTCAAATCTTATGGGACGCTGCACACGCTCTCCTTCCCCTAACAAAAGTGGAGCACAATAGTTTGCATAGGCAGAAGAACCATTGACCAACTTGGTCCTTTTCTCAATGAAAACTCATTACCTCCATGCCAAGGCAACCAGATAGAAAAGCTTTTGAATATCATCAAAATATGTTGTTGAGAAACTATTGCTGCCAAGAGCAGCAGTGGATTCTAATCGGATTATATATAATAATAATAATAATAATAATAATAATAATAATAATAATAATAATAACAATAATAATAATAATATAATATTCTGAAATTTGCTTGCCTTTTTCATTGAGAAATGTGTTGAAGCTAGTCAAACATATTACATAATATTATATGCAAATGCAGAGGCAGTGTTGTCACGGATTCTGTTGACAGACATGATACCAGGAACATCATGCTCTCCATCTTCCCCAATGTCTTCACCTTTGATCTCCTCCTCTTCCTCTTTCTAAAGCTCTTCGTATCCTTCATGGCATATTTCACAGAGATTATGAAGGACAACAGAAGCTGCAATGACAGTACATGCGAAATCAACGTTTGCGTCGAGTCGTTTTTGTATTCTCTTCCATCGCCCTTTCAGTCTCCTAAATGAGTTTTCTATTGTCAGTCTTGCTCTGCTCAAACGGTAGTTGAAAGTACTTTGAACTGCGGATAACTAAACCCCTGTTTGAATATGGTTTAAGCAACCATGACTTGAGTGGATGTGCTGGATCGCCCAGCAGAACAATAGATATTGAAATGTCCTTAACCGGAAGTGCAACATCTGTTAACCGGTTTGGAAAGAGCAATTTGTTTTCACCCTCATAATAAATTTCCGAATTTGCTAATATGCGTGCATCATGTACGCTGCCAGGCCAACCGATGATAATGTCACGAAGAATATATTTATAGTAAAAAACTCCTAAAGTACTAGGGAATAGAAACCTTTTCTATTTATATAGTCTCCATGTGAATTCTGTGGCGCTATTATTGGAATACGACAGCCATCAATTGCGTCTCCACAGTTAGGGAAGCCCCATAATTCCTCATAGCCCCTTATAACATCCTTAAGGTCCTCCTTCTTTGGAAGGCATACACAGTGATCAAGTAGGTTTTCTCCAATGGCATTGCAGACATTATGGACACATTTACAAACTGTTGATACTTCAACACCAAATAGATTGGCAACTGTTCTATATTCTGCAGAACAGGCAAGCCAATATACAACGATTGCGACTTGTTTTGTAGTATTAACAACTTCGCGTACCGGATTGTCTTCTGGCATTAAACTAGATTCCAATTCTGAACACAGAAAATCAAATGTTTCCTTTCCCATTCTAAAATTTTCACGGCATTGGCAGTCATCAAAAGTCTCCAAAACAACTCTATTCCACCAATCAAAAGTTCTTTCCTTTTTCCATATTCGTTTTTCATGTGATAATCCAATTGCCAAACCTACACCTACTTTATATGGCAATATTCTTCTTCTTTGTAATCTTAAATAACTCTGTCTTTCCATCTTGGATACCACTTTTTAACTGGAGTAAACGCAGTATTAGCCCAAATTATTATACCTCATGTAAATGCTTGGCAAATTTACTTTTATATACGTAGTAAAATTTACATATGGGAAAAATTGCATACATGTGTACATTTTTGTCATGTGAAAAGGACTTAAGTAAAGCTCTGTTTATAAGGCAACATTTGCACACATATGTATTTTGCATATGTGTAAGTTTGCTTATGTGAGTACATTTGACCGTGTGGACGCATTTACTCATGTGCAGATTTTACTCATGTATGCAAATTTATACCTAGTTGGGACTAGGTGCTAATTTACTACAACATGTGAGTTAGTGCATTTTAGGTGTGTATTTTTTGCTATGGTGTGCAAATTTGGTCGTATGGCCGTATAGCGAATTTACATACAGTGAGTGACTGCATGGAGTGATGAGGAAACGCGATGTCTTTTGGCAATATGGGAAAAGATTAGTATTGAAGAACAACTAGCAAACGCCAAAACAAACAATGTGTCCGTTTACAAAACAGTTGCAACTGAATGGCTGAAAAGGACTTTCAGAGGACATCGAATCAATGCAAAGTACGCATTCATACCCTGATGAGGTCGTACATGGAATGTAAAACAAACAGAAAAAAGAGTGGAAAGGGTAGAAACCCCTGCAAATTCAATGAAGAGTTGGATTCCATTCTCGGGAGTAGACCAGCATCAGCGCCCTTGAAGGTAATAGTAAGAAAGAAAACTGTAAAGGAAGTAGCTGCTGAAAGTGAAAATGATGAAAGCGAAAATGATGATGATGATAACGAGTTAATGGACAACTCACACTCTATCAATAATGATGTCAACAAAGATGTTCACAGAAATGAGAAAGAGTCATTAAACACAGAAGGCAAAAGGGATGAAAGTTCTGTAGAAAAAAAGAAGAAGAAAGTATCAGTTGACGACAAAGGCAAAGTAAAGAGCGAAATGAAAAGGGTGCATAAGACCAGGTTAGAAGTAGCACTCAAATCAGTCATGGATGGATTCGGTGAAGCAAATGAGAAGGTTGAAGACAAGAGTGTTGATCTTGAAAGCCGAAAACTGGATTTGTAGAAACAGAGACTTGACCTGAAAAATGCAAAAATGGAGTCAGTAGAAAGACAGAAGCGCGAGGAAAGAGAACACCAATTCAACATGATGAAGATGATTATGGGGGCTATAGACCACCGATAGGATGGACAATCACATTTAATGCCTTCATTTGCTATGGGCAGGAGTTATTCACCATATGGTGAAGGTCCTTCGTGACTATCATCTCCAGAGGGTGGTCAGTCGTCTGGAGCCGTGCCTTCACGGGAATCTACAAACCCAGATAACCAGGATGAAACCACTTTTCTCAACTTGTGAAGGGATGTGATTGAACGGAAAATGAACATTTAAGGGCACAATGGACATTATGACAGGAAAAACATTCAACAAAAGTGCAAATTTTGTGGAAACAAACTTTATTTTCTTATTTTTTTTAGAAGGAGAATCTCATTTATGGTGTTTTACAGTTCATATTCAAAATTAGTGTGTATGGAAAATCTACTCAATCAAACTATTTCGAAACTTTTATTTTGTTTAAATTTCTTCCCTTGTGTAAAGCAGCACGAGATGAGTATGTACCCAAACAAAGGCAAGTATAATTTAAAATGTTGAAACAGTTTAACTCTTTGTTTTAGTTGGATAATGATATTGATAAATTTAAAGATATGTAGTCGTGAAGCAAAAGTTTACCAATTCTCTTTGAAAAAAGGAAAATTTTGTCAACTTCATTTTGCTTCGCAACTATCTATCTTTAAGGTACCTTAGCTTAATTTAAACGTGACATTAGTCGAAGGTGGTGATATTTTATTGAAACCATCAGGTCTTTTTCGTTTATAATTTTGTTAAAGTTCGCATCTCCCAATAAATTTAAACCTTTAACTTCAGGCACATTTTTGTATGTAGATAATTGTTTTATATGAGACAAATGAAATTTGTTGAACATTTTGATACCAGTTTGACTGAAAGTTGTTGCTGTCGAGATCAACATCTTTCAAACTGTTTTCAAAATGTTCAACAAATTTCACTTATCTCATATAAAACAATTATATACATACAAAAATGTGCCTAAGGTTAAAAGTTTTAATTTTTGGGGAGATGAGAAATTTAAATAAATTATAAAAGAAAAGGAACTGTTGGTTTGAATAAAATATCACCACCACCTTCGACTAATGTCACGTTCAACGTTTCACTGTCACTGAATTGCTTAAAGTTCGTTGTTCAAGAAAGCCTCTGCAATTTCATCGCGATGGGCCTTTGCACAGTGGACAGGTTCATCACCTCCGTCCTGTATGTCGATTTGTTCTTCATCTATGGCATCTTCTCTGTTTTCATCCCACTTATCCCTGTAGGTTTCATTGACACTCTCACATATGTTATGTAGGACAGCACAACAAGCAATCACTGTGCAAGCAAACTTCACGTCGACATCCAGTCTCTTCTGCAAGCATCGCCAGCGCCCCTTTAACCACCAGAAGGAGTTCGCTATTGTCATCCTTGCCCTGCTGAGGCGATAGTTGAATGTATTCTGAGCTGGAGTGAGGTTGGCTCTGTTGATGAATGGCTTTAAAAGCCAAGTCTTCAAAGGGTAGGCCGCATCACCAAGTAGTACCACTGGCATATTGGAATCACCAATCCTCTTGCCCCATGTGGGGACAAGGGTATCACTATCTCCTTGGATGTAAATGTCGGAATTAGCAAACACGCATGCATCGTGAACCCGACCTGGCCACCCAATCTTAATGTCTGTAAACATGTATCGGTGGTCACAAACTCCCTGCAGGATCAGGGAATAAAAACCCTTCCTGTTCCAGTAATCTCCATGTGACTGTTTGGATGCGATGATGGGAATATGACTGCCATCAATTGATCCTGCGCAGTTAGGAAACCCCATCTTTCCTCATATCCTTGAATCACATCCTCCAAGGCTTCTCCCTCAGGGAAGTTGACATATTCATTCAGTAGCATTTTAATTATTGCTTCACACACCCGATGAACACACGCACGCACGCACGCACGCACGCACGCACGCACGCACGCACGCACGCACGCACGCACGCACAGTTGCCCTCCAAACACCAAAGAGATTACCGACTGCCCTGTATTCTGCCGATAATCTGAGCCAGTAAATAGCAATTACTACCTTCTTTTGGACACCCAGTGTTCTTCAACAGTATTTTTCGAAGGAAACAGTTCATCTTCGAGTCATCCACAAATAAAGTTAAATGTGTCCCTCCTCATTCTAAAGTTTTTTAACCAGTCTGTGTGGTCAAAGCGCTGCAGAGCATCATTGTCGTACCATTCCTTTGACATAGGTTTTCTTCTGATATCTCTGGCATTTGAACAACCCAGAATAGGTCCTATACTAAGGACATAAGGTAACTTTCTATGCCTACGGAAGCTTTCCAGTCTGAGCCTGTCCATGGCAATGACAGAAATGAGGTGATTTAGATAATTTACTACAAATACACTTATGGTACCAAAACTTCGTATGAACGCATAGCAAATATACTTTTGCACACATGTGTAAATTTGCATATGTGTGCAAATTTGCATATGTGCAAAATGTCGACGTATAAACAGAGCTTAATAAGAAGCTATGCTTGTTAGCTAATGTTTATGCAAGTCACAACACCAACGCATTCACCACTACTAACACATGAGACAAAAGGAAAGACGCCTGAGAAATGCGATATTCACTTACCAAAACCAGTAGTAACTCAAATGAATGTGGCAGTAACCCGTTAAACTAAACTAAAAAATGTCTTCAATGTAAGATACAGTATATTAAATATTTTGAATCTAATTTGATTAGAAACGCTTGCTGCCAATGGCAACATGTCAATGAATTTCGACATATTTAACAGAAGTTCTTTATGGTGAGGATGCTGAGATTTTCGCAGATAAACGCGTCAATTAGAAATAGCTTATTATTTGACCCACTACCTACAGGTTTCCATTGGATGTGTTGCTAGAATGTGTATTTGTATTCGGTCGTTATGTTTTGCCACTCCACTATAATACTTTTGTGTTTGAAGACACCACGTCATTAGATTTTCAAGATGGAGAGTATTGCGAAAGCCGGTTTATTGTAGTCTTGGGAATAAACTGGCTTTATTCAGGAGTGGTGCTTTGAAATGGCACACATCAGATTATCCTAGAAACTGACAAGATGCTAAGGACAGTTTAAGAGGCTTATTGTGTGGCGCGATGTGAATCAATTCCAGATGGTTCTTAGGAGATGCCACGAGCCATCATTAAACATCGACTATCCCCCTGGTACTCATCAGAAACTATGGCCGGCCTCAGTAACGAGAGAGAGAGAGAGAGAGAGAGAGAGAGAGAGAGAGAGAGAGAGAGAGAGAGAGAGAGAGAGAGAGAGAGAGAGAGAGAGAGAGAGATGAGAGAGAGAGAGAGAGAGAGAGAGAGAGAGAGAGGAGAGAGAGAGAGAGAGAGAGAGAGAGAGAGAGAGAGAGAGAGAGAGAGAGAGAGAGAGAGAGAGAGAGAGAGAGAGGAGAGAGAGAGAGAGACGAGAGAGAGAGAGAAGAGAGAGAGAGAGAGAGAGAGAGAGAGAGAGGAGAGAGAGAGAGAGAGAGAGAGAGAGAGAGAGAGAGAAAAGGCGGGGCGGGCGGGAGACGGGCGGGCGGGCAAGGCGACGGACGGACGGACGGACATAGCATGAGAGAGAGGGGTGGATGGGTAGAGAGAAGAAGGGAGTGGTAGAGATGGAGAGAGGGAGTGAGGATGTGACCGATGGAGAGGAGGGAGAGAGGGGAAAGAGCGGGGAGGGAGAGATTGAGAGAGAGAGATGTGAGAGAGAGAGAAAAAAAAAAGAGAGAGAGAGGAGGGAGAGAGAGCGGAGGAGAAGAGAGAGCGAGAGAGAGTGAGAGAGAGAGGAGAGAGAAAAGAGAGAGAGAGGAGGATGAGAGAGAGAGCGAAGAAGAGGGGGAGTGCGCGAAGAGAGGCGTGGATGGAAAGGAGAAGAAGCCAGAGCGGGAGATCGATACATAGATTAAATAGAGAAATAGAGAAATAGATAGAGGAGAGAGGGAGGGAGGGAGTGAGGGAGAGGGGAGGGGGAGGGGAGGGGAGAGTGAGGGAGGGTGGAGCTAATATGTGTGTACAGGACACCTGCATTTGAGGGCGAATGATGCGTTTCCTTATAAGACGGGTGAGTGTACGGGTGATTGTAGGGGCCTCCCGTCCTCACCATTATTTTGTTTTCATAGCAAGTAGAGTTGTATTACGCCACCGGCCTTATGAAACCACCATTTGAATGCCCATATGTGGTGTCCATTTATGGATGTGAGATTTCATGCAGAAGACTGCGATGAATTAACAATTTCTTGCCAAAGTCGGCCAAAACAGGCCTCTGCAGTGGTCTTGATGAAAGTCAATTAACAACACGATAGGAGACTATTTTTTGCAAACCTGCAACAGGAATGACTGGCTCGATAATCGATCCAGCCATGTCAGTGGTAAATTTCCAAAATAGTCTTCAGTCGGGCTGCTAATGGGCATTCAATATGCGAATATTTAAACCCTTAACGTGTTAAACACGCATTGTAGTATTCACTTAAAATGGAGTAAGCATTTCTTGTTAAGGATAACAACTAGGTGAGATTTGACATCGTCTGTGCGTTTATTTTTATCGCGCTCTTCCTGGGAATGGATCGGGTCGTGAATGCGGGCAGGGTAACAGGCGCGTGGGTGGTGTTTGCAGTCATTGCCACAGGCGTGTGGGTAGTGTTTGCTGTCATGGTGACAGGCGCGTGGGTGGTGTTTGCAGTCATTGTCACAGGCGCGTGGGTAGTGTATTCAGTCATGGTGACAGGCGCGTGTGTGGTGTTTGTAGTCATTGTCACAGGCGCGTGGGTGGTGTATGCAGTCATGGCGACAAGCACGTGTGTGATGTATGCAGTCATGGCGACAGGTGCGTGGGTGGTGTATGCAGTCATGGCGGCAGGTGCGTGGGTGGTGTTTGCAGTCATTGTGACAGATCCGTGGGTGGTGTTTGCAGTCATTGTAACAGGCGCGGCGGTGGTGTTTGCAGTTATTGTCACAGGCGCGTGGGTGGTGTATGCAGTCATGGCGACAAGCACGTGTGTGATGTATGCAGTCATGGCGACAGGTGCGTGGGTGGTGTATGCGATCATGGTGAAAGCCGTGTGGGTGATGTATGCGGTCATGGTGAAAGCCGTGTGGGTGATGTATGCGGTCATGGTGAAAGCCATGTGGGTAATGTATGCGGTCATGGTGAAAACAGTGTGGGTGATGTATGCGGTCATGGTGAAAGCCATGTGGGTGGTGTATGCGGGCATGGTGAAAGCCATGTGGGTGGTGTATGCGGTCATGGTGAAAGCCATGTGGGTGGTGTATGTGGTCATGGTGAAAGCCGTGTGGGTGGTGTATGCGGTCATTGTGACAGGCATGTGGGTGGTGTATGCGGTCATGGTTAAAGCCGTGTGGGTGGTGTATGCGGTCATGGTGAAAGCCGTGTGGTGGTGTATGTGGTCATGGTGAAAGCCATGTCGGTGGTGTATGCGGTCATGGTGAAAGCCGTGTGGGTGGTGTATGCGGTCATAGTGAAAGCCATGTGGGTGGTGTATGTGGTCATGGTGAAAGCCGTGTGGGTGGTGTATGCGGTCATTGTGACAGGCATGTGGGTGGTGTATGCGGTCATGGTTAAAGCTGTGTGGGTGGTGTATGCGGCCATGGTGAAAGCTGTGTAGTGGTGTATGTGGTCATGGTGAAAGCCATGTAGGTGGTGTATGCGGTCATGGTGAAAGCCGTATGGGTGGTGTATGTGGTCATGGTGAAAGCTGTGTGGGTTGTGTATGCGGTCATTGTGACAGGCATGTGGGTGATGTATGCGGTCATGGTTAAAGCCGTGTGGGTGGTGTATGCAGTCATGGTGAAAGCAGTGTGGGTGATGTATGCGGTCATGGTGAAAGCCATGTGGGTGGTGTATGCGGGCATGGTGAAAGCCATGTGGGTGGTGTATGCGGTCATGGTGAAAGCCATGTGGTTGGTGTATGTGGTCATGGTGAAAGCCGTGTGGTGGTGTATGTGGTCATGGTGAAAGCCATGTGGGTGGTGTATGCGGTCATGGTGAAAGCCGTGTGGGTGGTGTATGCGGTCATAGTGAAAGCCATGTGGGTGGTGTATGTGGTCATGGTGAAAGCCGTGTGGGTGGTGTATGCGGTCATTGTGACAGGCATGTGGGTGGTGTATGCGGTCATGGTTAAAGCTGTGTGGGTGGTGTATGCGGCCATGGTGAAAGCTGTGTAGTGGTGTATGTGGTCATGGTGAAAGCCATGTAGGTGGTGTATGCGGTCATGGTGAAAGCAGTGTGGGTGATGTATGCGGTCATGGTGAAAGCCATGTGGGTGGTGTATGCGGGCATGGTGAAAGCCATGTGGGTGGTGTATGCGGTCATGGTGAAAGCCATGTGGTTGGTGTATGTGGTCATGGTGAAAGCCGTGTGGGTGGTGTATGCGGTCATGGTGAAAGCCATGTGGGTGGTGTATGCGGTCATGGTGAAAGCCGTGTGAGTGGTGTATGTGGTCATGGTGAAAGCCGTGTGGGTGGTGTATGCGGTCATTGTGACAGGCATGTGGGTGATGTATGCGGCCATGGTTAAAGCCGTGTGGGTGGTGCATGCGGTCATGGTGAAAGCCGTGTGGGTGGTGTATGCGGTCATGGTGAAAGCCGTGTGGGTGATGTATGCGGTCATGGTGAAAGCCGTGTGGGTGATGTATGCGGTCATGGTGAAAGCCGTGTGGGTGGTGTATGCGGTCATGGTGAAAGCAGTGTGGGTGATGTATGCGGTCATGGTGAAAGCCATGTGGGTGGTGTATGCGGGCATGGTGAAAGCCATGTGGGTGGTGTATGCGGTCATGGTGAAAGCCATGTGGGTGGTGTATGTGGGCATGGTGAAAGCCGTGTGGGTGGTGTATGCGGTCGTTGTGAAAGTCATGTGGGTGGTGTATGCGGTCATGGTGAAAGCTGTGTAGGTTGTGTATGCGGTCATGGTGAAAGCCGTGTGGTGGTGTATGCGGTCATGGTGAAAGCCATGTGGGTACTGTATGCGGGCATGGTGAAAGCCATGTGGGTGGTGTATGTGGTCATGGTGAAAGCCATGTGGGTGGTGTATGTGGTCATGGTGAAAGCCGTGTGGGTGGTGTATGCGGTCGTTGTGACAGGCATGTGGGTGGTGTATGCGGTCATGGTTAAAGCCGTGTGGGTGGTGTATGCGGTCATGGTGAAAGCCATGTGGTGGTGTATGTGGTCATGGTGAAAGCCATGTGGGTGGTGTATGCGGTCATGGTGAAAGCCGTGTGGGTGGTGTATGCGGTCATAGTGAAAGCCATGTGGGTGGTGTATGCGGTCATTGTGACAGGCATGTGGGTGATGTATGCGGTCATGGTTAAAGCCATGCGGGTGGTGTATGCGAACATGGTGAAAGCTGTGTGGGTGGTGTATGTGGTCATGGTAAAAGCCATGTGGGTGGTGTATGCGGTCATGGTGAAAGCCGTGTGCGTGGTGTATGCGGTCATAGTGAAAGTCGTGTGGGTGGTGTATGCGGTCATGGTGAAAGCCGTGTGGGTGGTGTATGCGGTCATAGTGAAAGCGGTGTGGGCGGTGTATGCGGTCATAGTGAAAGCGGTGTGGGCGGTGTATGCGGTCATGGTGAAAGGAGTGTGGGTGGTGTATGCGGTCATGGTGAAAGCGGTGTGGGCAGTGTATTTGGTCATGGTGAAAGCGGTGTGGGTGATGTATGCGGTCATGGTGAAAGCCGTGTGGGTGGTGTATGCGGTCATAGTGAAAGCCGTGTGGGTGGTGTATGCGGTCATAGTGAAAGCTGTGTGGGTGGTGTATGCGGTCATACTGAAAGCCGTGTGGGTAGTGTATGCAGTCATCGTGAAAGTGGTGTGGGCGGTGTATGCGGTCATAGTGAACGCAGTGTGGGCGGTGTATGCGGTCATGGTGAAAGCGGTGTGGGCGGTGTATGCGGTCATGGTGAAAGCAGTGTGGGTGATGTATGTGGTCATGGTGAAAGGCATATGGTTGGTGTATCAGGAAATAGCAAATGGTGGGTGGGTCGTGTATGAGGAAATGGTGGGTGGGTGGGTGCATGGGTGGGTGGTGGGTGGGTGGATGGTAAATCATCACCATTGACGAGGCATAAGCTATTTGCATGTTATTTCTCCGGGAGCTATGTTGGTATTATTGTATTATTACTGGTCCTTTGTTTTGTCAAAATCATATCTACTACTTACCGCTAATTGCAGACAACCAGTAGAATATGGTTAGCTTTACAAAGCTGTCCCATCACCATCCACGTCAGGAATGTGTGCCAATAGCATTGCCATCAACCACTACCCTGAAAACGCGGGTTATTGGACCAGTATTGGTCAAGTACTGGCCCAGTAAACTGCATTATCAGATTAGCTCCTTTCCTCGTCAGGAAAGCTCCAACTTTCAGTCAAAATAGTTTTCAAAATAATCAACAGCATTTTGGCACGTACACATAACGAAGTTATTATATTTGGTAGTAGTAGTAGTAGTAGTAGTAGTAGTAGTAGTAGTAGTAGTAGTAGTAGTAGTAGTAGTGGTGGCAGCAGGAGCAGCAGTAGCAGCAGCAATAGCAGCAGCAGCAGTAGCAGCAGAAATAGCAGCAGCAGCAGCAGCAGCAGCAGCAGCAGCAGCAGCAGTAACAGTAGCAGCAGCAGCAGCAGCAGCAGCAGCAGCAGCAGCAGCAGCAGCAGCAGCAGTCATTCCCTCCTTGACTAACCCAATATGCGACCCCACAACTAATTGGCCCGTATAGCTAGCGCATCATGTCTGTCTAACTAACTGACAGTAACGCGGGCATGAACCACATAGCCAGCGCATCATGTCTGTCTAGCTAACTGTCAGTAACGCGGGCATGAACCATATTGCCAGCACATCATGTATGTCTAACTAACTGTCAGCAACGCGGGCATGAACCACATAGCCAGCACATCATGTCTGTCTAACTAGGTGTCAGTAACGAGGGGATGAACCACATAGCCAGCACATCATGTCTGTCTAACTGGCTGTCAGTAACGCGACCATGAACCGCATAGCCAGCACATCATGTATGTCTAACTAGCTGTCAATAACGCGGGCATGAATCACATAGCCAGCACATCATGTCTGTCTAACTAGGTGTCAGTAACGAGGGGATGAACCACATAGCCAACACATCACGTCTGTCTAAATAACTGTCAGTAACGAGGTCAGGCTTCCGGAAGAATCTAACTAACCCAGTTGCAGCCACTCTATGCTATTACGATTGTAGAATAGCCCCCAAAGCCTTTCCGCTTGCGGAAAATGAGACTTATTATTTATTTTAGATATTTAGTGGCAATGCTGAAGAGACAGAGCACTGATTAATATCGCAAGACATGTCGGTGTTTCTGACGTATTGATTGACGTTGTAGATGAAACGATAGCGTGTATTGGCTTCATTGTCAGAGACTATAGGGATGGTGTGCCATTATACACATTGTCAGAGAATAGGGATGGTGTGCCATTATACACATTGTCAGAAAATAGGGATGGTGTGCCATTATATACATTAGTATTTCTCCCTGTTCACTCGGCTTGAGAGAACTGAGAAGCCATATAGCACGCACGTAATATTCCCGCAGAAACACTGTCGCAACAATTACCTTTATTAATCCCACCGTTGTCGCCTACTGTTCGTTGTTAGTGAGAATTTCACTCGAATGTCGCTTCTTAAAACTCAGTATTGGAGTGATAATTGATAGAAAGAACAACCCGGCAGTTGTTCGTATGGCTGTATTCGACTGGGACCTTTCCGTAGAGTAAATTTACTCGCGAAGTTGCCAAAATGTGCTCTACGCAAACGTACCAGTCGAATGAAAAAGGCCTAGCAGTATGGAAAGGGCAGAAAATCTGTATCGCCTAAATTTTACAATCTTGAAAATAAAATCCACCTTTCAGCGGTGTTTTCAGTCATAGTGAATGGGGAATAATAGTATAGTGCAACCCCCATAAGTCCCGCGTTTTCATATTTTTCATCACGTGATCTACTTCAGTAAACATGCCACACGTTTTGGTTCGGTTTGTATCGTTCTCTACGTTTTTCCCGGAAAATACAAGTCGAATAAACATATTCTCTATAGAGTCGAATACGGCCAATGATAGCTGTATCTCGAGCCTCTAGCTACTGTATGTCGTGATGATTGTGACAGCGACCCCAAGAGATCCTGGCAGTGGCGCGATCTCCATATGTCACGACGATTGACAGCTATTCCATGAACATCAATAATGCGTATATATTGATGCATTAATACCCAAAAAATACCGAGATAACATTAGGTAAATCACAAATTGTTAATGGAAAGGACAAAAGATCCAGTATTGTATTTGTTAGAACGATGGCTCTCAGACAAAAAGCCCTGTATTGCGCTGCCACAGGTTACAACTTTCAAGTTATTCTTAGTGTTAGTGTTAGATGAGGAGATAGCAACCATTTAATGCCACCTTCCACTATGGAGAGATTCCAATATAAAGCATAATATACTCTGGTGTGAGAAGACTTATAGGCATATAGACTATCACAGACCATGCCATACGGTCGGGAATTTAATGCCTGACACGGGTCCCCTGAGTAGTTCGAAATGCGCTAATCAAAAACTCATATGCTGTCAAGAGAGCTGTCAAGAGCTGTGGACAAATTATTACCTGGCGTCGATTTTGCTACACCCATCACGTGCGCAATTAATAAACGGTTGTGTTAGCAACTTGTATATCTGGCATTGCGCTGTGACTTTAGTGTTTGATTGGTGATGCGTGCGATATGTGTATCTCATTATAGCAGCTCTACTTTCTATATTCTCCAACTGCACTTTCTCAAATGATGTCATGGTCAAGCGTATCGTTCTGCATGACTAGGGTAGGGCTCTCTATCTGATAATTTTAACAAGCGGACTCATACTATCCTTGGATATATCTGACATTGACAGGGAATCGAACCCCCATCCGGTGACAGCGCCAGGCATAGCAGCCCACAAACACTTCCACCGCACCAACGCCGCAAGACATCTTTCGACGTTGGTGTGGTAGAAGCGTTTCTGGGATGTGATGCTTAGCGTTTCCACCGGTTGTGGGTTCGATTCCCTGTCAATGTCGATATACCACGATATTTCCACGACTACTTGTTTAACCAGATGGATCTGAATTTTCCAGAACAAACCAGACGCTGCCAATTGCTGCCATTTTCTTGTCCTTATGCAAGCAAGTACATCGAATGCGTCAATGGTGATGTGAGCAGATCTGTGTAGTCATACCGGTCATCCAATCAGTGTCCTTTAACAGACACGGAATAGTGCCCACCAGGCCCCCCCCCCCCCACCCCACCTTCACAGATGCGACACCATTACACAGGCGACACCATCACAGAGGCGCCACCATAGCAGATGCGACACCATCTCAGAGGCGTCACCATAACAGAGGTGACACTATCACAGAGGCGACACCATCACAGAGGCGCCACCGTCACACATGTAACACAATACCAGAGGCGACACCATCACACAGGCAACACCGTCACATAGGCGACACCATCACAGAGGCGACACCATCAGACAGGCGAAACATAACAGAGGCGACACCATCACAGAGGCGCCACCATCAGACATGCGACACCATCGCAGAGGCGAGACCATCACAGAGGCGACACCATCACAGAGGCGACAGCATCACAGATGCGACACCATCACTGAGGCGATATCAGCACAGAGGCGACACCATCACACAAGCGACATCATCACTGAGGCGACACCATCACAGAGGCGACACCATCACAGAGGCGACACTATCACAGAGGCGACACCATCAGACAGGCGGCACAATAACAGAGGCGACACAATAACAGAGGCGACACTATCACACAAGCGATACCATCACAGAGGCGACAGCATCACACAGGCGACACCATCACAGAGGCGACCCCATCACAGAGGAAACCCCATCACAGAGGCGACACCATCAGACAGGCGACACCATAACAGGGGCGACACCATCACACAAGCGACACCATCACAGAGGCGATACCATCACACAGGCGACACCATCACAGAGGCCACACCATCACACAGGCGACACCATCAGACAGACCACACCATCACATAAGCGACACTATCACAGAGGCGAGACCATCACACAGGCGACACCATCACTGAGGCGATACCAGTACAGAGGCGGCACCATCACACAGGCGACACCATCACTGAGGCGACACCATCACAGAGGCGACACCATCACAGAGGCGACACTATCACAGAAGCGACACCATCACATGGGCGACATCATCACAAAGGTGACACTATCACAGAGGCGACACAACGCAGACCTTTTAGCCGTCGTACAAGTGCAATCACGGGGTAGGCGTTGGAGGGGGGTCGTTGGAGGGTGAGTCGGGTATTAGCATAGAAACATGCGCTCAGCTTACGACTTCATAAATATTCATAACACGCCAGGTCGCATGTGATCTAAGGTTTTCCGTATCTATTTTCGATCTGATGAACATATTCTCATCCGGGTGAAGGCCCACGCATATATTCCCTTTCATCTCTATCCACATCAGTCATCTGGTAGCCTGTATAATGTATTTAGCGATATTGATCAAGCGGCCATAAAGGTTTATAGCGTGGTCACACAATACCGGAAATAAAAATGTAATTGTCGTGTTGACACAATTCCAGAGGTGTCTTGTCCGCACCATCGTCATGTTACTCACAAGTTCTGATATGTGTATTGGTCCTAGCATCATGAAGAAGCTTAGAAGTTTTTTAGATACAGCTCGTTATAAGCTTCTCCGTCCGTCCGTCCGTCCGTCCGTCCGTCCTGTCCTGTCCTGTCCTGTCCTGTCCTGTCCCGTCATGTCCTGTTCTGTCGTATCCTGTCCTGTCCTGTCCTGCGTGTCTGTCTGTCTGCCTGTCTGCCTGCCTGCCTTCCTGCCTGCCTTCCTGCCTGCCTGCCTGCCTGCCTGCCTGCCTGCCTCCATACATGCCTACCTACCTACCTGTCTGCATACATGCCTGCATGATTGTATGCCTGCATGCCTGCCTGCCTGCATGCCTGCCTGCGTGTCTGTCTGTCTGTCTGTCTGTCTGTCTGTCTGTCTGTATGTCTGCCTGTCTGTCTGCCTGCCTGCCTGCCTGCCTGCCTGCCTGCATGCATGCATGCCTGCATGCATGCATGCCTGCATGCGTGCATGCATGCATGCATGACTGCCTGCCTGCCTCTGTGTGTCTGTCTGTCTGCGTGTCCAGAGCTGTGTTTAAAACGTACTGATTCAAATTAGTTCCATTTTTAACACAGCGAAGGAACATGTCATTTAACTCGATCCGGATAAAAGAACCCGGATCTGTGGGTATCTAGCAAACTACTGCCACGATTTGGCTCAGGTCTTAGCACAAGAAAGGGCGTGACCATATCCTAGGAGTTCACAACTTTGAGCCTGATCGGGAACAAATCCGAAAAAATCCGACAGATTCAAAACGTTTCACAATCTGGAAAAAACAGGGGGTGGAATGTCGGCAATCACCGATTATTATTATTATTATTATTATTATTATTATTATTATTATTATTTTTAATATTATTATTATTATTAATATTATTATTATTATTATTATTATTATTATTATTATTATTATTATTATTTTTATTTAGATGTATATTGCAACGCCACTTGGGACAAGATTCTATGTTGGCCTCCCACCAAGGTTGGACTCACTGTCCATCAACATTGTCCGAAGCTGTACGGGCTGGACATACAAAGTGAGTATAACATTGGCATGTGAATGCAGATCATCTTACAATGATAAGCCTAGCACTATTCACATATCACATGGGCCGTAGCTACGCCAGTTTTAACCATTTGATGACTGAATTTGGACTTATTGAATGTTCATTTACAAATGGACATTCTCCAAGACCATTGCAGACGCTGGTTTTTGACCGAATTCGACATGAATGGATTAAATCACTTTTAGTCCAGGAAAAATAAGAGTTTGACCCCCGAACTAATGGTCCTTTCCACTTTCAGCCATGCGCCGCCCATCCCAATCTAAGCTCGACCCACACCACGTCCGTGTTGGGATCGATCGATCTCTGAGCTCACTGACTATCAATTTCCAGAAAACTATACAGGTAAACTGTTGAATATTTTGAAACTAATTTGACTGTCAAATTAGTTTCAAAATATTCAGCAGCATGTTTATTAAATAGCAAAAACACACAATTCGTACAACGTGTCTGACTATTATCTAGCCATTCATGACGTCATGATTATGACGTCATCCTACACGTCGCTTAGTTGCTTATGACGACATATGACGTCATCTGATCGATGGATAAACTTGGAACGGTGCATTGCAACAGAGTTTTAATTTTGGAGCATGCATTTCTAAGAGGTACTCATAGCAACATACTAAAAGTCCCAAAATGCTACCTATGGTGGATATGTACCTAATTTACATTAATCAAATATGCCTCCATGTATAGGAAATGTGTCGTATATCTGCTCCGGTATAACGTACTGGAACCGATTAAATTCCAAGCATGTGGTTTATGAAGACCAGGAATAATTTAGACTAGATAGCTATTTGATTGGATGACAAGCAGACAAGTTCATTTACATAAATCCAATATGGCTGCCGTAATAATCACTTGTCTTGGTGACACTCAAATGCATCCAGAATTCAGGTAAAATTATGTTTATAAAAAAGCTGTAGGAATGGCCAAAGCTTACAAATGCTCCGTGAGAAGGTTTCTTGACATAAATCCGGTACTCAATAATCAGTGGTCTCGCCTTCGTCGCCAGTCTCAGTTAAACCTAGCAGTTCAGAATTCATGAATCCATTTCATCACTCAATCATATGACGTCATAATGAATATACGCGACGTGTATACTGACGTCATAATCATGACGTCATGAATGATTCAATTATGCCCGTCTTTAACGCTTAATAGTCCGATACGCTGTACGAATTGTATGTTTTTGCTATTTAAGAAACATGTTGTTGAATATTTTGAAACTGATTTAACTGGGCTGGCAGCAACAGCACCCAGTCAAATTAGTTTCAAAATATTCAACAGCTTATCTGTAGAGTTTTCTGGAAATTAATAGTCAGGCTGGCTCAGAGCTCGATCGATCTCAAAATGTCTCTACTATTTAATACACATTCTGTTGATTATTTTGAAACTAATTTCACTGGGTGTTGTTGCCGTCATAGGCAGTAACAGCATCCAGTCAAATTAGTTTCAAAATACTCAACAGCTTACCTGTATAGTTTTCTGGAAATTGCTAGTCAGGAAGTTCAGAGATCGGTCGATCCTAACACCATCGAGGTGTGGGTGGAGCTTAGATAGAGATGGGCGGGGCATAGCTAAACCAGAAAGGTTCATTAGTGCATCCTGTAGCACAACATTCTCCGCTGACAGAACTACAGCCTTGCTTTCTACATGTGCACCTTCTCCCCCCACAGAGCCTCTAGCAACGACAACAGATAATATCACGAACTCTCTAGTCGGTGCAAGAGCCTGAGAAGCCCCTATCAGAGGCTAGCTACAACCCGCAACGGACCTTTCCATTTTTAGCTATGCCCCGCCCATCTCTAGCTAAGCTCCACCCACACCTCGCTCGTGTTGGGATCGATTCCTGATCTTCCAGGTAAGCTGCTGATTATTCTGAAACTAACTTGACGGGGTGCTGTTGCTGAACGCCCAGTGAAATTAGTTTCAAAATAATCAACAGAATGTGTATTAAATAGTAGAGACATACAATTCTTACGACGTGTCGGACTATTAAGAGTTAAATACGGTCCATATAGAATCATTTATGACGTGATGATTATGACGTCATCCCACACGTCGCTTATCTGATTATGACGTCATATGACGTCATTACTCTGGAACGGTCCATTATGCCATCTGCATTCGTATCATCACCTGGCATGTGTCACTTACTCATCTGAAACATACACGAAGAGTGTGATGACGTGATGATGTGATGACGTGATGACGTGATGATGTGATGGCGTGATGATGCGATGACTTACAGCGCCTGATGTTGCCAGTAGCAACAGCTACAGATGACGTCTTCCTAGATACCTTATCACAAAACCGTTTATATTGAAGATATTTGAGTCCGTCTGGATGGAAACCTCCATATAGGCATAGCAATGACAGCTTCATCTATGTCGGTAATATCTCGTCCGGCTGTGTTAGTGCTGCTCATTAACAGTCCGAATACGCGGGAGGGTGTATCACACCCGCGAATTCCAGGCATACAGATAATGTTTTACACACAACACGACCAAGTCACTGTTTAAATTGCTTTATAAAACGCGCCCTCCTCTGCTGCCAAGAGCAACCAAGCAAACCATTTGAATTCATCTCACATTTGAATTCATCTCACCTTTGAATTCATCTCACATTTGAATTCGTCTCCCATTTGAATTCATCTCAACAAGGTATAACAGAATAACCAACAAACCAGTGACATCTTCAACATCGTCTTTCTTTATTCCTAGCAGCCAAGACAGCCGTGTGAACTATTATCCTATCCGAATCATCTTTTGCCTGATCTGTCCTGATGGCAGCACTCTCAGGTGTGACGCTGAGCTTCTGTATCAACCGTTGTTTGTTGGCATTGTTGTTGAGACAATGGCGGGATACAGTTTTAGCCATGGTCCGCTCATATTTAGTTACGCTTCACCCACACATAGCTCATGTAGGGATCGATTGATCCCTGGGCTCCCTGACTATCAATGTCCAGAAAACTATACAGATAAGCTGTTGAATATTTTGAAACTAATTTGACTGGGTGGTGTTGATGCCTAGGGCAGCAACAACGCCCAGTCAAATTAGTTTCAAAATATTCAACCGCATGTTTATTAAATAGTAAAGACATACAATTCGTACAATAACGCTTAGTTCGCCATCAATTACGCGTTCGTGACGAACTTAGCTACACCATTCATGACATAATTGATTTTGACGTCAGCCTACACATAACGTAGTTGATGTTGACGTCATACGGGTGATGGATAACTGTAATCCTCCATTATTGCTCATGTCCTGAATAATCATATTATCAGTGAAATGTGTACCGTGATCCTTGAAAGCACCTCCATTTCTTCTGCGACGAGTGCCATCCTTTGTTGTAGGTCTGTATGTAAAACCGTCAAAGACGACAGTAGCTTTACCATATTTATATATTGCCTATTTCAAGTACTGACAGTCTTATAGGTATGCACATATTGGCCAGAGAATGCGACGTAAAAGACCTGTCTATAAGGTGTTCGCTGCTCATCGCCCATCAACTTCCACTGGCCGCCTGCTAAAACTACCTTGCAAACGTCCAAAGGAAACGATTATGATTTAAGCAGTGCTTCAGTGTATGCCTATGCACACGATTTTTAATTGTAAAATGAAGCGATATCATCCCAGTACTTACCAATAAGTCCCATCATCAGAAAGAGTAGCTGAAAGACGATCGTACCTATTTCACTTTTCGCCTTGATTGACCCTGATGTCAGTGTAACTATCTAATCTGTCCTCGTGGATATATACTCTTCAACCTACCTTCTAACTGTAGATGTAAACATGGATTCTCGGATCGCTGTTGACTGTCCACCTTTGACTCGTTTTTAGTATACATACCGTTTGCGATGTTGGGCGGTGCAGTTTTCTCAATGAAATCGCCCCTCTCGTGGAGATAAGCTGCAAGTTTAAAACAACACCAGCCTGTCGGAGTCTCGATAGATCATAACACAAGTCTGTCGGAGTCTCGATAGATCAAATCCTTGTTTTAACACTTCTGTTTGCCAGTCTGTATGCCAGTCATTGTTTCAACACTTCTGTTACAGAATACGCGAGCCGTTACTGCGAGGAGAGGGGGCGCTGGGCACAGAAGGAACCGCATATGGAATATGATCCTATGCGCTGGACAAATTTCACGTCCTGTTATACACCCGAAGCTTACAAAGTCTATCAGACATACATGGCCAACAAATCGCCGGAGGACAAACAGGTGAGGCATAACTGCTGGTCTGTTCTACACATAAGATATAAATATATAAATATGTATATAGGTATATAGGTATAGGTCAGGGTTGCGTGCTCAGCTTTCCAACTTTACCTCCCTTGTCATTGGGCCTTTTTCATTCCTGCACAACCCCCAACTTTACCTCCCTGGTCATTGGGCCTTTTTCATTCCTGCACAACCTCCAACTTTTCCTCCCTTGTCATTGGGCCTTTTTCATTCCTGCACAACTTCCAACTTTACCTCCCTGGTCATTGGGCCTTTTTCATTCCTGCACAACCGCCAACTTTACCTCCCTGGTCATTGGGTCTTTTTCATTCCTGCACAACCTCAAACTTTACCTCCCTTGTCATTGGGCCTTTTTCATTCCTGCACAACCTCCAACTTGACCTCCCTGGTCATTGGGCCTTTTTCATTCCTGCACAACCTCAACTCGCTTTGGAAGTGTGGACTGGCGTCTTACAGCACAGCCCAAAACCAACTTAACATGTCTCCAACGCAAAAACATAATCATGTTAGTTAGTATAATTATGAACACGATGTTAGAAATGTTATGTTGTATAATTTGAACATAATTGAAAATGTAAGACATTAGGCAGCGTTGTCTTAGAATCTAATTATGTTCAAAGTAGTCAACACTTTGTTTTATTTTGTTTCGGAAACATGTTAAGATTTTTCTCTAAGCTGTACTGTAGGCGTAATTAGAGATACCAGTTTAGGCCGATATGATAACTAATACTATATAGCATTACGGCTGCGTTGTCATCACAGGTCTGTCGTCATCACAGGTGTTTTGCTATCACAGGTGCGTTGTCATCACAGACGTGTTGTCATCACAGGTGCGTTGTCACCAGAGGTGTGATGTTATCACAGGTGTGTTGTCATCACAGGTGTGTTGTCATCATAGGTGTGTTGTCATGAGAGGTGTGGTGTCATCAGAGGTGTGTTCTCATCACAGGTGTGCTGTCATCAGAGGTGTGTTGTCATCACAGATGCATTGTAATCACAGATGTCTTGTCACCAGAGGTGTGTTGTCATCACAGGTGTGTTGTCATCAGCGGTGTGTTGTCATCACAGGTGTGTTGTCATACATGTGTGTTGTCATCAGAGGTATGTTGTCATCACAGATGTGTTGTCATCACAGATGTGTTGTCATCACAGTTGTGTTGTCATCAGAGTTGCGTTGTCATCACAGATGTGTTGTCATCACAGATGAGTTGTCATCACATGTGCATTGTCATCACATGTGCGTTGTCATCACAGGTGTGTTGTCATCACAGGTGTGTTGTCATCACAGGTGTGTTGTCATCAGAGGTGTGTTGTCATCACGTGTGTGTTGTCATCAGAGTTGTGTTGTCAATACAGGTGTGTTGTCAAAACAGGTGTATTGTCATCACTGGTGTGTTGTCATCACGTGTGCGTTGTCATCGCGGGTGCGTTGTCATCGCGGGTGTGCTGTCATCAGAGGTGTGTTGTCATCAGAGGTTTGTTGTCATCACAGATGTGTTGTCATCACAGGTGCTTTGTCATCACATGTGTATTGTCATCACAGGTGTGTTGTCATCACGGGTGCGTTGTCATCATAGGTGTGTTGTCTTCACATGTGTGTTGTCATCACGGGTACGTTGTCATCACAGGTGCGTTGTCATTACGTGTGCGTTGTCATCACTAGTCCATTGTCATCACGGGTGCATTGCCATCATTGGTGCGTTGTCATCACAGGTGTGTTGTCACCACATGTGTATATATCATCACGGATGCGTTGTCATCACTTGTGTGTTGCCATCACAGGTGTATTGTCATCACAGGTTTGTTGTCATCACAGGTGCATTGTCATCACGGGTGCGTTGTCATCACAGGTATGTTGTCATCATATGTGTGTTGTCATCAGAGGTGTGTTCTCATCACAGGTGTGTTGTCATCAGAGGTGTGTTGTCATCACAGATGCATTGTAATCACAGATGTCTTGTCATCAGAGGTGTGTTGTCTGTCATCAACGGTGTGTTGTCATCAGCGGTGTGTTGTCATCACAGGTGTGTTGACATCACATGTGTGTTGTCATCAGAGGTGTGTTGTCATCACAGATGTGTTGTCATCACAGATGTGTTGTCATCACATGTGCATTGTCATCACATGTGCGTTGTCATCAGAGGTGTGTTGTCATCACAGGTATGTTGTCATCACAGGTGTGTTGTCATCAGAGGTGTGTTGTCATCACATGTGTGTTGTCATCAGAGGTGTGTTGTCATCACATGTGTGTTGTCAAAACAGGTGTATTGTCATCACTTGTGTGTTGTCATCACAGGTGTGTTGTCATCACAGGTGCGTTGTTTTCTCATGTGTGTTGTCATCACAGGTGTGTTGTCATCACAGGTGCGTTGTCATCATATGTGTATCGTCATCATTGGTGTGTTGTCATCACAGGTGTGTTGTCATCACAGGTGTGTTGTCATCACAGGTGTGTTGTCATCACATGTGTATTGTCATCACGGGTGCGTTGTCATCACATGTGTGTTGCCATCACAGGTGTATTGTCATCACAGGTGTGTTGTCATCACAGGTGCATTGTTATCACGGGTGCGTTGTCATCACAGGTGTGTTGTCATCACAGGTGTGTTGTCATCACATGTGCGTTGTCATCTCGTGCGATACTAGCATGTGACTGGATTTCGTATCACCTTTATCACACTCACCTAGTAACATCTCATTTGGAATGCGCTGAACATAATTGAGATCTTACCAAGATTAGTGTGATAAATTTGGTAAGAAAATTCGGTGTGCTGAAGGACCCTCACCCCACCTTCAACCATTTATTGAAAAGATTATATTTTTCTAAGAGTGTTTGATGACCCTTTTAAGAATATGTATGTTAGCATGTGATAAACTGGGACTTAGTACGTTTTTGATGGGCTAAAGTTACATGTATGTCCTACAGCGAAGCCGACTATATTAAGGGGTTTGCGTTACGAAAATGGAGATAACTCTCGATATAACCACAGTAGACCAGGAAATCCCCACGCAAAATGATGTTATTGTCCACCAACATCTTATATATGATATATGCATTTTTTAAATTATATCAACAACGATCGAAAGGTTCATCAAGTTTACCTGCTGATAAAAATCTTACAACGGTGCATTGTTGTGACTGACGAAGTGCTATTAAAAGAATGTTTTGCGGGTAACAGCTTGAAGACTGAGTAGTAGACATTGTCTGAGAAATCTAATGGGCCAATTCGCATTTATTTAATGAAATGATTTTTACTATGACAAGTTCGTGCTTATTACACTTAAGATAGTGTTCAAATTAATGAACTGCATCTGCTGCTTCGTCGCTTTACTACGATGAAACGCCGACAAGTGACGTCTTTTAATTGTGATGTTATTAGTTAAAGCGGCATCTGAAGTGACCTCAGATGAAATGACGTCAGATGAAGTGACGTCAGATGAAGTGACCGCAGATGAAGTGACGTTAGATGAAGTGACCTCAGATGAAGTAATGTCAGATGAAGCGACATCAGATGAAGTGACGTCAGTTGAAGGGAAGTCATTTGAAGTGACGTCAGCTGAAGTGACATCAGATGAAGTAACATCAGATGAAATGACGTCAGTTGAAGTGACATCAGATGAAATGACGTCGGTTGACCTGATGTCAGATGAAGCCACATCAGATGAAGCGACGTCAGTTGAAGGGAAGTCATTTGAAGTGACGTCAGTTGAAGTGACATCAGATGAAGTAACATCAGATGAAATGACGTCAGTTGAAGTAACATCAGATGAAATGACGTCAGTTGAAGTTACATCAGATGAAATGACGTCAGTTGAAGTGATGTCAGATGAAGTGACATCAGATGAAATGACGTGAGTTGAGGTCACATCAGATGAAGTCACATCAGATGAAATGACGTCAGTTGAAGTGACGTTAGATGAAGTGACATCAGATGAATTGACATCAGATGAATTGGCATCAGATGAAATGACGTCAGATTAAGTGATGTCAGTTGAAGTGACATCAGATGATATGATGTCAGATTAAGTGACGTCAGTTGAAGTGACATCCGATGAAATGGCGTCAGTTGAAGTGACGTCAGATGAACACGTCAGATGAAATAACATCAGATGAAATGACGTCAGATGAAGTGACGTCAGATGAAATGGCATCAGATGAAGTGACGTCAGATGAAATGACGTCTGATGGAGTGACATCAGTTAGAGTGACATCACTTGACGTGACGTCAGATGAAGTGACGCCGGATGAAGTGACGTCAGATGATATAAAGTGACGTCAGCTGAAGTGACGTCAGATGAAGTAACATCAAATAAAGTGACGTCAGGTGAATTGACGTCAGATGAAGTGACGTCAGTTGAAGGGGAGTCATTTGAAGTGACATCTGAAAATATGCTAGATAATGACACCTATCTTTGATTGGCAGGTCGCCTCCATGAAATTTTATTATATTTGCAATTTTCTCCTGACATTATCTTTAATAAATGCCAATATGTGATTGTTCGCTTCCTTTCACAAACTTGTCGACGTTGATTGACGGATCGGAATTATAAATTAACCAGATTGCAATAAAATCTGACCTACATATAGCGGACGAAGGGCCCAACCCCATCCACCCCACCAACTCCGTCCTAAATAGCAACCAACTTGTGGACCCAAAATCCATGTCATACAGTCACATATGTATATCAAGTTACGGTCTTTTTTAGTTTAGTTGAGTCATAAAGTGACCATAATACACAGGCATTACACTATACGCTATTGACCCATCAAAGTTCCGCCCGTACAGGTGAACACACACGGCAGTGTGTGTGTCCGTGGCGGTAGCAGAGATTCCAAGGTCTCGTATTAACTCCTCGAACCATGATATCTCAGAATCACAATTTCATTGCTATCATACAGGTAAACTCTTGAGTATTTTGAAACTAATTTGACTGGAGTTGTTGCTGCCTATGGCAGCAACAGCTCCCAGCCAAATTAGTTTCAAAATAATCAACAGAAAAATTACTAAATCCGACAGTATTTTGATGTTTTTGGTATTTCGGGTGGAAATGTTTAGTACCTAGAATCCGGATAGTATTGGCGCTATCAGCGAGACACAGATACTTGTATAAACCGTTACCTTTCATTCCGGAGGTAATTGCACATTCCACATATAGACACATATTGCTACTAATAATTATCCTTCCATCGATCGCTGGTAGCTATTGCCATAACGGCACCTGTCTCTGCTACAGCGAGCGTCTGCTGTACCGAGAATCAAAGACGCGCGGAAAAACTAATCACAGTTCAAATAGGCATTCAAATAATGGCGTTTTCCGTGTTTGTTAATGGATTACGCTTCATTATCGCCGTGTTTGTACAGACGGTGGCCGGATCAACGTTTAATGGTCGCTATATTTCCATGAAAATAGAATCACTTATTATCCTATCTTCCGCAATTAATCATTATCAGGGCTTTGTTAGAGCCTCGGATAATTAAAAGCTGCGTACATACAGATTGATTAGAACTTAATTATTCTTTTAAACGCAGATTTATTTAAAAAATTTTAAAAAATAAATATTCCCCCGCATCAGTATTCTATAACATTATATAACATATAAATTATGAAGAGATCGATTGTTGTTGTTTGGGGGTCACATTAATCCTGACTGTCATGCAAATGGCGTCATTGGCAGGAATTGTGTCAGTGGAAATGACGTCGTTGGTGGATGTTTTATCAACGGAAATGATGACATTGGTGGAATGTTTATCAGTGGTAGTGACGTCATTGGCTGATGCGTCATCATTCGGTAGAATTCCTGTCAAAAGCAGCTGATGGAACATGACTATAACTTATTGATTTTAATAGCATTATCACTTTAGGATCAGTATGACCTATACAATGGCTTGCAAAGTGTTGATGACCTATGCAATGGCTTGCTAAGTGTTGATGACCTATACAATGGCTTGCTAAGTGTTGATGACCTATGCAATGGCGTGTAAAGTGCTGATGACCTATGCAATGGCTTGTAAAGTGTTGATGACCTATGCAATGGCTTGCTAGTGTTGATGACCTATGTAATGGCTTGCTAAGTGTTGATGACCTATGCAATGGCTTGCTAGTGTTGATGACCTATGTAATGGCTTGCTAAGTGTTGATGACCTATGCAATGGCTTGTAAAATGTTGATGACCTATGCAGTGGCATGTAAAATGTTGATGACCTATGCCATGGCTTGCTAAGTGTTGGTGACCTATGAAATGGCTTGTAAAGTGTTGATTACCTATGAAATGACCGAATTTCATATTGTATATTTTCATATTCGCTATGCCCCATCTACGTGACGTGTAGGATGACGTTATAAGCAATGACATAATGAATGACGTAGATGCGTACGTCACGAATGCTTAATTGAAGACCGACTAAGCGTTGTTGCATGAATTGTATGTCTCTACAATTAAAAAAACTAGTTTCAAAATATTCAACAGCTTACCTGTATAGTTTTCTGGAAATTAATAGTTAGGGAGTTCATGGATCAATCGATCCCAACACGGGATAAGCGTGAGTGGAGATTAGCTAGAGGTGGGGTTGGGGCCGTAGCTAAGACTAGAAAGGTCCCTTCACAAAGGAGATATAGGTGGTCTGAATCGAGGTCACATTTAGGCCTACAATTAAATCTAACCAGAGTTATGGTACTTTTTAGTTAAGGATGTCAAAATATTTCCTTATTGAATGTCCATTTGCAGGCCAAGAGAAGGCTATTTTCGAAATTTTACCACTAGAATGTCTACCGAGCCAGGCATTTCAGTGGCAAATGTTAAAAAATCGCCTTCTCTTGGCCTGCAAATGGACATTCCTTAAGAGTATTCCAGGGGTCACGCACGAGCGCACTCACGCACGCATACACGCACACACGCACTCACGCACTCACGCACGCATACACGCACACACGCACTCACGCACGCATACACGCACACACAAGAGCTGAAATCATTCACCCACAAATAGAACGCACTCTTAGGCTCCATTTAGAGATGATTTCATGATTTGATGATTTCATTCCGTAGGGATTCGTGTCTCTAATTCAATTTCACAACATAAAAAATATATAACAATTTATACGTAATGAAATAATCACATCTCAAGATTTATTTCGTTTCATTACATCTATAGCCACACAATTCAGGTCTCTAGAAGTATAAAATTTTAACAATTTCATTTTCAAGTATTTTAGTGTGAATATGCACTTTTAAAAGCTAGTCTGACATATTCTCTGGTCTCACTGATAAAATTGGAGTATAAATGTTCTGTGACTTATGGCATCAAGAGACAAATACTATAGCGCAGTCACGACACGCATTTTTTTAAGCTTTTAGGAAAAATGTCATCAAATTAACACTTATTGTGTCAACAGCACCTCAAAGCGCTCAAAATACTACTTGATATATCATTTAACCATTTTGTTGATCAATATTTCTCAAGATATTTTCATTTTAGGCCGTTTTTCTAAATTTACTACTGAATTTATTTTCGCCGGCGTGGTCATTAAAGGGGTAATGGTAATGGAAATTAAAGTTTTGACTTAGCCAGTGTCTATCTGCAGGCTGAGAGAAGAGTATTTTTGAAAATATATAGCCAGAAAACACATATGCCTACTCTAGGTTCACGTGTACCCATTCAGATGCATCGTACTAACATACGCACACTCACATAGCTACGCTGTTCCTGGCCGTACTTGCGGTCCTTTCATCTCTTGCTATGTGAAGTAACATTACAACTGTGGGCTGCTGTCAATCAGGTTTGAGCTCACTTCGCTGGATAGGCGAGACTTCATCCGGTGACCTAAATTACAATCACAGCAACAAAGACGAGGGCGATGCTGTTGAAATGGAAAGAGATATTTGCAAAAGTTTGCAATAGTTTTATACTAAACGAGTTATCTGAGGAACAGAAAACGTGTAGACTGGATTAGGGTAACAAAACCCCTAGTTTGGCTAAACACGCACGTGTAATTCTGTGTACTTCCTTATATCTTATTGAGCAATTTCATTGGCGGAAGTTGACTGCCGCCAGCTCATTAATATGTATGAGGTTTCGTGAACTTAGCGCACACATCAAAAGCGTACACGCACGGTACTCGATACGGGAGCCGAGTGGGAGGGCGAGGATCGTGCAATAGGACGATGATGCAGATGATACCCAAATATACCTCCTGTTAGTTTCGCGGACTGTGTGGCAAGAATTTCTCAACGGATGGCGTGTAACAAGCTAAGTCTAAATCCCGATAGGACTGAGATGCGTATAGCCTCCATTAACAACTCTTGTAGCAACAGCGCCTCAAAGCGCTCAAAATGCTACTTTTATCAATTAATCCTTTCATTTGTCAAGATTTTAAAAGAAAATTCGAATAATTGCTCAGTTAATGACCATTTGCTAGCCAAGAGAACTGGGATTTTTTTGTAAATTTACCACTGACTTGACTGGAATTTAGGAAAATATCTTTTAAAGAGTTGGTCTTTTGATCGGCTTGGCAATTATAGGGTTAATCTTTGTGCTTTTGTCTGTGTAAATTTGCAGGCCAATAGAAGACTATTTTTGAAAATTTACCACTGGAATGACTGGCTCGGTAACCGAGCCAATCATTCCAGTGGTAAATTTTCAAAAATAGTCTTCTCATGACCTGCAAATAGACAGACCTCAAAACTACTGCAGAGGAGGTGTTACCATTATAACGACAAGTTGACACAAGAGGGTTAAACCCAATACAGGTATATTTGCAATGAATGGAAGCGCAACTTGAAGGTAGTAATATCCAGCTTGTAGCATCAGCCAAAATATCGGGGCTATTATCGAACAAGTCTTTGACATGGAGGCGCATATTAAAGCTATCTGCAAGGCTAACTATTATCACGTCTGTTCAATAAGCATCGTTAGTCATAGATAGATAGATAGATAGATATGTATTTCCACAATAGGCCATCGGCCCTTGAGTGCACATTGAACACAATATATACGTGACGGATACCGTATATAAAATTCAATTAATACATAAGTTTAAGTATACTATGGCTGTATATGTTAACATTTAACTCTGATCTTGCAATAATTTATACACTCATCCACTCAACCACACAGAAACGCACTCACGCTCACAGACACGCACGTGTCAGACACTCGAACGCACACCACCAACGCATACACACACGCACATGCGCCCATGCACACTCGTATACACACACACGAACTCACACCCAATCATATACATGCTCCCAGACGCAATCGCAAGTGCAGGCACTCCTGCGCTTGAGCACACACGCACGCACGCACCCACGCACGCACACACGCATGTACGCACTTTCACACGTACACGCGCCCACACACACGCACACACGCACGCACACACACATGCAAAAGCGGATGCACAAAACGCACATTCCCACGTACGGAGGCGTACGGCGGTGTACAATATCGTTACGAATCATACATATCACACCACGTGGCATTCGTATCTCGCGAGATCTCATTCGATATGAGATCGAGAAAAGTATATTCTCGAGGAAGCCATGCCTCTATTTTTAGATTGACGCGTTGAATATAATATATCCCGGCTTATAAATACACGTGTTTGTTGCATCTCGGTTAGACAATGGTTACGCTGTGGCAATGGAATGAAAGTATCTTGAAAAATTGTAAATTGGAAAAAAATGTGGCCTCTCGAGTTCTGGTGATCTTAATGTTGCGCTGAATCTTTTAGAAAGCGTTAATCTGACGGGAACGGTTAGATTTGTGTTTGCCACGCATTATGAGACTGACCAGACGTAGTTCGTCATCATAACAAATAGTTTGATGGAGAAAGTGGCCTTTCCAGTTTTAGCTATGCCCCGCCCATCCCTAGTTAAGCTCCGCCCACACATCGCTCGTGTTGGGATCGATTGATCCCTGAACTTCCAGACGATTACTTTCCAGAAAACGATACAGGTAAGCCACTAAGTTGTTAAATACCTTGAAACTAATTTGACTGAGCGCTGTTGCTGCACATGGCAGCAACAGCGCCCAGTCAAATTAGTTTCAAAATATGCAACAGAATGTTTATTAAATGGTAAGGACACACAATTCGTACAACTTTCCGGACTATTAAGCGTTAAATACGGACTATATCGAATCATTCGTGACGCCATGATTATGACGTCATCATACACGTCACGTAGTTGATTATGGCGTCATATGATGGATGGGTAGACTTGGAAAGGTCCGTCGAAGAATCTGTCTGTCTTTTGCAGCTATCGAATGCACACAACATCGCAATTCTCATCTCGTGGGAAATTCCAGTTCCTAAAGAGAACCACCGATGTCAGCGTACGTTGTACCGAGACTGTGACGGATCATCTGTGGTGCAAAGTACAAAAAAGTTTAGACTACAGTCTTCAGGAATAAGCATATCTGACTTAATGACCATTCGTATCTCGCGAGATCTCCTTCGGTTCGAGATCGAGAAGCGTTTACGCCTCTATTTTTAGATTGACTTAATGATGCGTTTTGTTCTGCTTTTGTTCCTCAGTTACTACGAGATATCGTGACAGGCACGAGAACTCTAGAGATCGTGGGATTGCTCCTGTCTTTCCTCGCCCTTCTAGCATCACTATTTATCTTCACATATTTCAGGTAAGAGGCTGAGTATAGCTAGTCAACGTCCATCAGGTATCAGCGCCACCCACTACCCACCACCACCGCCACCACCACCACCACCACCACCACCACCACCACCCCCACCACCACCACGACCACCACCCTTCACCATCATCATCACTGCTATAACACTAACGCCGCCACCAACAACCATCACTACAACCACCACCACCACAACCACCATCACCACCACCACCACCACCTCCTCCACCATCAGTACCACCATTACCATCATCATCATCCTCGTCACTGCTATAACACCACCACCACCACCACCACCACCACCACCACCACCACCACCACCACCACCACCACCTCCACCACCACTACCATCATTGCCATCAGTACAGCTATAACACTAACGCCGCCACCAACAACCATCACTACAACCACCACCACCATCACCACCACCTCCTCCACCATCACTACCACCATTACCATCATCATCATCATCATCACTGATATACCACCACCACCACCACCACCACCACCACCTCCACCACCACTACCATCAGTAGCTATAACACCAGCACCAGCACAACCACCGCAACCACCACAGCCACCACAACCACAACAACCACCACCTCCTCCACCACCATTACCATCAGTACAGCTATAACACCAGCACCAGCACAGCCACAACAACCACCACAGCTATAACACCACCGTCAGCTACTGCTACTGCTGATGTTGTCGTCGGGTATTTTTTGTTGTTGTTGTTGTTGTTGTTCATGATGTAGTAATTATTGAAATTGTGTTTCATATTTCTTTTTTAATTTTTCAGGAGTTTAAGATGTCATCGCACACGCATACATAGGAGTTTGTTCTTGGCCATCCTTATTCACACCGTGATTCGTTTGATCTACTACCTCGATCAACTGAGTGCTCGCTCAGAGGGTGGCGAGGTTGCTGGCTCAGCTGTAGCAAGTGGCATGATATTTCATACCGTATGTACAGAGAGAGAGAGAGAGAGAGAGAGAGAGAGAGAGAGAGAGAGAGAGAGAGAGAGAGAGGGAGAGGGGGAGGGAGGGAGGGGGGGGGGGCGGCTGTGACAATGACAGTAGTAGTAGTAGTAGTAGTAGTAGTAGTAGTAGTAGTAGTAGTAGTAGTAGTAGTAGAGTCGTAGTAGTAGTAGTAGTAGTAGTAGTAGTAGTAGTAGTAGTAGTAGTAGTAGTAGTAGTAGTAGTAGCAGTAGAAGTAGCGGTTTAAACATTGATACTGGCATTTGTACATACAGTAATTGTTTTAAAACTGTATGGTTATCTGTTGGTGTTTAGTCACGAAGAACAATGACATTATGTATGATTACTGTATTCTGCGGCTGTAGGAGTAGAAACGTCTTACAGCTTCAATGAGCCCTTCTACGCTTTTGCCCACTGTGTCTTGTCCTTAGCCGAAATCCTTAGCTTCCTCAGGTCCATTCTTGACTTGAGTGTACCTAATTCTGTTTTCTTGCGGTCACCTCGTAGCACGCTTAGCAGATTTATGCAATGATGTCCTCTCCTGGCTGTGTATTCACTGGCTCCCAGTCGGGCGAATTCCAAGGCTCTCCATGGTGGTGTGTCTTCTGGTATCCTTAGCACATGGCCAAACATGGACCATCTTTGCTGGGAGATTTTTACACACAACGGCGATGCATTACACATCTTGTATAGTGCATCATTGGAAATTATGTTGTCTAGGCATCGGTGTCCAGTGATGGTGCGTATGTGTCTGCGGTGGCAGGCATACAGCATCAAGGATACGCACGTTGCATTATAGAAACGTAATCTTTTAGCAAGAGCATCTTCGATCTACAAATCCATAGCCTCCATAAGGACTGGAAAGCTGTTCCCGATGACGCAGCAATGTCAGCAGTACTGCAAAGCAATGAGTCCAGGACTGTACTTTTCCGCCACGAAGTGGGTCGTCATTTTCCGTAATGGCATGCTTTGTAGATAGGTTTATATGTGTGAACTCTGTTTTGGATTCATTCATAAAGAGATTCTCAACGTTTAGTTTGCTTGCAGCTATTGGAAGAAGTTCGTCAATGGGGTTTTTTATCCTCGTCTATGGTGTCCACATCGTCGGCATATTATATCTCTAGCGGCATACCCAGTATGGACGTTGGGCGGTTTGGTCTGGTGAAAGTTTCGCACACGGATTTCAATGCAACTTCAAGGTAACAGGTGAAAAGGACAGGGGATAGACCATCTCCCTGTGGGGAGCCGATTGATGTCTCAAACTCTAAAGACTTCCCTGAATTGACTCATACTCTCAGCTTGGTGTCTACAAGTAGTACTCTCACTAGTCGTAGCTCATCTCCATTGCAACTGGCCCGGCGTAGTACATCTAAGATCTTTAAGCATGTAATTGTGTCGATGGTTCATGACATTCCAATGCGTATTTTGTGGAAATCCCAGTGTTTGGACACAAGCATGCGTTGGACCCATATAATGTCTGCAAAGCTGCGTCCACGTTTGAAGCCACTTTGATATGATCTGTTGAAGTCATCGATTTTGTCTCGGATGCGGCATAGAATAACATTGGATAGGATTTTGCGTATGCTGTTGAGCAGTAATGGCATCATGTATAAGTTTTATATGCTCTGATAATTTAGTTTTGAATGTCGCCATACGGCTGATAAATGGTGGGCGTATTTTCACAGCAGAACATTGAGCGATGTCACAAGATCTCATCCATATCTGCTGTAAATCCAGAACATCTCCATGCTCAATAGCGAATGGACCTTTCCAGTTTATCCATCCATCTTATGACATCATAATCAACTACATGACGTGTAGGATGCGCGTCATAATCAATGACGTCATGAATGACATAGATAAGTACGTTACGAACGCTTAATTGAAGACCGACTAAGCGTCGTTGTACGAATTGTATGTTTTTACTATTTAATAAACATGTTGGATATTTTGAAACTAATTTTACTGGGTGCTGTTGCTGCCGTTTCACAATATTTAACAGCTTACCCGTATAATTTTCTGGAAAATGAAAGTCAGCGAGTTCAGGGATCACTCGATTCCAACACGAGCGAGTTGTGGGTGGAGCTTAGCTAGAGATGGGCGGGGCATAACTAAAACTGGAAAGATCCATTGCAATTCACCACATAGACACAGCAGATTAGGTCTTTAGTTGCATTGTAGCTTAGCTCAGTGTTTCTGTGCCATTTTTGACATTTTTCTTGAGTGGTCACTAGGTCCTGTTCACCAACAAACATGCTTCATCTGCTGATGCTGGCAATGCTGGCTCCTGCGTGTGCCATTGGTACCAGCAGGTCTCCATCGATCAGAATTTTTATTCCCAGTAGACGAATTCGAATGTGTGTCCTTTTTATTACTAATTACACGGTGTGGGCTATGACATCGGGATGTGTGTGATGTCTAATGGTTGTTGACACATGTTCTCTGGTCTCAGACTAGCTACTGTCGATGCTGGCGTCATAGCGTCGTGTCTAGCATCCGTTTAGCACAATGAATGAATCGACACCTAGCCATGGCACACTTGATTCTAGCTAAACTACACCCCCTACCCCCCCCCCACCCACCCCATATTTGACGCGTGTTGCTGAGTTCCCAGAACCTAAATATCAAGGTAACGATGCACATAAGCTGTTTAACATCTCTAATTTCAACAGCGCCTCAAAGCGCCCAGGATGCAACTCGTATCAGTTAACCCTTTAATTGCCAAGAGTTTTCAAATAAAATTATAATGTTTGCAGGCCAAGGGAAGACTATTTCTTGTAAATTTACAAATTACAAAAATCGCTCTCTGCCCTCAAGACAACTACAGAGGTGTTGGACCAGGTTGACCGGCAAAAGGGAAATTGTTAAGAAACTTCGAGTTTTTGATTAGCCAGCGTCCAGTTCTAGGCCAAGAGAATAGTATTTTTGAAAATTTATCACTGGAATGACTTGCTCGGTTACCGAGCCAGTCATTCCAGTGGTAAATTTTCAAAAATGCTATTCTCTTGTCCTGCAACGGGACAGTCTTAATTAAGACCAGTGCAGTGGGAGTTTCTTGCCGGCTTGAACGTTAAAGGTTAAGGTGGCACAAGTAGTGTTAATATTTTGAAAGTAATTTGAAAGGGGAGAAACAGCTCCCAGTCAAATTAGTTTCAAAATATTCAACAGCATGTCTATTACATTTTAATTCCGTCAAAGAGATAAAATTCGTACACAGATGACGAACTTTTTGCATTTAATGACGGAGAGTTCAGCCAATGTGTATTGCATTTTTTATGACGCCACATAGTGGACCGTTCCGGTTTATCCATCCGTCTAATGGCGTCATAATCAACTAAGTGACGTGAGCGTTACGTCATAATCAATGACGTCATGCATGACGTAGATAAGTTCGTCACAAACGCGTAATTGGTGACGGGCTAAGCGTTGCTGTACGATTTGTAGGCCTGTGTCTTTACTATTTAATAAACATACTATTGAATATTTTGAAACTAATTTGACTGGGCGCTTAGTTTTAAAATATTCAACAGCTTACCTGCATAGTTTTCTGGAAATTGATAGTCATGGAGTTCATGGATCGATCGATCCCAACACGAGCGAGGTGTACGTGGAGCTTAACTAGAGATGGGCGGGACATTGATAAAACTGGATAGGTCAATTGAGTGGTCGGTCGGATATTTCTATTGTCTATTTAAGTCTATCGTGGATGATTGTATTACGCAGTTAGCATTGAGGAGGGGGTGGGGGGGATTCGCTGGCGTTCTCTGATTACCTATGGAGGAATCCAGTTTTAGCTATGCCCCGCCCATCTCTATCTAAACTCCACCAACGCTTTGCCCGTGTTGAGATAGATCGATCCATGCACGCCCTGAACTTCAATTTCCAGAAAACTATACGTGTAAGCTGTTGAATTTTTTGAAACTAATAAACTATGGCAGCAACAGCGCCCAGTCAAATTAGTTTCAAAATTTCTCCGATCAATACTCACCATTCTGTTACTTTCTGATACACAGCTGGCCCTGACAGCTGGCTCTAGGACTATGGACTTAGAAAGCTTTACCGACTCCTTGGAACCGGGTACTCGGCTCCAAACTGCCGAGTATCCGTCTACCATAGAGTTCATTCTTGTTTGCATAGCAACAAGAGCTGTCCACGCTTTTTGCAGGGAGAGATTTAAAGTTTTTTGAAAAGAAATCTAAGTCTTTTATCTGTGATTTGATGGTTTGTGCTTTCTTGAAAAGATATACTGGATAAAATGGAGAATACCGCTGATGATAACCAGGTTGTATAATTCCTTATTATCCATAGTTAAAAGACTTAGGTCTCTAAATTTCGTTGTGTCGCATGTTCCAATTTCTGACCCCATAGAATCTGGGACGAGTGCTAACAACGAGATATGCCAGACGATCGCCTTCTTTAAACCCCAACAGGCGATCGGCAGATATGAAAATAGGTGTTTGCTACGGTATTTCTAACACGAATATCGGCTGACGTCGTTCTCCGTAGGGTCCGAGCGGGTGACGTCACACCCGTGATGCTCGGATGTTTATGTGAAGAAAATTTTTCATTAATTCGCGCATCTTGTTCTGGGTGCTGCGTACTAAAAATGGTACCAGAAAACTTTGGAATGGTCAAGTTTACGTGTGATTACGATCGGTTTGCAATGATCGGTGGTGTCAAAATTCTTGAGATATGCGTGGTCTGCGGTTTTACCGTGTGCTACAGCAGTTTGTTTACATTTTGTTGTTTCTTCACGTATCGTTTTGGCTTGCGTTAAGAGTATAATTTATATTAATTGGTAAATATACCCCGAATGCTATGCGATATGATTCCTGGTTCCGTTATACATCCTGGAGGATCAATTATGGGTGTATTTATGCCCGCTTCGTTCTTGTCGTTATAGTCAATGCGATCTTTGTTGTAACGTTGCGGGGTGGGGTGCGGGAGGGTTTGCAGTTAATTTATGGTCAAATTATTTGAAAATTAATTGTCTGCCTTCCATTTTTGTTTCGTTCCGCTGGCTTTTTGTAGGTTTGGTTTATAGGCCAAGCCATCCCCGCCATCATGTGTCGAGTGCCACATATCGTACGGGTTCTATACAAGGACCATGTCTGTTTCCACTGTACTAAGTGTAGTCTTGACAGTAGGTGTAACGTTTGCACTGTGTGGTCCGTCGATATGATGCTTAAGTTCCTTGCCAGAAGGACTTGGCAGGGTCTGACGTGGGGTCAGGCTGTCCGAAAGTAAATCGTGGAGCGTCCGTTTCGGCCCATGGGGCGTTCCACGTCTGCAACCGGAGGTGGTGGAGATGGCACCGCCGGCGTGGTTTGGTCCGGCTAGGCAAGGTGTCTTGCATAGCATTCTGCCCACGCTGGTGTCGTCCCTGCTGCCAAAAGTTGTAGGGCAGTCTCTCCCCATGTTTGATTCGAACCCTGTCCTTGGACAGGGTTCTGGACTGGACACCAAGGGAGCCGTTTCGTACGGCCCCCCTGGCAGTCCCGTCGGGCTCCGGCCTGATGGGTTCTGTCTCTCTGCGGCCACCTCCGGGTGGTCCAATAGGGGTGGCCGGTCCGTCAGGCATGGAAGCCGTCCGCCAGGACGGCTCCACGGTTTTCCTTTGTCTAGTGACGACTCTTAGGGATCTGAAGATGAGGAGGCCGAGGAGGAGAGTGTGCTGCGGCCTGTGAGGCCGCGGGTGGAGAGCGGGGGGGGGGGGGGGAATACGACAGGTATGGTGTTGTCCCGTCGGTTACCGAGAATGACCACTGGGTACTGGGTGTTCAGAGTGCTGGAGCAGGTGGCCCCGGTCCAGCACTTGTAGACAAGTCCCAGGCACACCAGGATGAAGTCCTGTCCCTATGCGATGAGGGTGTGAGGGCAGCTATGAGTGCTGTCAACCATTCGTATCGTCTTCTTCAGTCGGTGTGGGCTGAAGCGGGGGCAGGCCACCCTGTGCCACCTGTGGCGCTTTCCTGCGTCAATGACGGCTTGGTGCTGTCTATGGACGCACTGGCAAGGGTGCAGGCGCGTGTGACAAAGTCCAGGAGGCAAATGGTTCTTGACCATGTGCATCCGGCTACGGCAGTCAGGGAGCGTCTTCTTGGGACACCCCTGACAGGGCCTAGCATCTTCGGTGGCCAGGCGCGGGCCATCCTAGAGGACACTGCCAGCATTGCGTAGAATCGGTTGGCAGTAAGCCTACAGCTGGAGCGAGTGCGGAAAGCGCACGCACTAGGGGCTGTAGGGAAACTGTTAGCTGTCCAACTTTCGAAGACGCAGAAGAAGCAGGAAGGCAAGGCGAAAGCTAAGCCTACTGCGACTTCTGCTTCGTCTGGATTTTCTCAGCCGCCGGCGGCTAAGAAAGCCAGGAAGGTTGTGGAGGCCCCTACCTTCCCCAATGTTGCTCATGGTCGCCCTAGAGGCGGGAAGGGCATGTGGAGGGGTCAGGGTAAGTCCTCCAAGGGCGGAAAGAAGGGAGGGGGTCGTACCTGAGGGTACGAGAGCTCCCTTCATATCCGCCTGGACCGCACCTGTGCGACAGGGACAGCGGTGCCAGTTATACCTGCCGAGCCAAGACGGAAATGGGTCTCTCTCTCTCTCTCTCTCGTTAAGAAAGGGGGGGGGAGCGGACTGCGAGCCGAACAACCCCATTAGACGTCGAGGCGTCTATGGTGGGTGGAAGGCTCATGCGTTTCGTCGAGGCCTGGCGGGGTGTGACGTCAGACAGTCTGGTCCCGGGATGGTTATACCAGGGGGACATGCCAGAGTGGTGGGACTTTCCACCGCAGAATCTGTCTTTGGCACCTGTCTGGACACCCGTACCACGGGACCCAGACAAGTTAGAAGCCGTTCAAAACGAAGTGTCGGGTTTGCTTCTGAAGGGAGCAATAAACCCAGCGAACCAGAACACTCCGGGCTTCTATTCAAATATGTCCTTGTCCCCAAGAGCATGGGGGGATGGAGACCCATACTCAATCTCAGGCCATTAAATTGGTTTATCCATACGCCTCGGTTCCAGATGGAAGAACCGAGGTCGGTAATGGCAGGATTGAGGAAGGGAATGTGGTGTGTGTCGATCGATGTGAAAGATGCATATTTCCACATTCCTATGAACCGGAGTTGGCACAGGTTTCTGAGATTTGCGTTTCAGAATCAAGTATGGGAGTTTACTGTTCCCCCGTTTGGCCTGTCGACAGCTCCGAGGGTTTTCACAAGAATGGTCCTTGCGGTGACAGCGTTTCTCAGAAAAGAGAACGTGGCGCAACACACCTACATAGATGACTGGCTGCTCAAAGCAGACTCTGCAGCCAGGTTGAACGTGGATACTGCTCTGACTCTGAAGTTACTTTCAGATCTAGGCTGGATAGTCAACAAGGAGAAATCCGAGTTGACACCCACTCAACATTTCGTTTGTTTGGGGATGCGATTCGATCTCGAGGAGGGCAGGGTTTACCCGTCAGAGCCCAGAGTGGTGTCTCTGTTAGCCATCCTCAAGAGTTTTGGAGTGGGAAACCACATTCAGGCGAGGCGGTTTCTTCAGATTCTGGGCATGATGGTCTCCATGGAGCAAGTGATCCCGTACGCTGCTCTAATGCGAAGACCCATCCAGTTGTATCTGATGTCTCTGTGGAAACAGAGAACAGAACCCCTGTCAAACCTGGTGCCAGTTTTGGAGCCGATAATATCGCATCTTGTATGGTGGAAACAGCGTCAGAATCTCCTAGTAGGGGTTTCGCTGCACCTACCCCACCCCCAGCTGTCCGTGTACACGGGTGCATAGCTGGAGGGGTGGGGGGGGGGCCTGCCTGGGAGAACACCAGGTCTCGGACACATGGACTCTCCTGGAGAGTCAGCTGCATATCAATCTGTTGGAAATGATGGCAGTGGAACTGGCGTTGGAAGAGTTTCTTCCGATGATCAGGGGCAAGGTGATATTGATACGGTCGGACAATTCGACGGTAGTATCATACATAAATCGCCAAGGCGGGACCAGGTCACCCACACTGTGTATCAAAGTGTGGCACTTGATTCAATGGTGCAGAAATTACTCGGTTGTTTTGAAAGCAGCTCACATTCCTGGCCGATTGAACATTCTGGCAGATGCTTTGTCTCGCAGACAGAGAATTCTGCCAACAGAATGGTCCCTCAACCCTCCAGTTCTACGAAGGGTCTTCGAGCATTGGGGCAAACCCAACGTGGACTTGTTCGCCACAAGGGGAAATGCTCAAGTCATGACTTATGTCTCGCCAATTCCAGATCCAAATGCCGTCGATACAGACGCTCTGGCGATAAGCTGGAGAGAGATGCACGCTTATGCGTACCCACCCACCATCCTTCTGCCGAAGGTATTGGTGAAGATCAGGGAGGAACCGTGTCTGATCCTGCTAATAGCGCCGTATTGGCCAAGCAGGGGGTGGTTCACGGATCTGCTAGATCTGCTGGTGGAAAATCCAGTGCAGTTGCCCGAGATTCCGAACATAATCTTCCAGGCCAAGGGACGCTTCCTACACGAGCGTCCCGAAATGTTATTGACTGCGTGGTTGTTGTCAAACAACATTCCACGTCGGGAGGCTTTTCTCGACAGGCTGCTGATTTCATCGCGGCTGCGAGAAGGAGGCCAACCTTCAAGTCATATAATGACAAGGTTAACGGATTTGCAGACTGGTGTGAGGAAGGGGGTATTGTTACCTTTCATTCCACTATTCAGCAAATAGCAGACTTTCTCTGTGAGTTGTTCTTTTCAGGACTAGCTCCTATCACAATTGCTGGATACAAATCAGCTTTGGCATCAGTTATCCCTTGTCTAGCCAACAGGGATAGCCCAGAGGTGGCCCAGTTGAGTGTGATGGTGAAGGGAATGAGCAATCTCCGATCGAGACAACCGGTAGTCATTCCAGCCTGGAGTCTATCTTTAGTGCTTAATGTACTGGCCAAGCACCCTTTCGAACCGTTGCGTTCGGCTAGTCTAAAGCATTTGACTCTAAAGTCGGTCTTTCTATTGGCAGCTTCCTCAGCTAGAAGGCACAGTGTGATCCATGCACTTTCAGCAGAGAGGGACCGATTATTGTCTCCAGAGAGGGTCTGCGTCTACTGCCAAGAGCAGAGTTTATGTCAAAGATCTCGGTCTTTGAGATATCCTGGCAAACCGATCGCTATACCGAAACTAAGTAGGTTAGATCGTGATGCCAGTGTCTGGTGCCCAGTCCGTGCTTTGACTAAGTACAAAACGGACAGACTCGTTACGGTCGAATGGTAGACATCTGTGGATCTGCCATATGGAGCCATATGGCGCCGCATCCATGGATTCTATCTCTCGTTCGGTAGTCGAATGCATTCAGATTACCCGTGAGATTACGACTGGGCACTAAGTGCAAGGCGCAAGGGCATGTTGTTAGAGGAATAGCCGCCTCTTCCGGCCTTGACAATGGTGTTCCGTTTAAGGACATCATGGCTGTCGCACAAGGGCACTGTGAGTCCTCTTTCATGGATTACTATATGAGGGATGTGTCAGACTTCGCCATTCCACTCGCGTTAGCTGTTTTGAGATGATAGCTATATGACCGCACTGCTCTTCTTCCTTTTTTTGGCATTTGTAAGAGAGAATTTAGAAGCAGGTCGAGCGAGAGGATATCAACCAGTGTGTCACTGAGGCCGGACAAGTGAATGGTTGGAGGCTCCAGGTCTGAATTCCAAATATCATGAGGTAATTCACGATTGAGAGTGTTTTGTATTATGTCTATATATCATGATCATTCCCAGGCTAATATATGCAAAGAGCAGTTAACCCTCTTGGAATATTTGTGTTTCAGGCGCGATACATGTTCGTGAGTTCTCTCCCTTTTCTTAGGAGAAAAAGGGGGGTGGGGTGGGGGCAGTGATGCGAATGTGATTCGGTTCCGATAACTTGACGGTCCTTTTAGGTCTCCGTTAATCAAGTTGTTAAGTCTAAATCTTTCTCCAAGGGGCAAAAGTAGCATTTATGGCTTGCCCCTTCCCACCAGGTTACTGAACAAATCTGGTGTATATCAGAAAGTAACAGAATGGTGAGTATTGATCGAAGGAGAATGCAGGAAATTTCAATTTCCCTTTCTCCGAGATCTAACAATACTCACCATTCTGTTACGGACCCAGCCTCCCAACCCCACGGAGGCAAGCCATGGATTTCTCTTGTTTGGTGGCTATGCAAACAATATGAGCTTTATGGTAGATGAGTACTCGGCAGTTGGGAGCCGAGTACCCGGTTCCAAGGAGTCGGTAAAGCTTTCTAAGTCTATAGTCCTAGAGCCAGCTGTCAGGGCCAGCTGTGTATCAGAAAGTAACAGAATGGTGAGTATTGTTAGATCTCGGAGAAAGGGAAATTGAAATTTCCTGCAATTCAACAGAATGTTTATTAAATAGTAAAGACATACAATTGCAACAAAACAATGAATCAAAATGTATTTAACATCTTTTCAAATTATTATTATTATTATTATTATTATTATTATTATTATTATTATTATTATTATTAATATTATTATTATTAACTTGCAGAATGTAGCTTGTCAAACGTTGGACACATTAAAGGAGTTCTCTCACACCGTGATGTTTATGTGGATGTTAATCGAGGGCTTGTACCTTCATAATATGATAGCCGTATCTGTGTTTAGTGGCAAGCCTAATTACATCCTCTATCATTCTATTGCATGGGGTGAGTCTATAATAGAGAGATCCAGTCTATCAGTCAAGTATATGACGTCATAATCAATTACGTCGTGGCTAGGCTGATGTCACAATCAAAATAATGAATGACGTATCTCAGTCCGTCATGAACGCTTAATAGCCTGGCATGTGTACGAATTGACCTTTCCAGTTTATCCATCCATCATATGGCGTGATAATAAACTATGTGATGTGTAGGATGACGTCATTATCAATGACGTCATGAATGACGTAGATAAGTACGTCACGAACGCTTAATGGATGCTAGACTAAGCGTTGTTGTACGAATTGTCTGTCTACTATTTAATAAACATTATGTTGAATATTTTGAAACTAGCCGCCAGTCAAATTAGTTTCAAAATATTGGATTCATCAATTTGGAAAACTAATTTTGAAAATCTAATATGATCATATATGAGAAAATCAATATAGGGGTTCATTTCTAAATATGGCCCACCCATTTAAGGCTACCACACCTTATTATGTGGTTTGAAATCGGTTTATATAAATTGAACCCTGAATTCCCAAAATCACAATTTCAAGATAGGCATAGAGATATGTTGTTGAATATTTTGAAACTAATTTCACTGGTAGATCCCAGTAAAATTAGTTTTAAAATATTCAACAAATATGTTCAACAGAATGTGTATTAAATTGTGAAAACATACGATTCGTACACTAGTGACGGACATTTCGATTTTCACGACATAATCATCATTATGATTGTGACGTAGGATAAATAGTGGCGAAAATGATTATGATGTAATATAGTTGGGTGACGTATCGGAGCCATCCATGGCATCAATACGCTGTGGAGGAGGTGGTCTCTCTCTCTCTCTCTCTCCCCCTCTCTCTCTCTCCCACGTGTGCACGCTCGCACGCACCCACCGACCCATCCACGCACGTACGCACCCACCCACCCACCCACGCACGCACGCACGCACGCACGCACGCACGCACGCACGCACGCACGCACGCACGCACTTCATCCATATCTCCCTCCCTCTCTCTGTGATTTCAATTAAAATTAATTTACTATATATTATCTGTGTACTACAGGAGCGCCTTTACCATTCACCATTGCATGGGTGGCAGCTATGGCCATGAAACATGATCACGGGTAAGTCAACACATCATCCATCATACACATGACGTCATCAACACTAGTCACGTGCATCATAGACATGACGCCATCAACACTGGCCACACGCATCATAGTCATCACGTCATCAACACTTGGTCATAAGCACCATAGCCATGACGTCATCAACAATGCCCATAGCCATCATGATAACTCGGTCAAGTTCCATTTCAATACACTATTTATGCTTAATGATGACCGAGATAAGCAAATCAACGATGACAGCAATGAAAATAGCGATGACAAGAACCACCAACACCTCATCGTGGTGGTGGTGGTGGTGGTGGTGGTGGTGGTGGTGGTGGTGGTGGTGGTGGTGGTGGTGGCGGCGGCGGATGTGGTGGTGGTGGAGGTGGTGGTGGTGGTGGCAACAGTTTCCTGTCAAATTAGTTTCAAAATATTCAACAGTGTACATGCATAGTGAACATGAAATGTGTATTCTGGGAATTCAGGGTTCAAATGGTTAAAAGGTGGCCATCACTTAAAGGTGCATATTCACACCAAAGTACTCCAAAAGAAAATTCTTAAACGTGTATACATTCGATTTCACAACTTATAAAATTATATTAATCGAGGCCTTTAAAATTATGCAATTTTAACAATTTACTTTTCGAATATATTGCTGTGAATATGCACACCTTTAGTTTTTCACAAGCCAGAAATGATCGTGATGATGTGTGGGACTAAAGAATATTCCATTTGCATATTTTGAAACTAATTTGACTGGGAGCTTTTGGTGCCAAATTCCATCCAAATTATTTTCGAAATATTCCTGTTTTGAAATTAAGACATATTCATTTCGAGTATTAATCTTTTAATGCCCAGGTTTCGTCTAGAAAATGAAAATATTTGCTGCATGAATGTCCATTTGCAGGCTAAGAGAAGACTGTTTATAATTTGCCCACTGGAATGACTGGCTCTTAGACCGCAAATGGATATTCCTCACGACCCCCCTGTAGAGATCGGCTTCGGCTGGGCAGAGTTAAAAAGTTTCTATAAGTGGAATTGTTATTAGGCTTGCGCGATTACGCGATTAAATCGAAAATCGCGATTATTCTTTAAATCATTAATTTCTACGATTAAGAGTTAAATAATCGAATAATTGTTAATAATTTCTACTGCATAAAATATTTCAAAACCTGCAATTTAATTACTATTTAATGCGATCCTGGAATGAGTGATTGTAGGCCTATTTCCATTTGCAGGCCAAGAGAAGATAAATTTTTTTCAACGTATCGCTGGAATGAGCCAGTTATACATTTAAAAAAATTGTCTTCTCTTGGCCTGCAAATGGGCATTCTAAATACCATTGCAGCTTTCGCCATTCATATATACCTTTGTTATTATGTCTCGGTAATTAGTGCCCAAGCTTATTAATCGATTAATCACGATCATTCGTAAATAATCGATCGCGATCGCTCAAAGCAATAATCGCGCACACCTAATTGTTATATCAGCTTGTTTTGCAAACGCCTAACGAATCCACCCACCCATCCCCAGCCCATCCCTAGCCCCACCCCCATCATGTGCATCCAAAAGCAGGTGCCCGTTCTAGACAGCATCCGCTGAATCTAGGGAAGCAAAATCAGAAACCATTTTAATTTCCCTGAGCAGTTTCCACAGTAACGTGATTGGTCTGTTTTCGCCACGCACATATTTGCGCGGTTATATTTGATATGCTGGTCAATCAATGCTTCCAGGAAGACTTTAGCAGCATTTAACCCTTGGACACATTTAGACCAAAATCTACAAATTCTTTATGATGTATGGATTATTCTGGTGATTATTTTGAAATTATTTTGACTGGGAGCGGGAGGTGGGGTGGGTGTGGTGGTGGGGTGAGGGTGGGGGGGTGTCCAGTCAAATTACTGCTCAAAATATTCACCAGCTTTCCTGCATATAGCTCTCTTGAATGTGGGATGTGATATTTAAACTATTGCCAAGGTCACGTGATTTATCATAGTTTAACATCGATAGTTTCCTTGCATTGACGATCGCTGATCGTGTAGATAACAAGCTAACCCGGAGTAGTCTCACTCTATACTGGCAGTGCGTGCATGCGTGCGTGCGTGCGTGCGGTTACGCGTTCAATTCCATTATGTACACGTGTCTATCAGCGTGCGGTTGCTGTTCTAAATGGTTTGATCTCTGAGATATACACTTGACTTACACTCGTACAATAATTGACTTTTCCAGCTTATCCATCCATCATATGACGTCATAATCAACTACGTAACATGTAGCATGACGTCAGAATCAATTAAGATATGAATGACTCAATTTAGTCCGTCTTAGACGCTTAAAAGTCTGACACGTTGTACGAATTGCATGTCTTCACTATTTAATAAACATTCTGTCGAATATTTTGAAACTAATTTGACTGGACGCTGTTGCTGCCATAGGCAGCAACATCGCCCAGTCAAATTAGTTTCAAAATATGCAACAGCTAACCTGTATAGCTTTCTGTAAATTGATAGTCAATGAGTTCATGGATCGATCGATCCCAACAAGAGCGAGGTCTGGATGGAGATTAGATAGATATGGGCGGGGCATAGCTAAAACTGAAAAGGTAAATTGTTTCTATAACAACACAAAAATACACATTTCTACCAACTCTGTAAAACATCTTTCTATTCCGGTTTTGTCGGAAGTAATTTTCCCACGACGACGGTGATGGCGAACGTGGCGGCGGCAGCGACAGCGATGCGAAGGTGGTGCCAATATTAGGTTTTGCGTTCAGCAAATAGTTTTAGATAGTTTAATTCCAGACTTGGTTAAGCCTGTCGCTACTATATTTGGAGACTTTATTGTCTATGCTGTTAGGAATCCGCCATGTGACATTGAGGTACAAGGTCAGTGGTCCGGATTATACCGGCCTTGGTACAAATCTTGTTTGGTTTATCAAAGCTTGTCAGCGAACACTTCAGGACTGCTAGTCTCTACTGGACTTGTGGATACGGTTTGCTCTGCTGTTAGGAATGAGAGTGATGACGTTGACGTCACAAGGTCAACGTATGCCCAGAACATGACGTCATTGCCTCTCTGACAGTCACAGGACAATCAACCTTTCCATTTTCACCCATGCCCCGCCCATCTCTAGCTAAGCTCCGCCCACACCTCAATCGTGTTGGGATCGATCGATCTCTGAACTCCCTGACTATCAATTTCCAGAAAACTATGCAGCTAAGTTGTTGGATATTTTGGAACTAATTTGACTGGGTGCTGTTGCTGTATATGACAGCAACAACGCCCAGTAAAATTAGTTTCCAAATATTCAACAGCATGTTTATTAAATAGTAGAGACATACAATATGTACAACGTATCGGACTAAGAGTTAAAGACGGGCAATAGGGAATCATTTATGACATAATGATTATGACGTCATCCTACACGTCGTTTTAGCTGATTATGACGTCATATGACGTCATTACTCTGGAAAGGTCCATTATAATGCACCAAATAAGGTGCCCAACAAAACCTACAACAATACAGAGCAAAATACTATGCACCAATCAACCCACAACCTTAATAATGGTAACGTGATATGTAATCATGTCCTGCTCATTGGCAGTTCAACATTTAGGAAAGTAATTGGTCACTATATGTCATCGCCACAGGCAGCAACATCACCCAGTCAAAATAGTTTCAAAATATTCAACAGCTTACTTGTATAGTTTCTTGGAAATAGAAAGTCAGGGAGTTCAGAGCGTGATCGATCCCAACACGGCGGAAGGGTGGGTGGAGCTTAGCTAGTGATGGGCAGGGCGTAGCTAAAACCGGATTCCTCCATTGTCAATGCACGAATGAAGCAGCAAATGTGCGCACATCTGAACTAAACATGCAAACATGCAACCAGATAACATGTTACTACGCCAATGCACACAGCTTGATAAACAAAATGGGCGTAAGTTTAAAGATTCAGGATTCAATATTATTTATTCAGTAGCAAAATATATATATACATCATGGATTCAACTAGGTTGTCCGCCGATATACATATATCTATATAAATAAATTAGACGGGACAGTTACATAACAAACTACAGTTCAGACATTACATTTACACGTTCTAAGTTAAGCACATGTTTTATTATTTTAATTAATTCATTTTATGTATGTTATATATTGACTATAACCGAACACGACACCTAAGTACATGTAACTTACAATCACATGACGTAGACAAGTTAAAGGATAACTAACCCCATCTCTTAATAACTATTCATGTGATCTAATATGCCACTCATAAACTATGTAGGTAATTTACAAGCTTGTCGCTAAAGAAAGATATTCAGGCTTTAGTGGCTAAATGTTGGTACATTTCTATAGCCTATGATGGCTGTCATGATTTACATTTAAACCAATCAGAAAAATCCTAGCGTACCCGCCTCGGTATATACACTCGGTCATAGAGGTGTCAGCTATAGTTTGGCAATTTCGTAATAAAAATAATCATACAGGTAAGATGTTGAATATTTTGAAACTAATTTGACAGGAAGTTGTTGCTGCCATAGGCAGCAACAACTTCTAGTCAAATTATTTTTTCAATATTCAACGGGATAAGAATTACATAATAAAGAATGTAATGCATTGGCCCTTACATGACATCACACACTATCGCTTCAGGAGACAAAATGGTAGCGATCACTGATCAACATTTACGCGATACTACAAAGCAGATAATTGTGATATAGATAAGGGAATGTGACAGGATATAAATGATATGGAATCTATAAACCATAATCTATCGGTACAATACAACATCTGAGATAAGATCAGCTTCCCTTTAAATAAAAAATTAATACATGTCTAAGTAGTAGTAGGTGTAGTGGTGATGTTACAATACAACACAAACACATATATTTTTGGTTGACTGATTATACAGTACATCTCGGAAATAACCAGCACATCTGCACAGTAAAATAAAAACGTTCTGTTGAATGTGTTGAATATAATTGAATTGGAAGCCATTGTTTCTATAGGCAGCAATGTCCTCCAATCCACCCACATTCAAAATACACAAGAGAACATTTCTCACATTGATTTCAAAATTATTCTAACAACAAGGTACTGGTTTTGTTTGAAAGTATGTCAAGTCATCCCCGAGCTGCACTGTAGTTGGGTAATTGATAAGATGTTTACAGGATGCTGGCTAGTGGGGAGCATCCTTGGTCAATGGTGTGGAGGGAGGGTGAGGAGGGGCAAGGAGCACGTTCAAAGTTACTATCGATACCATCAACTCAACGATAATAGAGATGAGTGAGACAAAGTGATGTTATTGACAGTTTTTTGAAACTGAACAGGTATACACTATTTAGAAAAGTTACAACAAAGTCAATTATCGGTAGTGTACTTAACTACTTATTCTCATACACGACTCGTTATCACTATCACCTAGAGAGGACCCATGGTTCAGGTTCAAGGAACTCAAGTTTTGAGAATTCAATTTGGTGTGAACTAACCCTCAACAAACAAGGCAAACTACTTATACAAAACTGTTACAGATCAACATCAAAAGACTGCATGAATGATAACAAGCTTCTCAAACTACTCAGTACAATTTACATTTCCAGAGTAATGACGTCATATGACGTCAAAATCAGCTAAGCGGCGTGTAGGATGACGTCATCATCATTACGTCATAAAGGATTCTATTCGGCCCGTCTCTAACTCTTAATAGTCCGACACGGTGTACAAATTGTATGTCTCTACTATTTAATAGACAGTAACAGCGCCCAGTGAAATTAGATTAAAAATATTCAACAGCTTACATGTATAGTTTTCTGGAAATTGATTGTCAGGGAGTTCAGAGATCGATCGATCCCAACACGAACGAGGTGTGGGTGGAGCTTATCTAGAGATGGGCGGGGCATAACTAAAAATGGAAAGGTCAATTTAGAGAACGGAAGCCTTCTCATCCTCTACGCATACGGGATTTTAACGTGCCAGAAAATGATGTTGTCAACAGTGTTCATGAAGACAATGCTGAAAGCTCTTCATACATATTTGTGGATACAGTAAATCAATGTTAAAAGTGACCATGTTTGTATTGTCTATGCACTCGCCACATAATCATGTATCACACATAAACCAGTAGGCGTGTGCGATTATTACGTTGAGTGATCGCGATCGATTATTAATAAATAATTGTGATTACTCGATTAATCACCTTGGATACAGATTACCAAGACATAACAATAAAAGAATATCAATGACGAAAATTGCAATGGTGTTTAGAAAAGTTGATTTGCAGGGCAAGAGATGACTATTTTTTGTAAATGTATCACTGTAATGCCTAGCTCGATTATCGACCCAGGCATTCCGGTAATATATTTTCAAAAATAATCTTTTCTTGCCCTGCAAATCACTAAGCAGAATGTCATTTTTCATGACCGATCGCATTAAGAAGTCATTGAAAGTTAGGTTTTGAAATATTTTACGCAATTTTCACTATTATTCGATTATTTAATTTTAGATCATATAAATTCATGATTTAAAACATAATCGCGATTTTCGATTTAATCAAGTAATCGCGCAAGCCTATAAACCAGAAAATGGAAAGAACTGACAAAACATCTGCAAAGCAAAGCAGATGTCAAATTAAAAAAGGAACAACAAAAATATTGACTGGGAAAATAACTTCCGACTGAACGATGTAAAAAGGCAGACTGCCTATCTAAAGGTGCGTAAGTGTACACGCCACCTATGTAGGATGTCACTACAAAGTACGAAAACTGGTTAGAAACGTCAAGGTAAAAAAGCGATTTTACAGCTATATCGGAAACGCACACAAACTTACAGTCAGCAAGCAATCAAGAGAAATCGACAGTTTTGCAACAGATGATAAGGAAATGCACATAGTCTTAACCCTCTAGCGTCAACAGCGCCTAAAAGCTCTAAAAATACTACTTGATATATCAATTAAACATTTTGATGGTAATTATTTCTCCAGATATTTTAATTTTAGAAGACTATTTTTGTAAATTTACCACTGAATTTTTTTCGTTTCGCCGGCTTGACCAATAACGGGATAGTGGTAAAGAAAAGTACATTTGTTTACTTAAGCCAGTGTCTATCTGCAGGCCGAGAGAAGTATATTTTTGAAAATTTACCACTAGAATGACTGGCTCGTTTACCGAGCCAGTCAGTCAAGTGGTAAATATTCAAAATTACTCTTTTCGAGGCCTTTCAATTGGCCATGTCTGAAGGCCACTGCAGAGTTGTTTTGGTCAGTTTGACCATGACAGAGTTAATTTGACACAAGAGGGGCTAAAGAACTGTTAAAATTCAGATTTTTTTTTACCAAAAAAAGGAAAACGATATTATTCCAGATTGCTATGAGCGTTACCTGAGGACAATTCAATTTATTAACTAGATGTTGCCGTAGACACTTGAAGGCGCTAAAATCAAATAATGTCACGTGTCTAGACAGCGCTGATTCAATTCTCTTAAAACGTGTATGCCATTATGAAATGATAATAAAAATATCATTAGAAACTGGGGAATTGACTACGTTTCAATATCCACAGATGCCAAATACTGCACTTAAGCCAGCATGACCCTAAATGTGACTAATAAATGTCCGACAAGGACACTAGAGAAAAATTAAGATCAGAGGAAAGCAAAATAATTTCTATGCGTCTGGACCACGACTGATTTAAAGGCATATATACGTGATGTGGTAAAGCCAGATATAAAGCCGTATCAATAATGCGCTCCATCAATTTAGACAGGGAATTGTTCCTCTTGTTATACGATACCTATGTAAGACCGCTAGGCATGCGCGATTACGTGATTAAATCGAAAATCGCGATGCCTGGCTCGATGCTCGAACCAGGCATTCCCATGATACATTAAAAAAAATAGTCTTCTCTTGGCTTGCAAATAGACATTTCTAAACAGCACTGCAGCGTTCGTTATTGATATACCTTTGTTGTTATATTGGTTTAATTCGTAACCAAGCCGATTAATCGAGTAATCACGATTATTCTTAAATAATTGATTGCGATCACTCAAAGTAATAATCGCGCAAGCCTAAAGACCGCATCAGGAATAATGTGTACACGTATGGTTCCCATGATATCACACATAGGGCCTACGAGTTCAACGCCTATACACGAAATATGTTTGCTGGGGGTGAGGGGTGGTAGGTGGGTGTGATGGGTGGGTGGGGAAAAGCTATCCCGTGATTAACAACACTGTATGACTGGTTCACGATATTTTTTACTTACAGATGCTGGGATAGCTATTACTATGAGCCACTTATCTGGGTAATAGAAGCGCCAAGAATAGCTGTGCTTGTGGTAAGCGAACACACACACGTACGCACGCTCGCACATATATACGCACGTATGCACCAAAACACAGCTGTTATTGTGGTAACTGCTAAATCGTCACATACTCAAACACACCCACGCACGCACGCACGCACGCATGCACACACACTATATATATATATATATATATATATATATATATATATATATATATATATATATATATATATATATATCGTGTTGAGTCGGCGAATAGTCATGCGTCCGGTTGGGGTGGGGGTGATGGGGGTAGGGGCTAAGCCATGACAGGATGTGATAGAAGTAGACAATGGGTCCAGTCAAATTAGTTTCAAAATATTCAACAGCTTACCCGTGCATCTGCTTTCTAAATGAGGCACCGTGTCATTTGTTAAGGTACCAATGCTTAATTCTACTGCAATTATTTTTTCATCGATCCTAATTCAGTATCTGCGCGGGTCTTTAGGTGTATCTATGGTATATTGAAGCTTGTAATCTGATCCTAATTCAGTATCTGTGTGGGTCTTTATGTGTATCTATGGCATATTGAAGCCTGTAATCTGATCATAATTCAGTATCTGTGTCGGTCTTTAGGTGTATCTATGGCATATTGAAGCGTGTAATCTGATCCTAATTCAGTATCTGCGTGGGTCTTTAGGTGTATCTATGGCATATTGAAGCCTGTAATCTGATCCTAATTTAGTGTCTGCGCGGGTCTTTAGGTGTATCTATGGCATATTGAAGCTTGTAATCTGATCCTAATTCAGTATCTGTGTGGGTCTTTAGGTGTATCTATGGCATATTGAAGCTTGTAATCTGATCCTAATTCAGTGTCTGCGTGGGTCTTTAGGTGTATCTATGGCATATTGAAGCCTGTAATCTGATCCTAATTCAGTGTCTGCACGGGTCTTTAGGTGTATCTATGGCATATTGAAGCTTGTAATCTGATCCTAATTCAGTATCTGTGTCGGTCTTTAGGTGTATCTATGGCATATTGAAGCTTGTAATCTGATCCTAATTCAGTATCTGTGTGGGTCTTTAGGTGTATCTATGGCATATTGAAGCCTGTAATCTGATCCTAATGCAGTGTCTGTGTGGGTCTTTAGGTGTATCTATGGCATATTGAAGCCTGTAATCTGATCCTAATTCAGTGTCTGTGCGGGTCTTTAGGTGTATCTATGGCATATTGAAGCTTGTAATCTGATCCTAATTCAGTATCTGCGCGGGTCTTTAGGTGTATCTATGGCATATTGAAGCTTGTAATCTGATCCTAATTCAGTATTTCCGTGGGTCTTTAGGTGTATCTATGGCATATTGAAGCTTGTAATCTGATCCTAATTCAGTATCTGTGTGGGTCTTTAGGCGTATCTATGGCATATTGAAGCGTGTAATCTGATCCTAATTCAGTATCTGTGTGGGTCTCTAGGCGTATCTATGGCATATTGAAGCGTGTAATCTGATCCTAATTCAGTATCTGTGTGGGTCTCTAGGCGTATCTATGGCATATTGAAGCCTGTAATCTGATCCTAATTCAGTATGTGTGCGGGTCTTTAGGCATATCTATGGCATATTGAAGCCTGTAATCGGATCCTAATTCAGTATGTGTGCGGGTCTTTAGGCATATCTATGGCATATTGAAGCCTGTAATCTGATCCTAATTCAGTATCTGTGTGGGTCTCTAGGCGTATCTATGGCATATTGAAGCCTGTAATCTGATCCTAATTCAGTGTATGTGTGGGTCTCTAGGCGTATCTATGGCATATTGAAGCCTGTAATCTGATCCTAATTCAGTATCTGTGCGGGTATTTAGGCGTATCTATGGCATATTGAAGCCTGTAATCTGATCCTAATTCAGTATCTGTGTGGGTCTTTAGGTGTATCTATGGCATATTGAAGCCTGTAATCTGATCCTAATTCAGTATCTGTGCGGGTCTTTAGGCGTATCTATGGCATATTGAAGCTTGTAATCTGATCCTAATTCAGTATCTGCGCGGGTCTTTAGGCGTATCTATGGCATATTGAAGCCTGTAATCTGATCCTAATTCAGTGTATGTGTGGGTCTCTAGGCGTATCTATGGCATATTGAAGCCTGTAATCTGATCCTAATTCAGTATCTGTGCGGGTATTTAGGCGTATCTATGGCATATTGAAGCCTGTAATCTGATCCTAATTCAGTATCTGTGTGGGTCTTTAGGTGTATCTATGGCATATTGAAGCCTGTAATCTGATCCTAATTCAGTATCTGTGCGGGTCTTTAGGCGTATCTATGGCATATTGAAGCTTGTAATCTGATCCTAATTCAGTATCTGCGCGGGTCTTTAGGCGTATCTATGGCATATTGAAGCCTGTAATCTGATCATAATTCAGTATCTGTGTCGGTCTTTAGGTGTATCTATGGCATATTGAAGCGTGTAATCTGATCCTAATTCAGTATCTGCGCGGGTCTTTAGGCGTATCTATGGCATATTGAAGCCTGTAATCTGATCCTAATTCAGTATCTGCGCGGGTCTTTAGGTGTATCTATGGCATATTGAAGCCTGTAATCTGATCCTAATTCAGTATGTGTGTGGGTCTTTAGGCGTATCTATGGCTATTTCATGGAAAGTTCCTAAGATTCATATCAGGTTTACGGAGTCTGGGCTATGTGTAAGAAAATCGTAATCAGAGAGGTAATATACATGTCAGTACTTCAAATATCAACTTTGCTGTCCCTCGCAGACAGAATCTATATACAACAGTCTCAAGATATGATTTCCTTCCTGGAATTTTTAGCCCAACAATTAATATGCTATCCACGAATATTAAGGAATATTATGGGAGATATACATTGTTGGGGACATGAAGCGAACCCAACGTTGCTTGAAAGAAATCTGCAACTAAAAGAAGTTAACAATATTTCATAATTGTCTTCTAATTTGGTACGTGGTGACTTTTCAACTCAGTGAATGAGACAGACACTTGAAACTCAATGGACCTTTCTAAGTTTATCCATTGATCCTATGACGTCATAACCAACTAAGTGTCGTGTATGCTGATGTCATAATCATTACAGCATAAATGATTCTATATGGCCCGTCTTTAACTCTTAATAGTCCGACACGTTGTACGAATTGTGTGTCTCTACCATTTTATAAACATGCCATTGAATATTTTGAAACTAATTTGACTGGGCGCTCGTGCTGCCATAGGCAGTTATTGTTGTTGCAGATATTTGAACGAAAGTGAAAAACTGAGAGAAATCTTCACTCCTGTCGAAATAAAAGTCACGCCCACATTATTGAAACGCATTTGAAGCTAAAATTCAAACATCATAAAAATGGTGCATTCTGTTTCATGTTTGCTTAGTCTTAGCAGAAGGTCTGAAACTGTGTAAAAACAAATATTTTAACTTTGCTTACCTAATAACCGTTGTTGCACTGTACAGAATCCCGTTTTACAAACCAAACCCGGTTTTGCAAACCGAATGCGTTTTACTGGGATGATCAGTATGGTATACTCAAGTCAAGAATGCACCTGAGTAAGGTAAAGATTTTGGCTGAGGACAAGAGACAGTGGTCAAAAGTGAAGAAGGACTGATTGCAGCTGTAGGATGTTTCTATTACGAAAACCGCAGAATAGAGTAGGCCTACATATATTATTGAGAGTTCTGAACAAGATGCAAATATATAGGCCTAGTGGCAAATTTATTTTTAGTGACCGATTGAATATTCATCCCAATTTACCATAGTTTTTACTAATTAGTTTACAGTTCACAAAATGTCCTCAATAACACAAGAACGTTACAATCAGTATATCTACGTCAACACTGCTAGGCAACGCGACCCTAATGATTAGATCACGTGGTTGTATGCGCACGTGGTAATATATTCTGTTCAACTTTCTCATCTGTGACTTTATTGCAATAGTGGAAAATAACATAATGATAGGGACGCGAACGAAATACCGTTTTTCTTCCCCGAGGGAACCGAGGGGCATCCATCGTTTGCACACATCGTACGCGCCTGTACATCCCAAAGACCTCCTGAAAAACTCAGACGTGCGTTCTTGTTCCCTGAAGCAAAACAAAACCAAAAATGACAGCCAGGGATGGAATTTTTGTGTAAAAATAAGTATAAAATAAAAAGTACACTATTGCAACTAAAATAAGGAGAACCCTCAAAATGTATTTATAGTTTGGAGCGAGAACCTCCTTAATATATTAATGTAATATGTTACTGACCAGTTATTTATTTTAATATGTTACTGACCACTTATTTATTTTCTGCTTTCAGGTAAATTTAGTTTTCTATGTAAATATCATACGAATACTAATAGCCAAGCTTAGAAATAGCTATACGAACGAAGAGCAGCAAGTAAGGTAAGAATACAAAAGTGTTGTTGTTGTTGTTGTTGTTGTTGTTGTTGTTGTTGTTGTTTTATGTGTACATCATTGTGGTCATCGCTCATCTCATTTCATCTGAGCGTCATTACGTACTTTTTTACGTGAACAATTACATTCTGGGTAGCCGCCTCCCACCCCATCACCCACGCACGCACGCACGCATGAAGGCACGCACGCACGTACACATGCAACAGCGTCCAGTCAAATTAGTTTCAAAATATTCGACAACAGGTTTATTAAGTAGTAGAGACATACAATTCGTACAACGTGTCGGACTATTGAGAGTTAAAGACGGGCCAAATAGAATCATTTGTGACGTAATGATTATGACGTCATCCTATACGTAGCATAGCTGATTATGACGTCATATGACGTCAGCTGATAGAGGGATAATCTGGAAAGATGAATTGATATAAAAAGTGTGTTGCGCTGTTGACACAACAGGATTAAACATTGAACATACATTAGCGATTGATTTCTCTACAAGATGAACCAAAGCTTCAACATCAGATCACAAGAACCTCTTCTTAGATTTCGTTGATATTTTCAGTGTACCTACGTCAAGTTCGACTCGCTAACCATAGTCAGTTTGCTGGTTTACTGAACACGCGCAGTTGCCATGCCCAGTCGGACGCTACATAGTTAACTATAGTTTCTTTGGTTCCCGATTCCCCCCATTGAATTGCTATTGCAAAAAAGGTTGGAGCCGGGTACCAGTGTCCATTAACCCTTTCTGTCGTCTGCTTTGATGGCCTACGAAAATGGTTTATTCTTGTCCGCTAAGACGGCAAAAACCGTCCATATGACATAAAGTGGGAATGAATAGGGGCTTGAAAACATTTGAGAACATAATTTCACCAAACCTAAGTTATTTAGTGAAATATTTACACTTTTATATGCATTTAATCGTGCCAAGCGATCGGTGTCCGCCATTTTTAAATGTTCGCAAATATCGCAATAACCATCTGAACCGAGCTCTGGTGCTCGGTCGGCTATAGTTGACTAGCTAGTTAACGATTTGAAGTTTGACTGGTAATCTAGTTAGCTATAGCTATCTATGATTAGGAGTCGAACTTAACCCTGGTTGACTGTATGACCCGTTCAACAGGCGAGAAATCTGAATGGCTCATTCGGCCAATCAGAGCACGCCATTTCAAATTTCAAAATCCTCTCAGATTTTGAAATGGCATGTCCTGATTGGTCGAGAAAATTGGTCTTTGTATGGGACCCTGACTTCCCTTGTCATCCAGAATGTGCTATTTGGAAAGTTGAAATGGAGTATTCTGATTTGTTAATAGAAATTCAAATCTGCGAATTGTACATTATGATTTATTCATGCGTTTATTACTACTGATCATTGCATGCTCTTCTTATGTGTATACGTCATTAAACTATGTATTGACGTCATTACATGCTTTATTTTGGATGAATGCTTCGCTTTAAATTATGCCTGATGTAATGCTAAATGTGCTTATTGTAAAATATGGCTAACAATGCATGTTGATTAAATAATTTTAAATTAAACTTTTTCATAGTTCAATTATATCGATGCATATGCGTTTAATTATAGCATGGTGCTTTGATTGTGTTGCTATTGTAACCTCGCAGATAAAGCATGTTACCGGGCCATTACTGGACCAATACTGGGCCAGTACGGCCCGGTATTTGGCCCATTATCAGCCCAGTAACATGCGTTATATATGTGATGTTTTCTTATTCTACAGGAAAGCACTTAAAGCAGCTGTGGTGTTGTTACCATTACTGGGTATCACTAACTTTGTGGTGATGATAGAGCCGAGTGAGAGTCTGCGCGGGTTTGCGGCGTGGTCATTCATTTCACATTTCCTCCTCTCATTTCAAGGATTCTTCATCGCGCTCGCATACTGCTTCTTAAATGGAGAGGTAATAATAATACAAATAATAATAATAATAATATATTAATAATAATAATGTGGTTGGTGGTGATGATGATGATGATGATGATGATGATGGTGGTGGTGGTGGTGGTGGCGCCGGTGGTGGTGGCGCCGGTGGTGGTGGTGGTGGCGCCGGTGGTGGTGGTGGTGGTGGCGGTTGTAATTGTGGTGGTGGTGTAGTGGTGGTGGTGATGATGATGATGATGATGATGATGATGATGATGATGATGCTGGCGGCGGTGGTGGTGGTGGTGGTGGTGGTGATGGTGGTGGTGATGATGATGTTGATATTTGGATTTAATATGTTATATTATAATACAATAATTATACGCAATCCTAATGAAGAGTGGCTACATTCCTTTTTTTATCCTTAATGAGTTGTATCCTAGTATAGCTAATGAAAGGGTGTGGCAGTATCCTGAGTCCAGTAAATTTGATCGGAAATCGACGAATCTAGTTTACCCGTCAAGTATTCGACGTCATAATAAATCACGTCACAGATAGGCTGACATCACGATCAATTACGTCATGAATGACTATCTAAGTCTGACATGAACGCTTAATAGTCCATCAAGTTGTACGATTATGATGTCATCCTACACGTTAATGAAGCTAGTAGTAGTAGTAGTAGTAGTAGTAGTAGTAGTAGTAGTAGTAGTAGTAGTAGTAGTAGTAGTAGTAGTAGTAGTAGTAGCAGCAGCAGCAGCAGTCGCAGCGGCAGTGGCGGTAGAGGTATAGTAGTAGTAGTAGTAGTAGTAGTAGTAGTAGTAGTAGTAGTAGTAGTAGTAGTAGTAGTAGCAGCAGTCGCAGCGGCAGTGGCGGTAGAGGTATAGTAGTAGTAGTAGTCGTAGTAGTAGTAGTAGTAGTAGTAGTAGTAGTAGTAGTAGTAGTAGTAGTAGTAGTAGTAGTCGTAGTAGTAGTAGTAGTAGTAGTAGTAGTAGTAGTAGTAGTAGTAGTAGTAGTAGTAGTAGTAGTAGTAGCAGCAGCAGCAACAGCAGCAGCAGCAGTAGTAGTAGTAGTGTTAGTAGTAGTAGCAGTAGTAGTAGTAGTAGTAGTCGAAGTGAACGCACACGTTTATATAGCTCTGCAATTGCTGCCCGAATTTGGTAGTTTCTAGCGCGATTTTGTAGATAAATTTTGTACACCTATTTCGTATTAGTATTTTCTTTCAAACTATATGTTTAATTTGTAAATTCTTGTCTTGGTTGGAGCGGATTTTGTGTCTCCATTTTCTTAAGGCACTCCTCTTAGCTGGCGGTTTTCCCCATTTTAATAGGTCTCCTCTTACTGTGGGCAATGCAATACATTTCTTCCTGCGCCAGTATGCCATTTCTATAGTTTGTTGACTAGCTCATTATATTTGGCAAGATCGCTTGAGTGAGTAGATTTAATTCATTTGTCATTTGTAAGCGCAAGCCTAGTACTTTGATTATATAAATCTTTATAGTCAGTTGGCTGTCCCCGGTCAACTCGAACAGACTAACAAATATATGACTGTAATATGTTAGGATGCATCAGGAAACCACTTTAATCGGTTAGGTGTTAGTGAACCACTTAATAAGTGGTTCAAACTAACAAATATACGACGGTACTCTCTATTCGTATATTTGTTGGTAGACGTCAGGGTTTCAAAAGGAGACACTATTTATTTAGTGTTTAGCTCTTTCCCCGACGTCTTGGTGTTATATATTTGTATTATATATTATATGTATGGGTTTCCTCTTTTTTTAAAACACCATGGCAACATATAAACGTACCCTAAGCCTTACAATAACAACTAAGGGTGGGGTGTCACGGCTATCGTATCGACGTGTATCGTGAGTTAAAGGACGTTGTTGGCGCAGGACCTGCTGCTTTGCAGGGGCTTATCAATGTTACTAAAAATGTATGGAATGTAACAGTGTCAAATGAGGGGGTCAAGGAAAAGCTTCTAGAAGATGTTCTTATTGTAAAAGGCGAAGTTTGTAATGTAGAGGAAATCGAGTCAGATAGGTTGCTAGTAAAGATGAAAGTTCCACTAGAAATTTCAGATGACAGAATCATGAATGAACTCCAGAAGTATGGCAAAGTGCAAAAGATTGAACGGGAAATGTATCCCTTTGACAGAATGCTAGAAAACGGTGTAATACGCATCTGGTTTGATAAAGTGGATAGCCCTTTACCAAGCAGATTGACGCTTGATGGCAGCTTTGTCCGGCCGTATGGTATAGAGGGCAAATTAAAGAATGCCTGATTTGCATAAGTACTGACCATTTGGCAACAGATTGTCCCAATCGAAACAAATGTTTGCTCTCTGGTTCAGTTGACCATTTTAAATGGCGCTGTCCAAAAAATCAAAACAAGTCCTCAGTATCAGGAGATAATCGGCCATTAAAGGATGTAACTGAGTCAAATGCTACTGGAGCAATCACTACGGAAGCTGTTGTTGTGGTTCATGCCACTGAAAATGACACAAACAAATCATCAAATCCTGTTAAACTAACTGCAGTTGATGAAATTCAAGTATTAGAGGAGGGTATAACCTTCAGTCAAGAAAATAATGAAAATGCAGCAGAGCCAAACGTGGCTGTAAAAGATATGCAGAAAAATGATGATCTTACAGAAGAGCCAGTTTACAATTCATTAGAAGATGGATTAAAATTAGGACAGGATAAGTTTAGGACTCAGAAGACGGGAAGTTCAGTCGATTTCCTGCTACGCCCACTTGATCTAAGTCAGCTTGAAGATATGGTATATGCCTACCAAATGTAACTTAAGTAGCAATAAGTGTCATAAAGAAGACAATAGCTCAGAATCTGAGATTGAAGTAAATGATATGGATGATGATACAATGCCAGTGGCAGAATCAGATGTGTCCATTCAAACACAGAGTTCACAGATGAAAGATGAAATGGTAATGTGCCGATCAGAAGGGGGTGAAGTGTTAGTGCCATATGTAACGGCGAGAAGCATGAAATATCGTCTACTGCGCCATGATTCTGATATTTCCAAATATGAATATTTGTCTGTGGTAGAACTAGGAAACATTGAATTCGCAGGAAAATTAGGTAAATGGTCTAAGAAACGAGCTAAAAAACCAAATCAAGTTAATCTAATGATGGCGGTTGTAAACATCATTTTACAAATTATGATTATCTGCACCATCAATTGCAGAGGATTAAATACCGAATTCAAACAGCGCCACTTGCTTGAAGAATTAGCAAATGAGAGAGTTGATATTGCCTTTCTACAAGAGCCCAAAATTCAGTGTATGAATCTCTCAAAGATATTTCAAAAGGGCAGGTTTTTTATTCTTTATCACAAGATAATAGCTCGGCAGTGGCCATTCTTATCCTGCCCCGCTGTCTCAGCTATGTCGATGTTATATCGTTGTCATCAGATACAAATGGACGATGGATTTGTGTATCAATTGATGTACTAAACACAAGTTTAAATTTGATGTGCCTTTATGCACCTACCTCTCATCAATTGCACCGTGAATTTCTAAATGATGTTTCCACAATAATTCAAGACAGAACGCCTGAAAACCTAATTAGGGGCGGTGACTTTAATTGCATATTAGATGAGGCTAAACACAGAAACTCTAGGTCTAATTTTACTGACACATCGCATAATATTTTGAAACACATTTGTGAAAATAAAAGCTTGGTAGACACTTATCGGATTGAAAATCCCGAAGACCGGGAATTTAGTTGGTTTTCAACCGATAGAAGGTTAGCTTCAACGTTAGACAGGATCAATGTAGAACGATCACTGAAAGGTTACATGTGTAAAACTAACATAAAACCAGTAACTTTCTCAGATCACAATATGTTTTCCATCACATTAGAAAACGCTGACTGGGTCAAACGAAGAGATGGATTTTGGAAACTTAATTTAGCATTGCTACGAGATAGTTGCTATATCGCAAATGTGTGGAAAGTTGTTGGAGGCATTGGGATGAAAGAAGAGGTTCGTATGAATGTATAACAGACTGGTGGGAAGATGCTAAATCAGACCTGAAATATATTTCAAGGCAATATTCCATCCAGAAAGCACGAGAAATACGAAAGCGTAAAAAGGCGCTTCAGAGGTCGTTGTGTAAAACTAATAAAAAAATTAATGATAGTGAATATAATTATTACGAGCTATTAGTTAAATTAAAAGGTAGACTAAATGAAATAGAGCAATATCAGTTTGATTGCGCCAAAATAAGGTCAAGAGCACAAATGCACACCGAGGGCGAAAAGCATACACGTTACTTTTGTAACTTGGAAAAAGCAAGAGGTATAGAGAAATTAATGCGCTCATTTGAAGACTAATGATGGAGTATCAGTGTGCTCAAATGCAGAAATGATGGAAACAGTATCCGAATTTTACAAATCATTGTATAAATCTGGGGGAAGCGATGAAACTGCAACAAGAGATGTTTTAGCTAATATAACGAAAAGACTTCCAGATTTATGTCGCGAAAGCTGTGACCAATCAATAACAATTGATGATTTGACAAAATCCCTCAAAGGTATGAAGGTAGGAAAAGTCTCCTGGATGCGACGGACTTCCAGTTGAATTTTATCAAACATTCTGGCACATATTTGGGCCAGTATTAGAAGAAATAGCAACCAGCATTTTTAAGCAAGTGCATCTCCCTCCATCGATGGCCCAAGCATATGTTCGGCTTATGTGCAAGAGGGGTGACAGAAATAAAATACAGAATAATAGACCAATCTCTCTACTCTGTGTAGATTATAAGATTATTACTCGGGCACTAACATTAAAACTTGGCGCAGTCCTAGGCGAAGTCATTGATGATGATCAAACCTGCTCTGTGCCAGGAAGATCAATATTAAACAACACTTTGCTTATACGGGACATTATTCAATTAGTTGAAAAGGATTGTATCCCAGCAGCAATAATAACACTTGATAATGAGAAGGCGTTTGACAGACTAGAATGGGATTTCTTGTTTAAGTCTTTAGACCATATTGGCTTTGGTTCAAGATTTATTAAATGGGTAAATATTTTATTTACTGATATATCAATTTGCTATTTAGTAAACAATCAGCTATCCGAACCTGTAGCGCTGGAACGAGGTGTCAGACAGGGTTGCTCACAGTCCCCGCTTCTATTCGTCAAAGCTATGGAATTGTTAGGGGCCACATTGAGGCAACGCAATGACTTTCAAGGAATATGTATATGTGGTGTAGAAAGGACACTAAAGGTTTCTCAATATGCAGATGATAAGACTGTGTTTGCGGGTAAAAATACGGATTTTAGAATTTTAAATGGAGTATTAACAGATTTTCAAAAGGCATCAGGGCTTACAAATCTAAGGGCTTATTTTTGGGCGATTGGAAGGGCACAACTGAAAATGTGATTGGTTATTAACTGGTCAAATGATGTCATAAAAATTGTGGGTATTTACTTTAGTAGAGAACAAAATGTATTACTAAGCTGGGAAGAAAGGCTATCCAAGCTAAAGTGTGTATTACTAAATTGGAAACGACGTCGCCTAACTGTATTTGGCAGGACATTTGTCCTTAACAATTTAATTTTATCTGGACTGTGGTATACAGCTTCTGTAGTTCATATGCCCAAATCAGTAGAGTCAAAGATCACCACGTTACTTTTGTCCTTCTTATGGGAGGACAAAGCCCATTTAGTATCATAGTCAATCCTCACCAATGAAAAGCATGCCGGAGGCCTGGATTTGGTTAATGTTTCAGCAAAGTGTGCTTCTTTAAAATTGAAATTCTTGAATAAGTTACTCACTTCAAACTCATCTTGGTCAAGTGTTTCAAGGGCACTCTCCAAAGGTACGTAGACCCATTTCCAGTAGAATGTTTATTTCTTAGAATAAAGAATGCAATACCTGGTGAATGGTTCAAATTGCCGAAGGCACGTGGCAACAGAGATATGTTGCAACCAACATTAGTATTTAAGTCAGAGCATAGAAAATGCAACATGGCATCTAGAGCCTGGTATGGAATGCTAATGCAAAGTCGGAGACAGACTCCTATTGCAGTCAGACATTGGAACACTTTAGGATGTACGCCAAAGAACTGGAAATATGCGTGGAAAACAATACATCTACGTTGTCAGCCAGCAAACGCATGGGACCTGCCATGGCGAGTACTCCATCATAGGCTATGGGCCGGCCATCTGACTTATATGTGCAAAGTAACAAGTACAGACCGGTGTTTATTATGTAATACTGAGGAGGAAATGATAGCCCATCTGTTTACACAGTGTTGTATAGCTACAGGCTTTTGGGTATATATCAATATGCTCCTTGCTAAATTTGTAATCAAATATGTGAAATTAATGGCTGAAACAATTATGTTCAAAAATTGCTCAACTATCGGACGTATCATTAATAGCCACGAGAAAGAATTGTTAGTAACCCTGTTATCTGTAGGAGTGTGGGCCATTTGGAAGCATCGGTGTTCAGAGGCCAGAGATAAAACAGGAAACAACCACCAAAGAGCCATGCAAGCTATATTTCGATCATTGTTGATAAACTGCATTCATTGTGAATTTTACAGGCTAGTGGAACGTGGAAAAGAAAGTAGATTTAAAGATGTATGGTGCAAAACTGGCCTAGTATCAATTGAAAACAGATATCTAAAAATAGCAGAAGCAGAACTTGTATAAGCTAGCACACTCGCTGCTTGTTGTATATTGATATATGGTGTTTTATTTTCTTTTATTGACTTTATTTTAAAATTTTAATGTCTTAGGAGATGATAATTTTGACGAATAACCTAACCTTGGGAATCGGTATATTTAAATATCAAATGAGCATCGCATCAATATTCTGGAGGTGGTCCGACTTTCGAGTTCATTAGATTAACAGAGTATGACATCTTATATATATATATACAATTAGCATCCTGTTGTAAATGTTTACTGTAGGTGTGTTTGTTACAGGGTAATTTACAAAAACTTACAATGAAGTAAATTTAGAATGTGAACCCAGAGAGCCATCTATGTAGTTATAGTTTGTATACTTTGCTTTGTGCATTATATGACATAAAGGCTACTACGCCTGCTCGGTATTTAAGAATCGGCCAGCTGGTGTCAATGAGTGACCTTTTGTTACTTATTGACGAGTCACCTCGCCACTTGTTGGCGAGCTGCACTCGCCATTTGGGACTAATACTATACAGTGTGCTACGTTAAGCTACATATGATCTACTTAGCCTGCCGGTCATGAATTGGCCCAATGGCGTCAATGAGTAGCAGTAACTTACTGCTAATTTTTTATGAGTCGCTTTACCACTTATTGGGTGACTATGCTCGCCATTTGGGCCTACTACTACACGATGTGCAAATAGTAATGGCTTTGTTGAATTATATTATGTTATCAGCTCTTTATCAAGTTTTTTTCTATGTAGTTATGCCATGGGTGTGTTATATGGTAATAGAGTATTTTAGCTTGCACTGTTTTGATATGTTAGGTTTGTATTGTTATTCATATACTATTAATAAAGCCTCCTATTTCTCCCGAGTTTATGGGGATTTGCAAGCCCTTTTTAAAGGAGTTCCTCCGTGAAGTGTGTCCGACTGCGTCAGCATCGGATATTCAAAAAAAAAAGAAGAAAAAAGTAGTAGTAGTAGTAGTAGTAGTAGTAGTAGTAGTAGTAGTGGTAGTAGTAGTAGTAGTAGTAGTAGTAGTAGTAGTAGTAGTAGTAGTAGTAGTAGTGGTAGTAGTAGTAGTAGTAGCAACAGCAACAGTAGCAGCAGCAGCAGTAGCAGCAGCAGTATCATCATCAGCAGTAGCAGCAGCAGAATCAGTAGCAGCCTAAGCTGTGTGGAATTTGCTTCATGTAGATTTAGATTGATCCTTTAAACCAGGAAGTAATAAACTCTAAATTTAACCCTTTAATATCTAAATTTGGTCAAGAAAATCAAAACATATCTTTATTGAATATGTATTGTCAGGCCAAGAGAAGGTTGTTTTTTAACGTTTACCACTGAAATGTCTGGCTCGGTTACCGAGTCAGTCATTTCAATGATAAAATTTCAAAAATACTCTTCTCTTGGCCTGCAAATGGGCATTCCTCAAGAACACTGCAGAGGCCGGCTTGGGCTGGTTTCGACATGAAAGGGTTAAAGAAGACATAGAGGTAAGCATGTTTGTACTTGGTATAGACAGAAACATCTAGTCAAATTAGTAACAATTGATTCAATAAACTATTTATTGTTCTCTTTTTATATGAAAACACGGATTCTTCATAAGAACCTGGCAGGGAATTTCATTTTTTTGTATTTGCTATTTTCTTGTTGATCTTTTTCCAGTTCAAAGGCTTACTGGTTTCAGATATTACAGTAGCGCTACATTCGCTGAATTCGTAAAAAAACCTGTCTAGATTAAGTTGTTTATGAAAAGGTCTGGAAAGCTTACCTTGTGTATAGCACTAAGCATTCTGGTGTGTTTACCTGCTCATGTCGCTATGAATTCTTGGACGTTTTATTTGTACATGTGGGTAGGTATTCTGAAATGTTTTACTTCTGTGTGTAATTAAGAGGTATGGGTCGTTTTATCATTTTGGAAAACTTTCCCTGCACAAGTTATTTAGTATTCTGGGAAGCTTTGGCTGTACATCTTGCTCTTAATTTTGGACATATTACATGTCCCTGTCACGTGTGATTTCAGGAATCTGTATCTGTTCATGTTCGTAAGAATGGGCCTTTCCAGAGTAATGACGTCAGCCAAGCGGCGTGTAGGATGACGTCATACTCATTACGTCATAAAAAAATTCCATATGGCCCATCTTTAAGTCTTAATAGTCTGACACGTTGTACGAATTGTATGTCTCTACTATTTAATAAACATACAGTTGAATATTTTGAAACTAATTTGACTGGGCATTGTTGCTGCCATAGGCAGCAACCGCGCCCAGTCATATTAGTTCCAAAATATTCAACAGCTTACCTGCATAGTTTTCTGTAATTTGAAAGTCAGGGAGTTCAGAGATCGTTCTATCTCAACACATGCGAGGTGTCGGTAGAGCTTAGCTAGAGATGGGCGGGAAATAGCTAAAAATGGAAGGTCCAATGTGGGATTTTTTACGTATTCATGTTTTGTAAAAATTGAGGGAAGTTTAATGGTCCATCTTAGTGCCGATAGTGGGACGGGTTTTTCCTTGTTCATGATAGTAAGCATTGTGGGACGGGTTTTTCCTTGTTCATGATAGTAAGCATTGTGGGACGGGTTTTTCCTTGTTCATGATAGTAAGCATTGTGGGACGGGTTTTTTCCTTGTTCATGATAGTAAGCATTGTGGGACGGGTTTTTCCTTGTTCATGATAGTAAGCATTGTGGGACGGGTTTTTCCTTGTTCATGATAGTAAGCATTGTGGGACGGGTTTTTCCTTGTTCATGATAGTAAGCATTGTGGGACGGGTTTTTCCTTGTTCATGATAGTAAGCATTGTGGGACGGGTTTTTCCTTGTTCATGATAGTAAGCATTGTGGGACGGGTTTTTTCCTTGTTCATGATAGTAAGCATTGTGGGACGGGTTTTTCCTTGTTCATGATAGTAAGCATTGTGGGAAGGGGTTTTTCCTTGTTCATGATAGTAAGCATTGTGGGACGGGTTTTTCCTTGTTCATGATAGTAAGCATTGTGGGACGGGTTTTTCCTTGTTCATGATAGTAAGCATTGTGGGACGGGTTTTTCCTTGTTCATGATAGGAAGCATTGTGGGACGGGTTTTTCCTTGTTCATGATAGTAAGCATTGTGGGACGGTTTTTTCCTTGTTCATGATAGTAAGCATTGTGGGACGGGTTTTTCCTTGTTCATGATAGTAAGCATTGTGGGACGGGTTTTTCCTTGTTCATGATAGTAAGCATTGTGGGACGGGTTTTTCCTTGTTCATGATAGTAAGCATTGTGGGACGGGTTTTTCCTTGTTCATGATAGTAAGCATTGTGGTACGGGTTTTTCCTTGTTCATGATAGTAAGCATTGTGGGACGGGTTTTTCCTTGTTCATGATAGTAAGCATTGTGGGACGGGTTTTTCCTTGTTCATGATAGTAAGCATTGTGGGACGGGTTTTTCCTTGTTCATGATAGTAAGCATTGTGGGACGGGTTTTTCCTTGTTAATGATAGTAAGCATTGTGGGACGGGGTTTTCCTTGTTAATGATAGTAAGCATTGTGGGACGGGTTTTTCCTTGTTCATGATAGTAAGCATTGTGGGACGGGTTTTTCCTTGTTCATGATAGTAAGCATTGTGGGACGGGTTTTTCCTTGTTCATGATAGTAAGCATTGTGGGACGGGTTTTTCCTTGTTCATGATAGTAAGCATTGTGGGACGGGTTTTTCCTTGTTCATGATAGTAAGCATTGTGGGACGGGTTTTTCCTTGTTCATGATAGTAAGCATTGTGGGACGGGTTTTTTCCTTGTTCATGATAGTAAGCATTGTGGGACGGGTTTTTCCTTGTTCATGATAGTAAGCATTGTGGGACGGGTTTTTCCTTGTTCATGATAGTAAGCATTGTGGGACGGGTTTTTCCTTGTTCATGATAGTAAGCATTGTGGGACGGGTTTTTCCTTGTTCATGATAGTAAGCATTGTGGGACGGTTTTTTCCTTGTTCATGATAGTAAGCATTGTGGGACGGGTTTTTCCTTGTTCATGATAGTAAGCATTGTGGGACGGGTTTTTCCTTGTTCATGATAGTAAGCATTGTGGGACGGTTTTTTCCTTGTTCATGATAGTAAGCATTGTGGGACGGTTTTTTCCTTGTTCATGATAGTAAGCATTGTGGGACGGGTTTTTTCCTTGTTCATGATAGTAAGCATTGTGGGACGGGTTTTTCCTTGTTCATGATAGTAAGCATTGTGGGACGGGTTTTTCCTTGTTCATGATAGTAAGCATTGTGGGACGGGTTTTTCCTTGTTCATGATAGTAAGCATTGTGGGACGGGTTTTTCCTTGTTCATGATAGTAAGCATTGTGGGACGGGTTTTTCCTTGTTCATGATAGTAAGCATTGTGGGACGGGTTTTTCCTTGTTCATGATAGTAAGCATTGTGGGACGGGTTTTTCCTTGTTCATGATAGTAAGCATTGTGGGACGGGTTTTTCCTTGTTCATGATAGTAAGCATTGTGGGACGGGTTTTTCCTTGTTCATGATAGTAAGCATTGTGGGACGGGTTTTTCCTTGTTCATGATAGTAAGCATTGTGGGACGGGTTTTTCCTTGTTCATGATAGTAAGCATTGTGGGACGGGTTTTTCCTTGTTCATGATAGTAAGCATTGTGGGACGGGTTTTTCCTTGTTCATGATAGTAAGCATTGTGGGACGGGTTTTTCCTTGTTCATGATAGTAAGCATTGTGGGACGGGTTTTTCCTTGTTCATGATAGTAAGCATTGTGGGACGGGTTTTTCCTTGTTCATGATAGTAAGCATTGTGGGACGGGTTTTTCCTTGTTCATGATAGTAAGCATTGTGGGACGGGTTTTTCCTTGTTCATGATAGTAAGCATTGTGGGACGGGTTTTTCCTTGTTCATGATAGTAAGCATTGTGGGACGGGTTTTTCCTTGTTCATGATAGTAAGCATTGTGGGACGGGTTTTTCCTTGTTCATGATAGTAAGCATTGTGGGACGGGTTTTTCCTTGTTCATGATAGTAAGCATTGTGGGACGGGTTTTTCCTTGTTCATGATAGTAAGCATTGTGGGACGGGTTTTTTCCTTGTTCATGATAGTAAGCATTGTGGGACAGGTTTTTCCTTGTTCATGATAGTAAGCATTGTGGGACGGGTTTTTCCTTGTTCATGATAGTAAGCATTGTGGGACGGGTTTTTCCTTGTTCATGATAGTAAGCATTGTGGGAAACTTTGCTAGTTTATGTTATGAGAATTGCTGCAAGATTTCCCGGTTCCTGTTGCTAAGAATTGTTCATGTTACTAAGAATTATGGGACGTTTTATCCTTGTTCATGTTACTAAGAATTATGGGACGTTTTATCCTTGTTCATGTTACTAAGAATTAAGGGACGTTTTATCTTATAAATGTTACTAAGAAGTAGGGGACATTTTATCCTTGTTCATGTTACTAAGAATTATGGGACGTTCTTTCCTTATTCATGTTACTAAGAATTATGGGACGTTCTTTCCTTATTCATGTTACTAAGAATTATGGGACGTTCTTTCCTTATTCATGTTACTAAGAATTATGGGACGTTCTTTCCTTATTCATGTTACTAAGAATTAAGGGACGTTTTATCCGTGTTCATGTTACTAAAAATTATGGGTTGTTCTTTCCTTGTTCATGTTGCTAGGAATTATGGGACGTTTTATCCGTGTTCATGTTACTAAGAATTATGGAACGTTTTATCCGTGTTCATGTTACTAAGAATTATGGAACGTTTTATCCGTGTTCATGTTACTAAGAATTATGGGCTGTTCTTTCCTTGTTCATGTTACTAAGAATTATGGGCTGTTCTTTCCTTGTTCATGTTACTAAGAATTATGGGCTGTTCTTTCCTTGTTCATGTTACTAAGAATTATGGGACGTTCTTTCCTTATTCATGTTACTAAGAATTATGGAACGTTTTATCCGTGTTCATGTTACTAAGAATTATGGGCTGTTCTTTCCTTGTTCATGTTACTAAGAATTAAGGGACGTTTTATCCGTGTTCATGTTGCTAGGAATTATGGGACGTTTTATCCTTGTTCATGTTACTAAGAATTATGGGATGTTCTTTCCTTGATTCATGATAGTACGTATTTTGGGAAACTTTGCCAGTTTATGTTATGAGAATTGTTGGAAGTTTTCCTGGTTCATGTTACTAAGAATTGTTCGTGTTAGTACGAATTATGGGACGTTTTATCCTTGTTCATGTTGCACTACACATCGTCACTCTTCACCAGGTTATCCAGACAATAAAACGTGTCAAGTGCTGGGAGACCAAGCCGAACACAGACCCCTCTCAGACTAACCCCCTCAGACCATTTAGTATGCAGGTATACCGGAAGACAACATGCTGCACGTGACTAAAACACAGTCTATGCATGCTTGTGAATGACTTGATGATATGGTTTATGCATGTTACATATCGATAATTATTTTATATATTAATATATCGTTTATCTGTTTACGTTTAATGAGATATTGTGCATGTCATTGTGAATTGAATAACTTGACATTATCGTATCATGTTTTTTGTTTTCCATCCCTTTAGGTAACAATATATATGACTTAGTTACGCCATGCCATATATTGGTCATGATACATAAATCCACAGTGATTACTGATGTATCCATAGTTACTAATCTAATTTTTGGTCAATGAACACGCGTCCTTTCAGCAGAGAAAGAAGGACCAATATAATCACCAATCCACTGACCCACATTTGAATCACAGATTGACCAGTGAACACAAGCTGCGCAGATTGACCAGTGAACACAAGCTGCACAGGTAGACCAGTGAACACAACCCGCCTAATATCTATCACTACTATTTGCTTATAAAGACTGTTTAAGTTTTTTAAAGTAAGCAATAATGGTATTGGTACGACAAGTTACAGCGTTTCCTTGTTGTATGATGTTCCATGTCGACACATGACCTATGACATCCAGTTTTACAAATGCTTTGCAAGGTTGATCTACAGGGTGCTGCCATCATGTATGTATCGGATCTGGTCACTAATGAATTCTTTGCTCAATATCCACATGCCATTAACACTTCCAAGGCTTCATTATCTCTGCCCATTGCTCTGCTGTATGATAAGTTGTGGAAGAAAAAGCATTCAAGTCTGGAACGATGCCCAGGCAGGCGCGTACAGTCACACGAAATGTGAAGATTGTAGAGCTGTACTGACTCTGTGCTATGTACTGTTTCGCATGCCCGTGTCATGGCATAGTTTCATGTGCTGTGTACCCATACATCGTAACTGTCTCGCCGCTGCAAGCCACCATACAATAATTTTTTTTCAATGAGCAAAAACTCTTGATTTGCTGAATATTTTGAAAACAATTTGACTGAAAGTTGTTGGTGACTTAGCCACCAACAACCTTCAGTTAAATAGTTTTCAAAATATCTCGCAGGTCCAGAGATATAATCATTGGAATATGTCGTCAGCAAAAACTCAACAGCCAGATGGTTGATCATGTCCCAATTTAAACTAAGCGAGCATGCTGGGTAATATTCGCACATTGCTGCCTTGTTTTATGATGATGTATGCGGCTATTATCATGCTATTTCTATGTGCTTATGAGTGTGTGTTAGACTTAGTTTATAGTGTGTACATGTATAAGATGCACCTTGTGTCAGTCCTCCAACCCTGCTGAAGAAACCACTCAATAGAGGGGGCCATTTTTAGCTTATGCCTCATCCATTTTAACTAACCCCCCCCCCTCCCCCAACACCCCCCCCCCCCCCCATGTTCTGCGTGTGTTGGTATCTATTCATATTTTTTGAATCCTGAATTCCCCAATCCCAATTGCAGGCTAAATATACAGGCATGCAGTTGAAGATTTTGAAACTAATGTGACTGTTGCTGCATGTGTCAGTGACAGCTTCCAGTCAAATTAGTATCAAGATATTCAATAGCGTGTTTGTTAAATTATAAACCAATTGAAAAACATACAATTCGTACACTTGCTTCATGACAGAGCTGTAATACGGCATAATAATTGAGAAGTCAGCCTACAGGTCACGTAATTAATTATGACGTCATATACTTGAGTGACTAATCAGATCCCTCAATTAATGGGCAAAAATGTTATATCTTTAAGACCTATAGTTGATTACCAATCAGATTAAAAGCTCACGACATTCTTCTCAAATGACCATGTATTACTGCTTCAAAGGGTCACCGGATATGATGGTATTACCGCTTCCAAGGGTTATGGGTTATGACAGTGTTACTGATTCCAAGGGTTACCAGGTATGACGGTATTATTGCTTCCAAGGGTTACGGGATATGACGGTATTACTGCTTCCAAGGGGTTACTGGACATAACAGTATTACTGCTTCTAAGGTTGGCCGAACATGACGGTATTCAGTCTATATTATGTTCCTTTTATTTAGAGTTTGTTTTTGCTCAGTTGTATTGCTTACAGGCGCACATTCACACGAGCCCATAATCCCCATTCACAATTAAAATTAAACTCGTCATATGTTAAAATTTATTTTGTTTGATTACATTGAGGTACACAACTTATGTCTCTGAAAGTAAATGATTTTAAAATATATACGTTCACGCATTCTAGTGTGAGTGTGCGCCTTTAAAGCACTGTCTTATTTAGCAAATTACCTGCTTGTTGTGTATCCATAGTTACTAATATAAGCTTTGTGCAATGCACAAGAATGGTAAGTGTATGATCATTATTTCCCCTCTAGATTCGACAAACACTCGACCAGTTGCTTGTGTTGTGGCGCATGTTAAGTGTATTATCACTGTTTCCCCTCTAGATTCGACATACACTCGACCAGTTGCTTGTGTTGTGGCATGTTAAGTGTATTATCAGTGTTTCCCCTCCAGAATCGGCAAACATTGTACCAGTTGCGTGTGTTGTGGCGCATGTTAAGTGTATTATCATTATTTCCCCTCTAGATTCGACAAACACTCTACCAGTTGCTTGTGTTGTGGCACATGTTAAGTCTATTATCAGTGTTTCCCCTCTATATTCGACAAACATTCTACCAGTTGCTTGTGTTGTGGCGCATGCTAAGTGTATTATCAGTGTTTCCCCTCTAGATTCGACAAACATTCCACCAGTTGCTTGTGTTGTGGCGCATGTTAAGTGTATTATCATTGTTTCCCCTCTAGGTTCGGCAAACTTTGTACAAGCGCTTCGAGAGATTCAGACAGCGACACTTCCCCAATAGCGGTGGCAGGAGACGTCTTAGCCGCTCTTTGTCGATATTCACATCGTTTACAGAGGTTTCTCACGCCACAGTGTCACAAGTACAGCCGCAGGTACAGGCACCTAGCATGGCCGTGACGTCACTAAGCATGGCCGTGACGTCACTATTTACCACAACCTATTGGTATTATCACTCACCCTTCTAGTCCAGGAATATATTCTTTCTTTTACACTATTGCACATACACTGCACCAATAGTGATCTATCTTACTAGCTATTAATACTTTGCATTCCATCCGTTTCACTAGACGGTGTGACTGCATAATAGGATGTCTGTGGATATTATATGCATCTTTAGCATACTTGAGTTAGACATATTATATGTCATTTACTAAACTAATATCATTTTCTCCAAACTGTCTCCCCATTGAACTATGCAGCATGCACTCGCGTATGTCCATTGAACTGTGCCACATGCACACGTGCACTGCCATGCGTGTCCAATCATATGCACACATTCACGAACATGAATGACCATTGAACCATGCACTGTGTATACATGCACACTCGCACATGGCCAGTAAATAATGCACTATGCATGCACGCGCACTCAAAGTCACGCCAATTCAACTATGCACTATGCATGCATGCACACTCGCAGGACATACCAATTCAACTATGCACTGTACACAACATGTACACCAATTGATGAATGAACATGTCACAAAATATAATGTTGCATTTAAAAGAAAAATTAAGCATTCCAGAGCAAACCATAATGTTGGGGTAGGTCCATTTCGAGCTATGCCCCGCCCACCTCTAGCTATTCCCCACCCATTTCTAGCTATACCCCACAATTTCTAGCTATGCCCACCAATTTCTAGCTAAGCCCCACCCATTTCTAGCTATGCCCCACCAATTTCTAGGTATGCCCCACCAATTTCTATCTATACCCTGCCCATTTCTAGCTATGCATCTCCAATTTCTATCTATGCCCCACCAATTTCTAGCTATGCCGACCCATTTCTAGCTATGCTCCCCCCATTCCTACACATTTCTAGCTATGTCCCATCTATTTCTAGCTATGCCCTACCCATTTCTAGCTATGATCCATCAATTTCTAGCTATTCCACACCAATTTCTATATATGCACAACCCATTTCTAGCTACGCCCCACCAATTTTTAGCTATACTCCACCCATTTTTATCTAGGCCCCACCCATTTCTAGCTTTGCCCTGCCCATTTCTAGCTTTGCTGCACCAATTTCTAGCTATTCTCCGCCAATTTCTATCTATGCCCCACCAATTTCTAGCTCTGCTCCACCCATTTCTAGCTATGCCCCCCACATTTCTAGTGCCCTACCCCTTTCTAGCTTTGATCCACCAATTTCTAGCTATACCTCACCCATTTCTAGCTATGTCATACCCATTTCTAGTTTTGCTGAACCAATTGCTATCTATTCCCCACCCATTTCTAGCTTTGCCCTGCCCATTTCTAGCTCTGCTCCATCCATTGCTAGCTATGCCCCGCCCATTTCTAGCTATTCACCACCAATTTTTAGCTGTGCCCTACCCATTTCTAGCTAAGCCCCGCCAATTGTTAGCTATGTCCCACCCACGCATTTCTAGCTATTCCCCACCCATTTTTAGCTATGCCCCATCCACTTCTAGCTATGCCCCACCCATTTCTAGCTATGTCCTACCCATTTCTAGCTATGTCCCACCCATTTCTATCTTTGTCCTACCAATTTCTAGCTATACCCCACTAATTTCTTGCTATTCCCCACCCATTTCTAGCTATGCCCACCCATTTCTAGCTATACCCCACCCATTTCTAGCTATACCCCACCCATTTCTAGCTATGTCCTACCCATTTCTAGCTATGCCCCACCCATTTCTATCTTTGTCCTACCCATTTCTAACTATACCCCACTAATTTCTAGCTATGCCCCACCCATTTCTAGCTATGCCCTACTCATTTCTAGCTATGCCCACCCATTTCTAGCTATACCCCACCCATTTCTAGCTATGTTCCACCCATTTCTAGCTATGCCCCACCAATTTTTCTCTATGCCCCACCCATTTCTAGCTATGCCCCACCAATTTCTAGCTATGCTGCACCCATTTCTAGCTATGTCCCACCCATTTCTAGCTATGGCCTACCAATTTCTAGCTATTCCCCACCAATTTCTAGCTACTCCCACCAATTTCTAGCTATGTCCCACCCATTTCTAGCTATGCCCTACCCATTTCCAGCTATGCCCTACCCATTTCTAGCTATGCCCCACCAATTTCTAGCTATGCCCACTCATTTCTAGCTATGTCCCATCCATTTCTAGCTATACCTCACCAATTTCTAGCTATTTCCCACCAATTTCTAGCTATGCTCTACCCATTTCTAGCTATGCACACCAATTTCTAGCTATGACCCACAAATTTCTAGCTATGGCCCACCTATTTCTAGCCATGTCCCACCCATTTCTAGCTATGCCATACCCATTTCTAGCTATGCCCTACCCATTTCTAGCTATGCCCTACCCATTTCTAGGTATGTCCCACCAATTTCTATCTATGCTACACCAATTTTTATTTATGCCACCAATTTCTATCTATGCCCTACCCATTTCTATCTATGTCCCAACCATTTCTAGCTATGCCACACGAATTTGTCTCTATGCCCCACCCATTTCCAGCTATGCCCCACCAATTTCTAGCTATGCTCCTTCCATTGCTAACTATATCCCACCCATTTCTAGCTATGGCCTACCCATTTCTAGCTATGCCCTACCCATTTCTAGCTATGCCCTACCCATTTCTAGGTATGTCCCACCAATTTCTATCTATGCTACACCAATTTATATTTATGCCACCAATTTCTATCTATGCCCTACCCATTTCTATCTATGTCCCAACCATTTCTAGCTATGCCACACGAATTTGTCTCTATGCCCCACCCATTTCCAGCTATGCCCCACCAATTTCTAGCTATGCTCCTTCCATTGCTAACTATATCCCACCCATTTCTAGCTATGGCCTACCCATTTCTAGCTATTCTCCACCAATTTCTAGCTATTCCCCACCAATTCCTAGCTATGTCCTACCCATTTCTAGCTATGCCCTACCCATTTCCAGCTATGCACTACCCATTTCTAGCTATGTCAAACCTATTTCTATCTATGTCCCACACATTTCTAGCTATTTCCCACAAATTTCTAGCTATGCTCTACCCATTTCTAGCTAGGTCCCACACATTTCTAGCTATGCCCTACCAATGTCTACCTATAACCCATCCATTTCTAGCTATGCCCTACCAATTTCTAGCTTTGCAGCACCAATTTCTAGCCATTCCCTGCCAATTTCTATCTATGCCCCGCCAATTTCTAGCTCTGCTCCACCCATTTCTAGCCATGCCCCCCCCCCAGTTCTAGTGCCCTACCCTTTTCTAGCTATGTCCTACCCATTTCTAGTTATGCCCACCCATTTCTAGCTATGCCCCACCAATTTCTAGCTATGTCTCGACCATTTCTAGCTATGCCTACCCATTTCTAGCTATGCCCCACCAATTTTTATCTATGTCCCACCCATTTCTATCTATGCTACACCAATTTCTAGCTATGCTCCTCCAATTTCTAGCTATGGCCTACCCATTTCTAGCTATGCCATGCCCATTTCCAGCTATGTCCTACCCATTTCTAGCTATGCCTCACCAATTTCTAGCTATGTTCCACCATTTCTAGCTATGTCCCACCTATTTCTATCTATGCCCCACACATTTCTAGCTATTCTCCACCAATTTCAAGCTATGCTCTACCCATTTCTAGCTAGGTCCCACCCATTTCTAGCTATGCCTTATCAATTTCTAGTTATGTGCCATCCATTTCCAGCTATGCCCTACCCATTTCTAGCTATGCCACACCAATTTCTAGCTATGCCTCAGCCATCCTTAGCTATGCCCCACCCATCTCTAGCTATGCCCCACCCATTTCTAGCTATGCCCCATCCATCTCTAGCTATTCCCACCCATCTCTAGCTATGCCCCATATTAAACTCCAATATTAACTAACGCGATACAAATTGTATCCGCTTCGTATGACACAAAGCACCAATGTTGATAAATAAATATCCCGCATCCGTGTGTATGATGGAAAACTAAGTGAACTCTTGATAGAACCTAACATTGATGACGTGTATACTAACATTGATGACGTATGCACTCGCATTGATGACGTGTACACTCACATTGATGACGTGCACACTCACATTGATGAAGTGTACACTCACAGTGATGGCAACTGCATACGCATTGACGAAGTATGCATACAAATTGATGACGTATACACTCACATTGGTGACGAGTACACGCACATTGATGATGAGTACACACACATTGATGAAGTGTACACTCACAGTGATGGCAACTGCATACACATTGACGAAGTATACACACAAATTGATGACATGTACACTCACATTGATAAACATATTCTAAGCTTGAGCAAACTTCACGTGGAAAAACTATGGACAGTGCTGTGTTTTAACCTGTTGGTCACTGAACTCATAAAACTATACTATACATGGAATCTGATGAATATTTTGCTCCCTTAGCAGCAACAGCGTCCAGTCAAATTAGTTTCAAAATATTCAATAGAATGGTTTTCAAATTGTACCTGATTTTTTCAATTCTGCATTGTTCTTCAAAGGGTTAATCGTTGGAAGGTATATAGCTCTATCTCCTAACTAGAATATGCATAACGGGCACGGATCCTCTTCAAATATAATACATTAGGGGAGTTAACTCGGGCTGTCATTCCCGCGGAAACTTCATAATATCCACAGTTGCCCCCCTTGAACAAATTTAAATGATGACAAACTGGTGGGTTTTTTGGTATACGGATAAATCGGTCAGGATGGGGGAAGAGGTGGCAGACCAATACTCGTCTTTTATACATATATAAAAAGATATGATAATTAACCTCCTGCTGACTATTAGTGTAACGTTCTGCTCATTATTTTCAAAAACACTTTGACTGCGAGCATGGTCAGCAATGACTGAATACTGACTACCAGGCATTCTACATCTTTAATTGACGATTATGAAAGGAAAGTGTTCAGTTACAGTTATTGATTAGAACTGCAGTCAAACCTGTCTACAACGACCACTGTGTGGTCCAACATAAGATGAGCACTAAAGACACGTGGTCATTTATTAGAACTCATGCTAGCGAGATATTGGGACCAATAAAGGAATCCATTTATACCTATACCACGAAAATGTCTAGTCAAGCTCCGCCATGTTGGAATCTATTTAAAACTTGAAACCTGAGAAACTAATTTGACAGCTCCCAGTTAATACAGTTTCAAAATATTCAAATTAATGTTTATATAATTCTAAATTAATCAAAGACACACAATTCAACTTTCCAGAGTATTCACCCATCATATGACGTCATAATCAACTACGTGTGTGTGGAATGACATCATAATGAATGACGTCGTGTATGACGTCGATAAGTACGTCACGAACGCATATTTGAAGACGGTCTATGCGTTGTTGTACAAATTGTATGTCTTTACTATTTAATAAATATTCTGTTGAATATTTTGAAATTAATTTGATTGGGCGCTGTTGCTGCCATAGGCATCAACAGCATCCAAAATATTCAACAGCTTCCCTGTATAGTTTTCAGGAAATTGATAGTTAGGGCATTCGGGGATCGATCAATCCCAACACTGCGAGGTGTAGGTGGAGCTTAGCTAGTGATGGGCGGGGGGGGGGGGGGGGGGGCATAGCTAAAAATGGATAGGTCCATTCTGTCTCTTTCGTAATGGGCGTTTCCACCTTTATAACGCCATTCTGATTGTGACGTCAGATAAACAGTGATTATGACGTCAGCGAACCAGTGATTGGGACGTCAGAGAGAGAGAGAGAGAGAGAGAGAGAGAGAGAGAGAGAGAGAGAGAGAGAGAGGGAGGGAGGGAGGGAGGGAGGGAGGGGAGGGAGGGAGGGAGGGAGGGAGGGGGGGAGAGAGGGAGGGAGAAACAGCAAGAGAGAGAGAGAGAGAGAGGGGGGAGAGAGACAGCAAGAGAGAGAGAGAGAGAGAGAGAGAGAGAGAGAGAGAGAGAGAGAGAGGGGAGAGAGAGTGTGTGTGAGAGAGAGAGAGTGTGTGAGAGAGAGAGAGAGAGTGTGAGAGAGAGAGAGAGAGAGAGAAAGAGAGAGGGGAGAGAGAGAGAGATGTCTCCGCTGATTTTGAGCTTACATACATTAAGTATTAAGTTCAATTTTCCCCGTTTTTTATATTTTAATCACATGGCATTACATCAATTGACTTAGTCTTAAATTGATAGCCGCACTTTTGAGTTCAGGCTCCGCCGTCCCCCGGACAAAATCCCAAATTATATCTTCACCCAATAAATTTATATACACCCCCCCCACCACCCACCCCTTCCACCCCATCCCCACTCACCCTACCCCAAGCGAGCAGGGCCACCACAACACGCGCACGTGCCTAACAACGGTACATTAGGACCCAGAGACAATACCGCACTCACCCCCAGCAACATGATTAAATTTTGATAATTTCAGTTTTTGCTTGTTTGCATCTCTTCAATGGGGCGCCAAAATACACCTCAGTGTAAGCGGCCAATAAAAACTCAAACTAACAATAACAGCATATCCACTAAGGGCGGTTGTTTAAGACCTGTGGTCATACGAGCACATATCTTGACGACCGGTGTCCCAGATGCCGTTAGCCGTTACAGGCAGATTTGACTGTAATCCTGTCAGAATGGCAATGCATGTTTTTGTATGTTTTGTCCTGTGACGTAATGCAGGGTTCCAGTTTCTCAGTCAATCATATGACCTCATAAGCAACTACGTGACGTGTTGCTTAACGTCATGATAAATTACGTCTTGAATGGCGTAGCTAAGTTCGTCACGAACGGTTAATTGATGACGGGCTAAGCGTTGCTGTACGAATTGTATGTCTTTACTAATTAATAAACATGCTGTTAAATAGTTTTAAACTAATTTGACTGGGTGCTGTTGCTGCCATAGGCAGCAACAGCAGCCAGTCAAACTTGTTTCAAAGTATTCAACAGCTTAACTGTATAGCTTTCTGGAAATTGATATTCAGAGAGTGCGATCCCAACACGAGTAAAGCTTGGGTGGAACTTAGCTAGAGATGGGCGGGGCTTAGCTAAAACTGGAATCCTCCATTCTTGTGACGTCACCCAGTATGCATGACGTAATGTAGCCTAGCATGACATCATCTTGCATGGTTGGGCCTTGTTGTAACAAACTACTGCATGGATTTAGTTAAATAGTTGTATCGTTTCTTCTGTGTTTATTTCTTGTGCAATGCATAAAGCTAACACTTTAGGGTGGAACCTGTCTATAACGACCAGCCTATGAAGCATAGTGTGGACATTCAAATCTCTGATAACGCGTGTTACGGGGCCGGTATTGGGCAGTACCGGTCAAGAAATAAGTGTTATCATGGAGTAATGTGAGCCAATCCACGTTATAGGCAAGTTTACCTCTATTATGTTTATGTTTTTATCAAACCGTTCGATATTTAATCAGACAATATATTTTCAGTTAACACAAAGCACATACTTTAACCCTTTAGTGACGAAATTTGTTCATGAAAATTAAAATATTTGCTTTTTGAATATCCATTTGCAAGCCAAGAGAAGACGATTTTTTAAATCTTACCGCTGGAATGACTGGCCCGGTTATCGGTCATTCCAGTTGTAAATTTTCAAAATTAGGCTTCTCTTGGTCTGCAAATGGGCATTCCTGTAGACCACTAAGGAGGCCGGTTTTGGCCGGTATCGTCACTAAAGGATTAAAACTGTCACATAATAGGAACTTACTTACGTTATATGATCTAATTAGTCTAATTTATGACTTCATATTGACATGTAATATTTAACTAATTTATATATATTTGACTAACTAGCTCCTACTCATCAATGTCACGTCATATACATTAATTTGCACATATTTTACACGCGCGCGCACACACGCGTGCACATATGCATTTTGAGGAGCCAGGTACCCTGGTATATGACGTCATTTTGAGGAGCCATGCGTCCTTGTATATGAGGTCATTTTGAGTAGCCATGTATCCTTGTATATGACTTCATTTGGAGGAGCCAGGCACCCTGGTATATGACGTCATTTTGAGGAGCCAGGTATCCTTGTATATGATGTCATTTGGAGGAGCCACGTATCCTTGTATAGGACGTCAGTTGGAGGAGCCATGTATCCATGTATATGACGTCATTTGGAGGAGCCACGTATCCTTGTACATGACGTCATTTGGAGGAGCCACATATCTTAATATATGACGTCATTTGGAGGAGCCAGGTATCCTTGTATATGACGACAGTTGGAGGAGCCACGTATCCTTGTATATGACGTCATTTGGAGGAGCCACGTATCCTTGTACATGACGTCATTTGGAATAGCCAGGTATCCTTGTATATGACATCATTTGGAGGAGCCATGTATCCTTGTATATGACATCATTTGGAGGAGCCACGTATCCTTGTATATAACGTCATTTGGAGGAGCCAGGTATCCTTGTATATGGCGTCATTTGGAGGAGCCAGGTATCCTTGTATATGACGTCAGTTGAAGGAGCCATGTATCCTTGTATATGACGTCATTTGGAGGAGCCACGTATCCTTGTACATGATGTCATTTGGAGTAGCCAGGTGTCCTTGCATATGACATCATTTGGAGGAGCCATGTATCCTTGTATATGACGTCATTTGGAGTAGCCAGGTATCCGTGTATATGACGTCATTTGGAGGAACCAGGTATCCTTGTATATGACGTCATTTGGAGTAGCCAGGTATCCGTGTATATGACATGATTTGGAGGAACCAGGTATCCTTGTCTATGACGTCATTTGGAGGTGTCAGAGATCCTTACATATAACGTCATTTAGAGGAGCCATGTATCTTGTATATGACGTCATTTGGGGGAACCATGTATCCTTGTATTGACATCATTTGGAGGAGCCACGTATCCTTGTATTGACGTCATTTTGGAGGAGCCACGTATCCTTGTATTGACGTCATTTAGAGGAACCACGTATCCTTGTATTGACGTCATTTAGAGGAGCCACGTATCCTTGTATATGACGTCATTTGGATGAGACATGTATCCTATATGACGTCATTTAGTGGAGCCAGGTGTCCTTGTATGCGACGGCATTTGGAGGAGCAAAGTATCCTAATATATGACGTTGTTTTGTCTTGAAAATATGACAAATTGAAGGATCCGATCTGTCCCTCAAGTGTCTGACGTCATATTCAATTGCGTCACATATTGATTAATGTCACAATTCATATCTAGCTCCGTCATGAACATTGAAAAGTTTGTCAATTATACGAATTGTATGTCTACTATTTAATGATCATTCTGCTTAACATTTTGAAACTAATTTGAGTGTGCGCTGTTGCTACCATAGGCAGTAACAGCCCTCAGTCAAATTAGTTCCAAAATATCCAACTAGTTACCTGTAGAATTCCCTTGAAATTGGGATTCTGCGTATTCAGGATTATAAGTATATAAATTAATTCCAACACGCGTCAAAGTGGGCGGAGCTGATCCATAAATGAATCCTTCTCTTGATAAATGGAGCCATCTTGAATTTAATATGACGTCATATTACTGTATAGGACACAGCATTCTGATTGAAAGGAGAGACAGAAAGAGGCCTAAAACGGTGCTGGAAAAAATGTGTTTTCTTGCTGTTAGCAACAAATATAGGGTTTTAAAAGCACTCCATCCCAGGATCCTTTTCGTGATAGCTATGAAATATGGCCTTGTCTCTCCTGCAAATGACGAACGATGTTGCTTTCGTGAATTTGCAAAGTGCCCCCAACAAAACATACTGTCGGAAACCAGAGAGTTCCTGTGAATTTCTTAGTGCGCTCATCTTTTCGAACAGGATCCAGTTCGATTGGTTATTTTGAAACTAATTTGACTGGGAGCTGTTGGTTCCATAGACAGCAACAGGACCACGTTAAATTAGTTTCAACATATGTAACAGCTTACATGTATAGTTTTCAGGAAATATGATAGTTCGGGGATCGATCGATCCCAACACGATCGAGGTGTGAGTGGAACTTAGCTAGAGGTGGACTGAGCTTGGCAAAAATTGGCACATTGATATAGTTGTCAGATGTAGATCTTGTTTTCCAAGCATTAAGTTCGCTTTTCTACAATACGATTTTCTAGGACGATATCCTGCAATGTGGCATTGCCTGAAGCAGCTATCAATTTGTCCTTGTCACCTATGAACGCACGGATCGATTCACCGTTCTCATAAATGTGTTGTTATAGCAGATGTATTTTAGCTGACTCCTTCAAATCATTAGCTCCTTTTGTCTGCATAAGAGACTCCAATTTGACTGTCAGTGAGGTGATCATGACATGGTGCTTGGTTGGAATGAGATCAGTGCTAATGTGCTGGAACAGTTCTTTATAAGCTTCAGCTTTCAACCTGTGTCACTGTTGTTCCGTATCATATATGTCTCCCTTACCTACTTGTTCCGCCGTGTTGAGTCTTGTATAGTTCTTATAGCATGAAGCCTGATAGCGGTCATCCGCGGCTACAGTGTCTGAACTTGTAATAGAGGAATACAGTTTTAGCTATGCCCCGCCCATCTCTAGCTAAGCTCCGCCCATCTCTAGCTAAACTTCACACGCGATTTGTCCGTATTGGGAGCAATCGATCTCCACACTCTCTGAATCTCAATTGCCAGAAAACTATACAGGTAAGCTGTTGAATATTTTGAAACTAATTTACCTGGGTGCTGTTGCTGCCAGGGACAGGGAATCGAACCCACAACCGCTGAAAGCGTTAAGCATAGCCCACAACCGCTTCCACCACACCAACGCCGCACGTATTGTGGTGGAAACGTCTGCGGACTACGATATGCGGCGCTTTCGTCGTTTGCGGGTTCGATTCCCTGTCAATACAGAATTATTCTCCATCCATAGTGTTGGGATCGGTCGATCTCTGAACACCCTGACTATCAATTTCCAAAAAACTACACAGATAAGCTGTTGAATATTTTGAAACTAATTTGACTGGGTACTGTTGCTGCCTAAGGCAGCAACAGCGCCCAGTCAAATTAGTTTCAAAATATTCAACAGCATGTTTATTAAATAGCAAAGAATTACAAAGACATACAATTTATACAACGTGTCGGACTCTGAGATTTGATGACGGTCTATATGGAACCCTTTGTGACGTAATGGTTATGACGTCATCATACACGCGCTGATCTGATTATGACGTCATACGAGGTCTGATGATGGATGGCTACTCTGGAAAGGTGAATTATCTGACAACAGCACGTTTTATTTTGTTCCGGAAACGTGGGTAATTTATTCCAGACCGATATTGTCCTCATGTACGTCATGCTCAAACTAATTTTAATATGACATGTCAAAGTGAGCTATGGCATCCCATTTATTAATTTTTTTAATCTAGAAAGCATAACTAAGTAAATAATTTATGCTATGTTATCGCTTGCAGGGGAAATCCCGAACACAGCAGGCGTGTAACGGAACCGCAGCACCACTCATACAGACGCCCACGGAAACAAATGCCGAACGAAATACAGAGAGAATGACTGAAAGACTGGAGTCGAACTTCTGACATGAGGCCGAGAATATTCAGACACCGATGCCGAGCAATAATCACCACACAGTCTGGTTTCAACTGATGTTTGAATAATTATGACAAATTCTATCTCTCAATGGACCTCTCCAGTGTATCCATCAATCATATGACGTCATACTCATCTACGTGACGCGCAGGATTAAGTTATAGTACGAATTGTATGTCTTTACTATTTAATAAACATTGAATGTTTTGAAATTAAATTAACTGGGCGCTGTTGCTGCTCTAGGCAACAACTGCACCCAGTCAAATTAGGTTCAAAATAGTGTTCAGTTTATCTGCATAGGTTTCTGGAAATAGAAATTTCGGGAGTGCAGGGATCGATCGATCCCAGCATGCGCGAAGTGTGGGTGGAGCTTAGCTAAATATATGCGGGGCATAGCTAAAACCGGAATCCCCAATTCACTGTCATGAAATTAAACCTGTCTATCATGACCACGTGATTTTGCGCCACATTACGCTGGGGTTTTTTAAAGACGGGTTGCAGGAAGATAGAAAGTCTTAAAGAAACACTGTCGTGTTGTCCAAAATGTCATGTACTATATTAGCATACGTGTATGCGCGACCATCTCTCTTTAGTATCCACTCTTTAATGGACCCAATAAGTGTCCGTTATAAACAGGTTTCACTGCGAAGCTGAAATGGAGCACGAAAGTGGAGGGATCCAGTTTTAGCTATGCCCCGCCCATCTCTAGCTAAGCTCCACCCACTCTGCGCCTGTGATGGGGTCAATCGATCCCTGAACTCACTGACTATCAATTTCTAGAAAGGTAAGCTGTTGAATATTTTGAAACTAGTTTGACTGTGTGCTCTTGCTGCCTATGACATGTTATTAAATAGTAAAGACAATTCTACAACAATAATAATGCCAGTCCGTCATCAATTATGCTTTTGTGACGAACTTAATTACGTCTTTCATGACGTCATTGATTAGGACGCTATCATAAACGTCACGTCGATGATTATAGCTTCATATGATTGATGGATAAACTGGAATGGTCCATTGACTAAGGGTGGTTGGTTTCTCCAGCAACTGAACAGAGTGTTCATCATCATGAGTGTGCTTTGTACAAAATGTGCGTGTGTGTATGTGTCGTGCGTGATATTATTCAACAACTGAGAGTGACGATCTGTCACTCAAGTATCTGACGTCATAACCAGAATACATCGCTTATTTTTTTAAGTGACCTCACAACCAAATGATATAGACCCGTCTCGAAAGTGTCTGAATTTTGTTTTCTTGATTAATTTACAAGTTAATAAATGTTCTGTTGAATATTTTGAAACTAATTTGACTGGGAGCAATATGAAGCAGTAACATAGGAAGTAACAACCAGGAGTTAAGCTAGTTTCAAAATGTTCTACAATTTGCATGTATAGTTACTATGGAAATGCCTGGTTCAAAGCGTTAACCCTTTAACACTCATATCAGCCAAGAATTGCTTCTGCAGTTGTCATTCCGGTTGTAAATTCTCAACGTTTGCAATGTACATTTTCTATGAGAAAATTCACCTTTCCAGAGTACCCACCCATCATATGACGTCATAATGAACTGCGTGATGTGTAGAATGACATCATAATGAATGACGTCGATAAGTACGTCATGAACGCATATTTGAAGACGGTCTATGCGATGTTGTTTGCTTTTACTATTTAATAAATATTCTGTTGAATATTTTGGAACTAATTTGACTGGGCGCTGTTGCTGCCATAGGCAGCAACAGCGCCAAGTCAAATTAGTTACAAAATATCCAACAGCTTCCCTGTATAGTTTTCAGGAAATTGATAGCTAGGGCATTCGGGGATCGATCAATCCCAACACGACGAGGTGTGGGTGGAGCTTAGCTAGTGATGGGCGGGGCATAGCTAAAAATGGAAAGGTTCATTGAAGAACACATTGGAGGGGTAAGGGGTTAGAATCGGTTCTCAAGTGCGCACATAAAGTGGGCGGAGATTAGATAGAAATGGCTCCCTGTATTGCTTACATGTCATGTATCATCACTGTCATCAGCCAATCTCTCATCAACAGAGGATATCAAACAAGATCACATTTAATAGCAATATTATCAACCGAGTCGAAAATTATCACAGTTCACGAGCATTGAGGTTCGATTTATCATATAAACTGACATTGTGACAAATTTTCCATATAAACTCAATCCCCAAAACCCGCTTGGAAATCATCATCATCATCATCATCATCATCAACGGAAACTTCGCTATATCAATGCTATCATGCCAGACATCATCTATCATAGTTATTATATATTAACAGTTTTGATGAAGATCTCATTGTAAGATCCCTGTTGTAGTCTATCGTGGGCCGGATATACTACCGGGGTGCCTCTGTTACATGGCTGCCTTATTTTAGATATGTATATCACATGCTATACTACTGTTTGTTATATCATAGACTCTCATATCAAGATAGTATAGTAATCATAATAGCCTACCATCGATAGCCACCAGCAGAGTAATGATAATTTTGTATAAACTGTCGTCTATTGGTACACTAGAGTAAATGTAACACATTAGTGGTTGCCATCTGTTGTTACTAGTAGAGTAATAGTGAATATATTATAGACGGGTTAGCCTGCCATGTGTGGACACCAGTAGAGTTGATATAGTGATGTGACCTTACATGTCCAGGACGTTGCCAGGGAAGTGGTGCGAGAGAAGCAGGTACCTACTTTTGGGGAGGGTCTGGAATGGACCCCTCCGTGTAGAATACATTTTTGGGCTTTCTAATTGGAAAGATTAAGAATCTAATGCTGTGAAAAGCTACATCTTACATCGTGATAAGGGATCTGTATTTTGCGCTAAAATTGTATGTTCTCATATAGGTTTATTGGGTAAAAAACACAAAATATGGGAGTGGGCCACCCCATGAGGAGCACATGTGCTGCCTCTGAAGGCGACCCTTATTGGGTGGTAGAACACAAGATATGCCAGTGGGACACCCCATCAGAATGGCCCGTGTTGCCTCTGGATGAGACCCTTATTGGGTGGTAGAACACAAGATATGCCAATGGGATACCCCATCAGAATGGCCCGTGTTGCCTCTGGATGAGACCCTTATTGGGTGGCTTGGGTGGCAGAATACAAGATGGGGTGGGGGCACTCCATTAGGCGGAGCCATACTGTCTCTGGTTGCGACCTTTATTGCGTGGCAGAACACAAGATTCGAGTGTATGGGTGGGGGTGTCAACCCCCACCCACACACCCAAATCTTGGAGGAGGGTGCTGCCTCTAGATGCGACCCTGTATCGCTAACGAATGCATGAGAGTTTACACCAAGCATACAAACTGGAACGTTAGTAAAAAACTAAACATACAATAAAATCTCTGAATATGGTCTATTAAACCTTTGAGGCCAAAATCCTTTTACGACTTAATACGTATTCTGCTGTATATTTGGAAATTAATTTTACTGAGACCTGTTGCTATGTATGGCAGCAACAGTTTCATGTCAAATTAGTTTCAAAATACTCGACAGCTTATGAGTGGCGTGAATTAGGATTCTAGGAATTCACGTTTAAAGAGGTAACCAAAGCTGGCCCATTTTGTGTCAGCATAATATTCTCTTCTGGGTGATAATGAGTGCCTTGATAAATTTAAATTTATCTATACCGATGATTTTGGTTGCTTGAATTATTTCTAATCGTACATTTAGTTAGACTGAGTATATTTTAAGAATATATTTATGCTGTTGTAAATCCATGAATAATTGACATATTTATAATGGCATCTCATTAATGAGTAAATGGTATGACAAATGAAGTTTGCATAGACAATGACATTCCATATTGAGTATAGTATGACTGTTATATTTCCAGGGAAGTTCCTGCACATTACTAGTAATCACAGCCTTGTGTATTTGATCGCATTCTGATCTCTGGGCTGACGTGTACCAAATCTATCGTATCTCGATCATATCTTTATAATTTGTCTAAAATAACGCACAAAACATAATAATAATAATAATAATAATAATAATAGTAGTAGTAGTAGTAGTAGTAGTAGTAGTAGTAGTAGTAGTAGTAGTAGTAGTAGTAGTAGTACTGGTAGTAGTAGTAGTAGTAGTAGTAGTAGTAGTAGTAGTAGTAGTAGTAGTAGTAGTAGTAGTAGTAGTAGTAGTAGTAGTAGTAGTACTGAGTGCCACAAATACTGACGCGTTTGTTATTTTCAATACATCCGGTGATTACTTCTAGCACAATCTGGCTGATATCTTTTGCCACCAGGTGTCACTCTTCTACCACAATCTGGCTGAAGTTTCTTTGACACCAGGTGTCACTCAAACTGTTATTGACAGATTAAGTCTGTGGTATACGTGGTTAATCACTTTCAATCCTAGCTTCCTTGGAACTTTTCATGTCTGTGTTAATATTAATAAAATCTTGTTATCTGCTGTTAAGATTACTACTGACACGTGACTATGTTGAGACATTGGTTTCCTGTTATAGAATACATTCATCATCATCATCAACATGTATGCCGCGTACCGTATCATACAACAAGGGTGTTCTATCTTCTGTTTTATAGCCTTCTAGAGCTGGATAGCCGTGCACATGTGTCTTGTATAAGTTATGTGTCTAGATGATATATGTCTCTATAATAATAATAATAATAATAATAAACATTTGTTTTGATTAATAAACACTTTAAACCTTCCTTTGTTTAAATGTCTATTTCTCGATGTTACCACGATAATCACAAACCATGGTCAAAATCATTTACTTTCTCTCTCTCTCGCTCTCTCTCCCTCCCTCCCTCCTTCTCTCTCTCTCTCTCTCTCTCGCTCTCGCTCTCTCGCCTCGCTCTCTTGCTCTCTCTCCCCTTCCTACCTCGCTCCACCCTTTTCCCATCTCCCTCCCTGTTGACATGAAGCAACTGGCTGGCTACATGAATCATACAGAGTGTGTAGGCGAGTACATCAATTCCAACAGGCTGAGCTTGAGAACAGCACATGCAATACACACAATTGCACCCCAGAAGGCTCTGTATAAGGAATGGATGCAAGGACAATGTAACAACACTCCAGCAGATTATGTATGGTACCTGATGTAAGGGCAATGCAACTACACTCCAGCAAACCATGTATGTGACCTGATGTAAGGACAACGCAACAGTCCTTTAGAAGACACTGTATGGGACCTGATGCAAGGACAATGTAACAGTCCTCCAGTAGGCATTGTTTGGGACCTGATGCAAGGACAATGTACCAGTCCTTTAGAGGACTCTGTATAGGACCTGATGCAAGGACAATGTAACAGTCCTCCAGTAGACATTGTATTGGACCTGTTGCAAGGGCAATGTAACAGTCCTCCAGAAGACAGTGTATTGGACCTGATGCAAGGACAATGTAACAGTCCTCCAGTAGACATTTTATGGGACCTGATGCAGGGGCAATGTAACAACACTCCAGGATACGGTGACCACACATATTTGTCTGACCGGATATCAAGTACCGCTACTGAAAACAACATCTAATTTCATTAATCCTTATTAACATGGCATCCTCATTTACTCGCCATTGTTCATTGCTGCAATGTCTTAGATGGATCTATGGCTTTACCATAGCCATGTCTAGCTCAGCTCCCCGCCCCCAGTGAAACTAGTGAATATTAACCCCTCTTGTATAAACAGCGCCTCAAAGCGCTCAAAATGCTACATATATCAATTAACCCTTTATAGCTCTAGATACCTCGAGGTAAATTGCAATTCTCACTCAGTAAATGTCCTTTCAGAGACAACAATGTGTTTAAATTTGCCACAGAAATTTACAAAAATAACTTTCTGTTGGCACACTGATCATTAAATGGTTAATATTCAAGAAAATCCAACTCTGCTTTGACAGTGTACATGTACAGGCCAAGAGAAGACAATTTTTGAAATTTTACCACTGGAATGACTGGCTCGGTTACCGAGCCAGTCGTTCCAGTGATAAATTTTCAAGAAATTGTCTTCTCTTAGAGGGGTTAAGAAACTAATTTGACTGGGAGCTGTTGTAGACTATAAGCGTGTTAAGTTAGGCGGTACTTCTGGGCATACTGGGGTCGTTCAAGGAACTAGATGCGCTGTGCCCCGCGTGTCGAGCCCTGCATTTTCTCTGCATAATACACATCATGCTTGGCAGTGTCGTAAAAATGTTAATGTTGCTGCAAATTGAATGCAATGATGATATATAACAAATCTATAAAGTTTCGTTGAGATCGGATACTCCCTTGATAAATTAAAAGAGCATTGAAACACTTTAACATTCTAATTCTGTGCTTAAGCAGGATATATATATATATATATATATATATATATATATATATATATATATATATATATCACCCAAAAATTCCAAACCCGGTAACCATATGGAGAATAACTAGAAATTCTTTTATATTCTCTTGTAGACTAAATGCACTGATGGTATAAAACAAAACTACTGTTTTAATCGGATTGGATAAGTTCTTGATTGATTACTAAGAACATCAAAGTTTTTTGGTTAACATGTAATCATTAAATATCAACAAATAAACTTTAACATTCTTCTAAACCCAGGGATTGTGTGCGAAAGAATGGCATAGAACAAATCTGTAAAGTTTCATTAAGATCGGATAAGTCCATGGTTAATTAAATACCCATTGAAAAATCTGAACATTTACCTAATTCTTGGCAGACGGCAGACGTCATTTGGATCTTTGGATCGCTATGTCGAAATCGTCCGCTGCATTATGGGATCAAAACTGTTGATGGTGAACAAAACACGATAACGTTATAAACAGACAATACACCTTCCCAGTTTTAGCCATGTCCCGTCCATCTTTAGTTAAGCTCCACACACAGTCCGCCCGTGTTGAGATCGAGTGATCCATGACCTACCTGACTATCAATTTCCAGAAACATATACATGTAAGCTGTTGAATATTTTGAAACTGATTTGACTGGGTGTTGTTGCTGCCATAGTGCCAACATCAAATTAGTTTCAAAATATTCAACAGCATGTTTATTAAATAGTATGACGTCATCCTACACATCACGTAGTTGATTATGCCGCCATATGCTTTATGGATAAACTGGAAAGGTCCTTTGATGTAATAAAATACGCACTTCCGGTCCTGAAACAAGCACATACTTCCGGTACTAAAACAAGCACATACTTCCTGTCCTGAAACAAGCACATACGTCCGGTCTTGAAACAAGCACATACTTCCGGTACTAAAACAAGCACACACTTCCGGTCCTGAAATAAGCACATACTTCCGGTCCTGAAACAAGCGCATACTTCCGGTCCTGAAACATGCACATACTTCCGGTCTTGAAACAAGCACATGACGGCATGTTTCACAGGTAAGCGGTTGAATATTTTGAAACTAATTTGACTGGAAGTTGTTATTGCCATAGGCAGCAACAACTTCCAGTCAAATTAGTTTCAAAATATTCAACGAAATGAATATTACATAATAAAGAATGTAATGCATTGTCACTTACACGACATCACACACTATCGCTTGAGGAGACAAAATGGCGGCGTCCACAAGTCTTGACAGCAACAGCTCTGTTGCTACCCACGGCAGGATAAAATTTGTTAAATTAATTTCAAAATATTCCACAAAATATTTAACAAGCCAAATATCTCACCTTCTTACGTCGCCTCGGGGCTTGCGGCAGCTGCCGCAGGTCCCAGTCCGCACTGGACTAAATTTTCTGTGGAAAAAATAATGTACAAGCCATGTACGTATATACAACGAGAGCTATCAGAAGATCGCGAATAGCTTATCTGTACTGTATATTAATTGCACATCACATGATATGATGGACCACCGGACACAGTTTCATTTTGAAATTTGGCAATCCACTTGTCGAATCAAAATACCCATGTGCCATACCCAACGCTTAGCTTCGTCTGAGCATAGCTTGGAGACTTAAGCATAAAGCCTTGCTGCCCGGTCGTAACCTGCAGTACAATGAGTACTCGTACACCCTGAACACCCTGACTGACCGAAAGGCAAATGGTCCAAACATATGCAAAGTTCATAGCCTGAAAAACGAAGAAACATTTTTTTAAAAACAAGTACATTAATATGATGCATGCTACATTTAAGAAACCTATATTGCAAATCAAAACATTTAATATAAACTGGATAAGTCTTTGCTGATTACATTGTCATTGGAAACAATATTAACCACAGCACAATACATATCACCTGGATACAAATCAGGCCTAAAATAATCAAAGTTCAAAGAGCAAAAAAATATGGGGAAAATCGGTTTCTTTTTCATGCGGACTAGTCCTAAGCATAGTATAGAACAAATCTGTGGGGGTTTTTAATCGGATAACTCCATGTCGGTGAAAATGTCATTTTAAAAAGCTTAACCACAGCAAAAACCTCAATCTGGCCGCCAAAAATACTAAGTTCAAACACAAAAAAAAAAGTCGGTTTTTTTTTAATTGGATGAACTCTTGTGGGTGCAAATGTCATTTTATAATAACTTACCAGACTGGACGCCGACGCCAACGCCGCCGGTAATGCTGACGCCGCCATTTTCCCCCACCTCTCCCAAAATAGTTTTCACTTCGTGAAAGGCAAGATAAAAGGCTTAAGCAAAGTCAAAACCGTAACCTGGACCTAGAAAATATTGCAAGTTCAACCATGAAAAAGGTATGGAAAAATGTCAAAAATCGATATAATTTTGATGCAGACTAGTCCTAAGCATCGTATAGAACACATCTGTGATTTTTTTTGTTTTTAATTGGATAAACCCTTGCGGGTGCAAATGTCATTTTTAAAAAGCTTAACCAGACCGGACGCCGATGCCACCGCTGCCGCCACCATCAACCACACACACACACACACACACACACACACACACACACACACACACACACACACACACACACACACACACACACACACACACACACACACACACACACACACACACACACACACACACACACACACACACACACACACACACACACACACACACACACACACACACACACACACACACACACACACACACACACACACACACACACACACACACACACACACACACACACACACACACACACACACACACACACACACACACACACACACACACACACACACACACACACACACACACACACACACACACACACACACACACACACACACACACACACACACACACACACACACACACACACACACACACACACACACACACACACACACACACACACACACACACACACACACACACACACACACACACACACACACACACACACACACACACACACACACACACACACACACACACACACACACACACACACACACACACACACACACACACACACACACACACACACACACACACACACACACACACACACACACACACACACACACACACACACACACACACACACACACACACACACACACACACACACACACACACACACACACACACACACACACACACACACACACACACACACACACACACACACACACACACACACACACACACACACACACACACACACACACACACACACACACACACACACACACACACACACACACACACACACACACACACACACACACACACACACACACACACACACACACACACACACACACACACACACACACACACACACACACACACACACACACACACACACACACACACACACACACACACACACACACACACACACACACACACACACACACACACACACACACACACACACACACACACACACACACACACACACACACACACACACACACACACACACACACACACACACACACACACACACACACACACACACACACACACACACACACACACACACACACACACACACACACACACACACACACACACACACACACACACACACACACACACACACACACACACACACACACACACACACACACACACACACACACACCCCACCCCGACCCCAACACCCGCCAAAAACAAATTTTTTCACTTCGTGAAAGGCGAGATAAAGATCTTAACCAAAGCAAAAATCTTAACCTGGACCTAGAAAATTTTCTATGCTCAAGCATAAAAATGTATGGAAATTTAAAAAAAAATTAATATAATTTTGATGCGGACTAGTCCTAAGTATCGTATAGAACACATCTGTCAAGGTTTTTGTTTTAAGATCGGATGAACCCTTGTAGGTGCAAATGTCACTTTAAACGAGAGGCCCAAGAGGCCTTTATCGCTCGCTTGCAATTATTGGCCACTGGCACAACCGAACAAAACGAGATGAGTAGTATGACCACTAAAAAGAGTTACCAATCAGCCATGTTTTACTAAAACAGGCCCAGTGGTTAACAAGTTCTTTTTATGATTTTCTCAGAAATTTGCTGAAAATACCAGATGGCCACCAAAAAAGCAAAATTTTGATTGATTCATGGCGGACATGTTGTTTTGACATATCTCCATGGAACAAACTTCACTGCCATTTAATCCCTAATCATATAGCCCAAATTTTGTCCCGACCCGTCCAGTGGTTCTGGAGACGTCGTTTTCTCGAAAACTAGGTCCTCCAAGATGGCTGCCGAACCATTTGGCCAATCAAGTTCCCTTGAACAAACTTAGTTCATGTCTTACCCAAACTGATATTTCATGAGTTTGAAATCAATCCCCCAAACGGTTTCAGAGAAGATTTTTAGATGTTTATCAAAATCGGCCAAAATCCAAGATGGCCGCCGGTCAAATTGGCCGATCGGGTTTGTTTGTTTCCTGCCAAATATACTTGAAATCAGTTCAGTAGTTCTCGAGAAGGCATTTTACATTTCCCATTGCTTTAGTATGGAGCTTCTGGCGGGAAAACGATCCACGATGACCGATAAACCGTTTATCTGACAGTTTCGAAAGGGGTAAATTTGAAATTATATACTTAAAAACCTATATAATACCAATTTTGTCTTGGAAATCCATCAAACAAAAAAAAATCCAAAATGACAGCCAAAAGCGCGACATTTTGCTTGCCCCAGGGCAGCCATGTTTTTTACTGATCAATTTCTCTTGAACAAACTTTAATGGTCCTTATGCCTTATGATAGCTCCCAAATTTGGGCCCAATTCGTTTACCGGTTCTGGGGAAAAAGTCGTTTAAAGGAAAAGTTGAAGGATGACAGGCGGACGATGGACAACGGACAAGATGACAGACGGACAAACGACGGACGGTCACCATGGCATAAGTTCACTTGGCCTTTCAGGCCAGGTGAGCTAAAAAGCTTAACCAGAGCGGACGCCAACGCCGATGTCGACATTTTCCCACTGTCTAACAAAATCTCTTTCTTCACTTCGTGAAAGGCTAGATAAAAAGCTTAACCGGAGCGGACGCCAACACCGATATTTTTCCCCTCTCACAAAATCTCTTTTTCAGTTCGTGAAAGGCGAGATAAAAATTGTAACACTCACTTTATAATTCAGACGCTTAGAGTTTGACGTTCACGGCTGTTGTGACGAACATAGGTGATTTGATTGTGACAACGGCTAACGAGTGACATGTTACGTTATTCAAGATAAGCAACCCTCACTCTCATAGTCAATCATGTCACCTCCTCACACAAAGTCGTAATACAGCTTGGAGTGCCGCTTTGAGATGTTCACTGGATGGTTCCTGTTTGAAGGTCATTGTTATCATTTGCGTTATTGTTTGTTGTCCTGGTTACCAGAGCATTAGTACTGTCCGCATGGCAACCATCTTGCCTCAAGTCAAATTATATTAATGCTGATCTTATTGCCCAGTGTGGATTGATTTGCTAAGATGTCAATCACGTTGTGATTCATTTCTGGTTACCATAGTTAACAGTTTATAATCACTATAGTTATTATCAGTTAACTAGCTTCAAAATATTCGAAAGAATATTGCTTATATCAGAAAGAAATTGTTGTTTCTGGTCTGAAAAGATAAGAGTGCACAGGGCCATACAATTTCCCAATAAATATTTCAACAGAATTTCAATTTTGGATTTTATGCCCTTTTACAGCTGAATTTAAAGTTTTATCTCGGTTCAAATGCCCTAGATCAAATGTTAATGGTCCAGGTGAGCATTAAGGCCCCTGGCCCTCTTGTGTTTTCTAAATATGGAAAAATTAAGTTAGGAGGGTTTGTAAACATAATACTTTAAATGCAGCAGTATTCAGTTGAAATATTTATTGGGAAATTAATGGCGGGCGCTGACCCCACAATCAGACTGAAAAAATTCTCTTGAACAAACTGTAATCACCCTTAGATATAGATGAGATTAAATGTAATGAGTTTCAACCTGCTCCGTACAGTAATTCCTGAGCGTTATAAATGAATTCCCTCCATGTTTCGGAGAATCCAAGATGGCTACCAAAAAAGAATGAAGCAGCTACGTTGTGTATACCAATTCTGATGCATACGACTCTAGTGTCTCCCCAAACAAGGTTGGTTTAAATTGGCCAAGCGGTTTAATGAGGAACAGCCGTTTAACTGATTTCCCAAAATTTTCTGAAAATCGAAGATGGCGGCCAGAAAAATTGACCAATCAAAATTTTGTCTTTGAGTTCTTAACCATACAACTCTAGGGTCCTTCCGGCTGAGTTTGCTTGAAATCGGCCAAACGGTTAATGAAGAGCAGCCATTTAACTGATTTCTCAAAAGTTCTGAAATTGCCCAAGCAGTTAATAGGGAGTTGCATTTTAATCGAGTTCCCGTCATTTTTCAGATAATTCAAGATAGCTGCCAAAAAAATTAACCAATTAAAATTCTGTATACACGTTCTGAAGCTACTCTAGGGTCATTTTAGCCGAGTTTGCTCGAAATCGGTCAAGTGGTTAATGAGGGGTCGGGTTTTAACTGATTTTCTGAAATCTTCAGAAAATCCAAGATGGTCACCAGAAAAATTTAGCAATCACAATTATGCATACATTTTTTTAAGTTTACCACCATAGTATGCTTCCCACCAAGTTTGGTTGAAATTGCCCAAGCAGTTAATGATGAGTAGTGCATTAAACGATTTCCCACCATTTTTCGGAAAATTCAAGATGGCCGCCTAAAGAATAGATCAATAAAAATCGGGTATACAAGTTCTGAAACACCAGTCTAGGATCTACCCAACCATGTTTCCTTGGAATCGATCAAGTGGTTAATGAGCAGGTAGGCTTTTAACTGATTTCCAGATCTTTTCGAAATATCCAAGATGGCCGCCAGCAATATTGACCAATCAAACTTCTCGTTAGAAGTGTTGAAGCCTACCAGTATAGGATGAGTCGAGCCAAGTTTCATTGAAGTCGGGCAATTTATATTGGAGTAGCGTTTTAAATGATTTCAGGAAAAATTCGGAAAACCCCAGATGGCCACCAGAAAAATTGACCAATCAAAATTCTGAATATAATTTCTGGCGCCTACCACCATAGGATCCTTCCAGCCGCATTTGGTTGAAATCGGTCAAAGCATAAACGAGGTGATGTGATTTGACTGACGGACGACAGACGGATGACGGTCGGCCGCGATGGCATAAGCTCACTTGGCCCTTTGCGCCAGGTGAGCTAATAATGCTGGAATTTTAAGTCATTATTTTCAACATTCTTTCCAGCTAGCAATTCGCAGCCAAATCATTATCACTTGAAATTCCTCAGAATGACCTTACATTTTTAGCTATGCCCCGCCCATCACAAACTAAGCTAGATCCCACACCTTGCCGTGTTGGGATTGATCGATCCCCCAAAAGCCCTAACTATCAATTTCTTGAAAACTATACAGGGAAGCTGTTGAATAGTTTGTAACTAATTTGACTGGGTGCTGTTGCTGCCTATGGCAGCAATAGCGCCCAGTCAAATTAGTTCCAAAATATTCAACAGAATATTTATTAAATAGTAAAAGCAAACAACAACGCATAGGCCGTCTTCAAATATGCGTTCGTGACGTACTTATCGATGTCATTCATGACGTCATTCATTATGATGTCATTGTACACATCACGCAGTTCATTATGACGTCATATGATGGGTGGGTACTCTGGAAAGGTGAATTTTCTGTAGCTCTGTTTGTTCTTTGTAGCATTGTTGACTGTATAATGGTCATTCCGGTCAAAGTGTCTTTGTAGCATTGTTGACTGTATAATGGTCATTCCGGTCAAAGTGTCTTTGTAGCATTGTTGACTGTATAATGGTCATTCCGGTCAAAGTGTCTTTGTAGCATTGTTGACTGTATAATGGTCATTCCGGTCAAAGTGTCTTTGTAGCATTGTTGACTGTATAATGGTCATTCCGGTCAAAGTGTCTTTGTAGCATTGTTGACTGTATAATGGTCATTCCGGTCAAAGTGTCTTTGTAGCATTGTTGACTGTATAATGGTCATTCCGGTCAAAGTGTCTTTGTAGCATTGTTGACTGTATAATGGTCATTCCGGTCAAAGTGTCTTTGTAGCATTGTTGACTGTATAATGGTCATTCCGGTCAAAGTGTCTTTGTAGCATTGTTGACTGTATAATGGTCATTCCGGTCAAAGTGTCTTTGTAGCATTGTTGACTGTATAATGGTCATTCCGGTCAAAGTGTCTTTGTAGCATTGTTGACTGTATAATGGTCATTCCGGTCAAAGTGTCTTTGTAGCATTGTTGACTGTATAATGGTCATTCCGGTCAAAGTGTCTTTGTAGCATTGTTGACTGTATAATGGTCATTCCGGTCAAAGTGTCTTTGTAGCATTGTTGACTGTATAATGGTCATTCCGGTCAAAGTGTCTTTGTAGCATTGTTGACTGTATAATGGTCATTCCGGTCAAAGTGTCTTTGTAGCATTGTTGACTGTATAATGGTCATTCCGGTCAAAGTGTCTTTGTAGCATTGTTGACTGTATAATGGTCATTCCGGTCAAAGTGTCTTTGTAGCATTGTTGACTGTATAATGGTCATTCCGGTCAAAGTGTCTTTGTAGCATTGTTGACTGTATAATGGTCATTCCGGTCAAAGTGTCTTTGTAGCATTGTTGACTGTATAATGGTCATTCCGGTCAAAGTGTCTTTGTAGCATTGTTGACTGTATAATGGTCATTCCGGTCAAAGTGTCTTTGTAGCATTGTTGACTGTATAATGGTCATTCCGGTCAAAGTGTCTTTGTAGCATTGTTGACTGTATAATGGTCATTCCGGTCAAAGTGTCTTTGTAGCATTGTTGACTGTATAATGGTCATTCCGGTCAAAGTGTCTTTGTAGCATTGTTGACTGTATAATGGTCATTCCGGTCAAAGTGTCTTTGTAGCATTGTTGACTGTATAATGGTCATTCCGGTCAAAGTGTCTTTGTAGCATTGTTGACTGTATAATGGTCATTCCGGTCAAAGTGTCTTTGTAGCATTGTTGACTGTATAATGGTCATTCCGGTCAAAGTGTCTTTGTAGCATTGTTGACTGTATAATGGTCATTCCGGTCAAAGTGTCTTTGTAGCATTGTTGACTGTATAATGGTCATTCCGGTCAAAGTGTCTTTGTAGCATTGTTGACTGTATAATGGTCATTCCGGTCAAAGTGTCTTTGTAGCATTGTTGACTGTATAATGGTCATTCCGGTCAAAGTGTCTTTGTAGCATTGTTGACTGTATAATGGTCATTCCGGTCAAAGTGTCTTTGTAGCATTGTTGACTGTATAATGGTCATTCCGGTCAAAGTGTCTTTGTAGCATTGTTGACTGTATAATGGTCATTCCGGTCAAAGTGTCTTTGTAGCATTGTTGACTGTATAATGGTCATTCCGGTCAAAGTGTCTTTGTAGCATTGTTGACTGTATAATGGTCATTCCGGTCAAAGTGTCTTTGTAGCATTGTTGACTGTATAATGGTCATTCCGGTCAAAGTGTCTTTGTAGCATTGTTGACTGTATAATGGTCATTCCGGTCAAAGTGTCTTTGTAGCATTGTTGACTGTATAATGGTCATTCCGGTCAAAGTGTCTTTGTAGCATTGTTGACTGTATAATGGTCATTCCGGTCAAAGTGTCTTTGTAGCATTGTTGACTGTATAATGGTCATTCCGGTCAAAGTGTCTTTGTAGCATTGTTGACTGTATAATGGTCATTCCGGTCAAAGTGTCTTTGTAGCATTGTTGACTGTATAATGGTCATTCCGGTCAAAGTGTCTTTGTAGCATTGTTGACTGTATAATGGTCATTCCGGTCAAAGTGTCTTTGTAGCATTGTTGACTGTATAATGGTCATTCCGGTCAAAGTGTCTTTGTAGCATTGTTGACTGTATAATGGTCATTCCGGTCAAAGTGTCTTTGTAGCATTGTTGACTGTATAATGGTCATTCCGGTCAAAGTGTCTTTGTAGCATTGTTGACTGTATAATGGTCATTCCGGTCAAAGTGTCTTTGTAGCATTGTTGACTGTATAATGGTCATTCCGGTCAAAGTGTCTTTGTAGCATTGTTGACTGTATAATGGTCATTCCGGTCAAAGTGTCTTTGTAGCATTGTTGACTGTATAATGGTCATTCCGGTCAAAGTGTCTTTGTAGCATTGTTGACTGTATAATGGTCATTCCGGTCAAAGTGTCTTTGTAGCATTGTTGACTGTATAATGGTCATTCCGGTCAAAGTGTCTTTGTAGCATTGTTGACTGTATAATGGTCATTCCGGTCAAAGTGTCTTTGTAGCATTGTTGACTGTATAATGGTCATTCCGGTCAAAGTGTCTTTGTAGCATTGTTGACTGTATAATGGTCATTCCGGTCAAAGTGTCTTTGTAGCATTGTTGACTGTATAATGGTCATTCCGGTCAAAGTGTCTTTGTAGCATTGTTGACTGTATAATGGTCATTCCGGTCAAAGTGTCTTTGTAGCATTGTTGACTGTATAATGGTCATTCCGGTCAAAGTGTCTTTGTAGCATTGTTGACTGTATAATGGTCATTCCGGTCAAAGTGTCTTTGTAGCATTGTTGACTGTATAATGGTCATTCCGGTCAAAGTGTCTTTGTAGCATTGTTGACTGTATAATGGTCATTCCGGTCAAAGTGTCTTTGTAGCATTGTTGACTGTATAATGGTCATTCCGGTCAAAGTGTCTTTGTAGCATTGTTGACTGTATAATGGTCATTCCGGTCAAAGTGTCTTTGTAGCATTGTTGACTGTATAATGGTCATTCCGGTCAAAGTGTCTTTGTAGCATTGTTGACTGTATAATGGTCATTCCGGTCAAAGTGTCTTTGTAGCATTGTTGACTGTATAATGGTCATTCCGGTCAAAGTGTCTTTGTAGCATTGTTGACTGTATAATGGTCATTCCGGTCAAAGTGTCTTTGTAGCATTGTTGACTGTATAATGGTCATTCCGGTCAAAGTGTCTTTGTAGCATTGTTGACTGTATAATGGTCATTCCGGTCAAAGTGTCTTTGTAGCATTGTTGACTGTATAATGGTCATTCCGGTCAAAGTGTCTTTGTAGCATTGTTGACTGTATAATGGTCATTCCGGTCAAAGTGTCTTTGTAGCATTGTTGACTGTATAATGGTCATTCCGGTCAAAGTGTCTTTGTAGCATTGTTGACTGTATAATGGTCATTCCGGTCAAAGTGTCTTTGTAGCATTGTTGACTGTATAATGGTCATTCCGGTCAAAGTGTCTTTGTAGCATTGTTGACTGTATAATGGTCATTCCGGTCAAAGTGTCTTTGTAGCATTGTTGACTGTATAATGGTCATTCCGGTCAAAGTGTCTTTGTAGCATTGTTGACTGTATAATGGTCATTCCGGTCAAAGTGTCTTTGTAGCATTGTTGACTGTATAATGGTCATTCCGGTCAAAGTGTCTTTGTAGCATTGTTGACTGTATAATGGTCATTCCGGTCAAAGTGTCTTTGTAGCATTGTTGACTGTATAATGGTCATTCCGGTCAAAGTGTCTTTGTAGCATTGTTGACTGTATAATGGTCATTCCGGTCAAAGTGTCTTTGTAGCATTGTTGACTGTATAATGGTCATTCCGGTCAAAGTGTCTTTGTAGCATTGTTGACTGTATAATGGTCATTCCGGTCAAAGTGTCTTTGTAGCATTGTTGACTGTATAATGGTCATTCCGGTCAAAGTGTCTTTGTAGCATTGTTGACTGTATAATGGTCATTCCGGTCAAAGTGTCTTTGTAGCATTGTTGACTGTATAATGGTCATTCCGGTCAAAGTGTCTTTGTAGCATTGTTGACTGTATAATGGTCATTCCGGTCAAAGTGTCTTTGTAGCATTGTTGACTGTATAATGGTCATTCCGGTCAAAGTGTCTTTGTAGCATTGTTGACTGTATAATGGTCATTCCGGTCAAAGTGTCTTTGTAGCATTGTTGACTGTATAATGGTCATTCCGGTCAAAGTGTCTTTGTAGCATTGTTGACTGTATAATGGTCATTCCGGTCAAAGTGTCTTTGTAGCATTGTTGACTGTATAATGGTCATTCCGGTCAAAGTGTCTTTGTAGCATTGTTGACTGTATAATGGTCATTCCGGTCAAAGTGTCTTTGTAGCATTGTTGACTGTATAATGGTCATTCCGGTCAAAGTGTCTTTGTAGCATTGTTGACTGTATAATGGTCATTCCGGTCAAAGTGTCTTTGTAGCATTGTTGACTGTATAATGGTCATTCCGGTCAAAGTGTCTTTGTAGCATTGTTGACTGTATAATGGTCATTCCGGTCAAAGTGTCTTTGTAGCATTGTTGACTGTATAATGGTCATTCCGGTCAAAGTGTCTTTGTAGCATTGTTGACTGTATAATGGTCATTCCGGTCAAAGTGTCTTTGTAGCATTGTTGACTGTATAATGGTCATTCCGGTCAAAGTGTCTTTGTAGCATTGTTGACTGTATAATGGTCATTCCGGTCAAAGTGTCTTTGTAGCATTGTTGACTGTATAATGGTCATTCCGGTCAAAGTGTCTTTGTAGCATTGTTGACTGTATAATGGTCATTCCGGTCAAAGTGTCTTTGTAGCATTGTTGACTGTATAATGGTCATTCCGGTCAAAGTGTCTTTGTAGCATTGTTGACTGTATAATGGTCATTCCGGTCAAAGTGTCTTTGTAGCATTGTTGACTGTATAATGGTCATTCCGGTCAAAGTGTCTTTGTAGCATTGTTGACTGTATAATGGTCATTCCGGTCAAAGTGTCTTTGTAGCATTGTTGACTGTATAATGGTCATTCCGGTCAAAGTGTCTTTGTAGCATTGTTGACTGTATAATGGTCATTCCGGTCAAAGTGTCTTTGTAGCATTGTTGACTGTATAATGGTCATTCCGGTCAAAGTGTCTTTGTAGCATTGTTGACTGTATAATGGTCATTCCGGTCAAAGTGTCTTTGTAGCATTGTTGACTGTATAATGGTCATTCCGGTCAAAGTGTCTTTGTAGCATTGTTGACTGTATAATGGTCATTCCGGTCAAAGTGTCTTTGTAGCATTGTTGACTGTATAATGGTCATTCCGGTCAAAGTGTCTTTGTAGCATTGTTGACTGTATAATGGTCATTCCGGTCAAAGTGTCTTTGTAGCATTGTTGACTGTATAATGGTCATTCCGGTCAAAGTGTCTTTGTAGCATTGTTGACTGTATAATGGTCATTCCGGTCAAAGTGTCTTTGTAGCATTGTTGACTGTATAATGGTCATTCCGGTCAAAGTGTCTTTGTAGCATTGTTGACTGTATAATGGTCATTCCGGTCAAAGTGTCTTTGTAGCATTGTTGACTGTATAATGGTCATTCCGGTCAAAGTGTCTTTGTAGCATTGTTGACTGTATAATGGTCATTCCGGTCAAAGTGTCTTTGTAGCATTGTTGACTGTATAATGGTCATTCCGGTCAAAGTGTCTTTGTAGCATTGTTGACTGTATAATGGTCATTCCGGTCAAAGTGTCTTTGTAGCATTGTTGACTGTATAATGGTCATTCCGGTCAAAGTGTCTTTGTAGCATTGTTGACTGTATAATGGTCATTCCGGTCAAAGTGTCTTTGTAGCATTGTTGACTGTATAATGGTCATTCCGGTCAAAGTGTCTTTGTAGCATTGTTGACTGTATAATGGTCATTCCGGTCAAAGTGTCTTTGTAGCATTGTTGACTGTATAATGGTCATTCCGGTCAAAGTGTCTTTGTAGCATTGTTGACTGTATAATGGTCATTCCGGTCAAAGTGTCTTTGTAGCATTGTTGACTGTATAATGGTCATTCCGGTCAAAGTGTCTTTGTAGCATTGTTGACTGTATAATGGTCATTCCGGTCAAAGTGTCTTTGTAGCATTGTTGACTGTATAATGGTCATTCCGGTCAAAGTGTCTTTGTAGCATTGTTGACTGTATAATGGTCATTCCGGTCAAAGTGTCTTTGTAGCATTGTTGACTGTATAATGGTCATTCCGGTCAAAGTGTCTTTGTAGCATTGTTGACTGTATAATGGTCATTCCGGTCAAAGTGTCTTTGTAGCATTGTTGACTGTATAATGGTCATTCCGGTCAAAGTGTCTTTGTAGCATTGTTGACTGTATAATGGTCATTCCGGTCAAAGTGTCTTTGTAGCATTGTTGACTGTATAATGGTCATTCCGGTCAAAGTGTCTTTGTAGCATTGTTGACTGTATAATGGTCATTCCGGTCAAAGTGTCTTTGTAGCATTGTTGACTGTATAATGGTCATTCCGGTCAAAGTGTCTTTGTAGCATTGTTGACTGTATAATGGTCATTCCGGTCAAAGTGTCTTTGTAGCATTGTTGACTGTATAATGGTCATTCCGGTCAAAGTGTCTTTGTAGCATTGTTGACTGTATAATGGTCATTCCGGTCAAAGTGTCTTTGTAGCATTGTTGACTGTATAATGGTCATTCCGGTCAAAGTGTCTTTGTAGCATTGTTGACTGTATAATGGTCATTCCGGTCAAAGTGTCTTTGTAGCATTGTTGACTGTATAATGGTCATTCCGGTCAAAGTGTCTTTGTAGCATTGTTGACTGTATAATGGTCATTCCGGTCAAAGTGTCTTTGTAGCATTGTTGACTGTATAATGGTCATTCCGGTCAAAGTGTCTTTGTAGCATTGTTGACTGTATAATGGTCATTCCGGTCAAAGTGTCTTTGTAGCATTGTTGACTGTATAATGGTCATTCCGGTCAAAGTGTCTTTGTAGCATTGTTGACTGTATAATGGTCATTCCGGTCAAAGTGTCTTTGTAGCATTGTTGACTGTATAATGGTCATTCCGGTCAAAGTGTCTTTGTAGCATTGTTGACTGTATAATGGTCATTCCGGTCAAAGTGTCTTTGTAGCATTGTTGACTGTATAATGGTCATTCCGGTCAAAGTGTCTTTGTAGCATTGTTGACTGTATAATGGTCATTCCGGTCAAAGTGTCTTTGTAGCATTGTTGACTGTATAATGGTCATTCCGGTCAAAGTGTCTTTGTAGCATTGTTGACTGTATAATGGTCATTCCGGTCAAAGTGTCTTTGTAGCATTGTTGACTGTATAATGGTCATTCCGGTCAAAGTGTCTTTGTAGCATTGTTGACTGTATAATGGTCATTCCGGTCAAAGTGTCTTTGTAGCATTGTTGACTGTATAATGGTCATTCCGGTCAAAGTGTCTTTGTAGCATTGTTGACTGTATAATGGTCATTCCGGTCAAAGTGTCTTTGTAGCATTGTTGACTGTATAATGGTCATTCCGGTCAAAGTGTCTTTGTAGCATTGTTGACTGTATAATGGTCATTCCGGTCAAAGTGTCTTTGTAGCATTGTTGACTGTATAATGGTCATTCCGGTCAAAGTGTCTTTGTAGCATTGTTGACTGTATAATGGTCATTCCGGTCAAAGTGTCTTTGTAGCATTGTTGACTGTATAATGGTCATTCCGGTCAAAGTGTCTTTGTAGCATTGTTGACTGTATAATGGTCATTCCGGTCAAAGTGTCTTTGTAGCATTGTTGACTGTATAATGGTCATTCCGGTCAAAGTGTCTTTGTAGCATTGTTGACTGTATAATGGTCATTCCGGTCAAAGTGTCTTTGTAGCATTGTTGACTGTATAATGGTCATTCCGGTCAAAGTGTCTTTGTAGCATTGTTGACTGTATAATGGTCATTCCGGTCAAAGTGTCTTTGTAGCATTGTTGACTGTATAATGGTCATTCCGGTCAAAGTGTCTTTGTAGCATTGTTGACTGTATAATGGTCATTCCGGTCAAAGTGTCTTTGTAGCATTGTTGACTGTATAATGGTCATTCCGGTCAAAGTGTCTTTGTAGCATTGTTGACTGTATAATGGTCATTCCGGTCAAAGTGTCTTTGTAGCATTGTTGACTGTATAATGGTCATTCCGGTCAAAGTGTCTTTGTAGCATTGTTGACTGTATAATGGTCATTCCGGTCAAAGTGTCTTTGTAGCATTGTTGACTGTATAATGGTCATTCCGGTCAAAGTGTCTTTGTAGCATTGTTGACTGTATAATGGTCATTCCGGTCAAAGTGTCTTTGTAGCATTGTTGACTGTATAATGGTCATTCCGGTCAAAGTGTCTTTGTAGCATTGTTGACTGTATAATGGTCATTCCGGTCAAAGTGTCTTTGTAGCATTGTTGACTGTATAATGGTCATTCCGGTCAAAGTGTCTTTGTAGCATTGTTGACTGTATAATGGTCATTCCGGTCAAAGTGTCTTTGTAGCATTGTTGACTGTATAATGGTCATTCCGGTCAAAGTGTCTTTGTAGCATTGTTGACTGTATAATGGTCATTCCGGTCAAAGTGTCTTTGTAGCATTGTTGACTGTATAATGGTCATTCCGGTCAAAGTGTCTTTGTAGCATTGTTGACTGTATAATGGTCATTCCGGTCAAAGTGTCTTTGTAGCATTGTTGACTGTATAATGGTCATTCCGGTCAAAGTGTCTTTGTAGCATTGTTGACTGTATAATGGTCATTCCGGTCAAAGTGTCTTTGTAGCATTGTTGACTGTATAATGGTCATTCCGGTCAAAGTGTCTTTGTAGCATTGTTGACTGTATAATGGTCATTCCGGTCAAAGTGTCTTTGTAGCATTGTTGACTGTATAATGGTCATTCCGGTCAAAGTGTCTTTGTAGCATTGTTGACTGTATAATGGTCATTCCGGTCAAAGTGTCTTTGTAGCATTGTTGACTGTATAATGGTCATTCCGGTCAAAGTGTCTTTGTAGCATTGTTGACTGTATAATGGTCATTCCGGTCAAAGTGTCTTTGTAGCATTGTTGACTGTATAATGGTCATTCCGGTCAAAGTGTCTTTGTAGCATTGTTGACTGTATAATGGTCATTCCGGTCAAAGTGTCTTTGTAGCATTGTTGACTGTATAATGGTCATTCCGGTCAAAGTGTCTTTGTAGCATTGTTGACTGTATAATGGTCATTCCGGTCAAAGTGTCTTTGTAGCATTGTTGACTGTATAATGGTCATTCCGGTCAAAGTGTCTTTGTAGCATTGTTGACTGTATAATGGTCATTCCGGTCAAAGTGTCTTTGTAGCATTGTTGACTGTATAATGGTCATTCCGGTCAAAGTGTCTTTGTAGCATTGTTGACTGTATAATGGTCATTCCGGTCAAAGTGTCTTTGTAGCATTGTTGACTGTATAATGGTCATTCCGGTCAAAGTGTCTTTGTAGCATTGTTGACTGTATAATGGTCATTCCGGTCAAAGTGTCTTTGTAGCATTGTTGACTGTATAATGGTCATTCCGGTCAAAGTGTCTTTGTAGCATTGTTGACTGTATAATGGTCATTCCGGTCAAAGTGTCTTTGTAGCATTGTTGACTGTATAATGGTCATTCCGGTCAAAGTGTCTTTGTAGCATTGTTGACTGTATAATGGTCATTCCGGTCAAAGTGTCTTTGTAGCATTGTTGACTGTATAATGGTCATTCCGGTCAAAGTGTCTTTGTAGCATTGTTGACTGTATAATGGTCATTCCGGTCAAAGTGTCTTTGTAGCATTGTTGACTGTATAATGGTCATTCCGGTCAAAGTGTCTTTGTAGCATTGTTGACTGTATAATGGTCATTCCGGTCAAAGTGTCTTTGTAGCATTGTTGACTGTATAATGGTCATTCCGGTCAAAGTGTCTTTGTAGCATTGTTGACTGTATAATGGTCATTCCGGTCAAAGTGTCTTTGTAGCATTGTTGACTGTATAATGGTCATTCCGGTCAAAGTGTCTTTGTAGCATTGTTGACTGTATAATGGTCATTCCGGTCAAAGTGTCTTTGTAGCATTGTTGACTGTATAATGGTCATTCCGGTCAAAGTGTCTTTGTAGCATTGTTGACTGTATAATGGTCATTCCGGTCAAAGTGTCTTTGTAGCATTGTTGACTGTATAATGGTCATTCCGGTCAAAGTGTCTTTGTAGCATTGTTGACTGTATAATGGTCATTCCGGTCAAAGTGTCTTTGTAGCATTGTTGACTGTATAATGGTCATTCCGGTCAAAGTGTCTTTGTAGCATTGTTGACTGTATAATGGTCATTCCGGTCAAAGTGTCTTTGTAGCATTGTTGACTGTATAATGGTCATTCCGGTCAAAGTGTCTTTGTAGCATTGTTGACTGTATAATGGTCATTCCGGTCAAAGTGTCTTTGTAGCATTGTTGACTGTATAATGGTCATTCCGGTCAAAGTGTCTTTGTAGCATTGTTGACTGTATAATGGTCATTCCGGTCAAAGTGTCTTTGTAGCATTGTTGACTGTATAATGGTCATTCCGGTCAAAGTGTCTTTGTAGCATTGTTGACTGTATAATGGTCATTCCGGTCAAAGTGTCTTTGTAGCATTGTTGACTGTATAATGGTCATTCCGGTCAAAGTGTCTTTGTAGCATTGTTGACTGTATAATGGTCATTCCGGTCAAAGTGTCTTTGTAGCATTGTTGACTGTATAATGGTCATTCCGGTCAAAGTGTCTTTGTAGCATTGTTGACTGTATAATGGTCATTCCGGTCAAAGTGTCTTTGTAGCATTGTTGACTGTATAATGGTCATTCCGGTCAAAGTGTCTTTGTAGCATTGTTGACTGTATAATGGTCATTCCGGTCAAAGTGTCTTTGTAGCATTGTTGACTGTATAATGGTCATTCCGGTCAAAGTGTCTTTGTAGCATTGTTGACTGTATAATGGTCATTCCGGTCAAAGTGTCTTTGTAGCATTGTTGACTGTATAATGGTCATTCCGGTCAAAGTGTCTTTGTAGCATTGTTGACTGTATAATGGTCATTCCGGTCAAAGTGTCTTTGTAGCATTGTTGACTGTATAATGGTCATTCCGGTCAAAGTGTCTTTGTAGCATTGTTGACTGTATAATGGTCATTCCGGTCAAAGTGTCTTTGTAGCATTGTTGACTGTATAATGGTCATTCCGGTCAAAGTGTCTTTGTAGCATTGTTGACTGTATAATGGTCATTCCGGTCAAAGTGTCTTTGTAGCATTGTTGACTGTATAATGGTCATTCCGGTCAAAGTGTCTTTGTAGCATTGTTGACTGTATAATGGTCATTCCGGTCAAAGTGTCTTTGTAGCATTGTTGACTGTATAATGGTCATTCCGGTCAAAGTGTCTTTGTAGCATTGTTGACTGTATAATGGTCATTCCGGTCAAAGTGTCTTTGTAGCATTGTTGACTGTATAATGGTCATTCCGGTCAAAGTGTCTTTGTAGCATTGTTGACTGTATAATGGTCATTCCGGTCAAAGTGTCTTTGTAGCATTGTTGACTGTATAATGGTCATTCCGGTCAAAGTGTCTTTGTAGCATTGTTGACTGTATAATGGTCATTCCGGTCAAAGTGTCTTTGTAGCATTGTTGACTGTATAATGGTCATTCCGGTCAAAGTGTCTTTGTAGCATTGTTGACTGTATAATGGTCATTCCGGTCAAAGTGTCTTTGTAGCATTGTTGACTGTATAATGGTCATTCCGGTCAAAGTGTCTTTGTAGCATTGTTGACTGTATAATGGTCATTCCGGTCAAAGTGTCTTTGTAGCATTGTTGACTGTATAATGGTCATTCCGGTCAAAGTGTCTTTGTAGCATTGTTGACTGTATAATGGTCATTCCGGTCAAAGTGTCTTTGTAGCATTGTTGACTGTATAATGGTCATTCCGGTCAAAGTGTCTTTGTAGCATTGTTGACTGTATAATGGTCATTCCGGTCAAAGTGTCTTTGTAGCATTGTTGACTGTATAATGGTCATTCCGGTCAAAGTGTCTTTGTAGCATTGTTGACTGTATAATGGTCATTCCGGTCAAAGTGTCTTTGTAGCATTGTTGACTGTATAATGGTCATTCCGGTCAAAGTGTCTTTGTAGCATTGTTGACTGTATAATGGTCATTCCGGTCAAAGTGTCTTTGTAGCATTGTTGACTGTATAATGGTCATTCCGGTCAAAGTGTCTTTGTAGCATTGTTGACTGTATAATGGTCATTCCGGTCAAAGTGTCTTTGTAGCATTGTTGACTGTATAATGGTCATTCCGGTCAAAGTGTCTTTGTAGCATTGTTGACTGTATAATGGTCATTCCGGTCAAAGTGTCTTTGTAGCATTGTTGACTGTATAATGGTCATTCCGGTCAAAGTGTCTTTGTAGCATTGTTGACTGTATAATGGTCATTCCGGTCAAAGTGTCTTTGTAGCATTGTTGACTGTATAATGGTCATTCCGGTCAAAGTGTCTTTGTAGCATTGTTGACTGTATAATGGTCATTCCGGTCAAAGTGTCTTTGTAGCATTGTTGACTGTATAATGGTCATTCCGGTCAAAGTGTCTTTGTAGCATTGTTGACTGTATAATGGTCATTCCGGTCAAAGTGTCTTTGTAGCATTGTTGACTGTATAATGGTCATTCCGGTCAAAGTGTCTTTGTAGCATTGTTGACTGTATAATGGTCATTCCGGTCAAAGTGTCTTTGTAGCATTGTTGACTGTATAATGGTCATTCCGGTCAAAGTGTCTTTGTAGCATTGTTGACTGTATAATGGTCATTCCGGTCAAAGTGTCTTTGTAGCATTGTTGACTGTATAATGGTCATTCCGGTCAAAGTGTCTTTGTAGCATTGTTGACTGTATAATGGTCATTCCGGTCAAAGTGTCTTTGTAGCATTGTTGACTGTATAATGGTCATTCCGGTCAAAGTGTCTTTGTAGCATTGTTGACTGTATAATGGTCATTCCGGTCAAAGTGTCTTTGTAGCATTGTTGACTGTATAATGGTCATTCCGGTCAAAGTGTCTTTGTAGCATTGTTGACTGTATAATGGTCATTCCGGTCAAAGTGTCTTTGTAGCATTGTTGACTGTATAATGGTCATTCCGGTCAAAGTGTCTTTGTAGCATTGTTGACTGTATAATGGTCATTCCGGTCAAAGTGTCTTTGTAGCATTGTTGACTGTATAATGGTCATTCCGGTCAAAGTGTCTTTGTAGCATTGTTGACTGTATAATGGTCATTCCGGTCAAAGTGTCTTTGTAGCATTGTTGACTG
>CM067365.1:81874844-81892017 GCA_034401795.1 Chaetoderma sp. LZ-2023a
AGGTCACCGTCCTTAATAAGGTGAGGCAGGTGATCCAGCCCGTGTTTAGCATTACTAACAGTTTCAGAGACATCGAGACTGATGGCATCATCCATTTCATCTCCGAGTGGATGATACCGCAGACAAACAAGAAAATGCAACTATATTTTACATCATACATGTCAGACCAAGGGAAACAACTTGGCCAAAAGTCTATCTTAATCTGCCGGTTCTCTCCCATACTTGGAATGCTACCACAGTGACAATTCATGCTAAATGTTAGAATACGTGCCTTGAGACCATTACAATTGCAATAACCACACGCGTGCACACGCGGAGGTAATCTTTAGCAATACTACTTGGAGATATACCATTAGAATTTTCTCCATGAAATGAAATTGTATACACCAGACACATGGCAGTATATTGTAAGCATTGGCATCGTATTTCAGCCTTTATTGAACTCAATCTTTCAGGCAAGCAAGCACAACATCGACCATTGTTACCTCGCAGAGTGTCACTATGTTCACCTCGGTCATGGATACCACGCAGAGTGACACTATGTTCACCTCGGTCACGGATACCATGTAGCGTGACACTATGTTCACCTCGGTCATGGATACCACGCAGGTTGACACTATGTTCACCTCGGTCATGGGTACCATGCAGAGTGACATTATGTTCACCTCGGTCATGGATACCACGCAGAGTGCCACTATCTTCACTGACTGCTGGGACCTGCGACACAGAGGTGACTTTCAGCAGACTGGCGTATATGAAATCTACCCTTCTCCCGCCCATTCTCGTCTCCGCGTCAGATGTGACATGACAACAGATGGGGGTGGTTGGACCGTCCTGCAGAGGAGATACGATGGATCTGTGAACTTCACACGGACATTCCAGGAGTACGAAGACGGTAATGCTAACCATTTTAACCGCTTTATCGATGTATCGACGTGAATATGATTAACGTCGTTGGTCTGATCAACAGCTTTACTGAAGCAAAACAGTTTTCAAAATTAGTACCTGCAAGAGAAATTTAGCCTGAAAATAAATGCTGAAAATTAAATAGATTAATTTTATATTATTCCACCATTTGTCTGACGTATCAGCAGCGCTTATTCATCGAGTGTCTTGGTAGATGTTCGATCTGTTTAACACCGCTGTCAGTCAAATTAAGACAAAATATGAAAATAAACAAAATCACAGATTAAAAAAATATGAAAATATCTGAAAAAATAATTAATCTTTGTTCAAATAACTATTCAGAATCACTTAAAATAAATTGTCAAAAACTTGACTATTAAATCCGAGAAATTATTTTGACAATTATTTTGCTTTGAACGAGCTCCCATGTAAGGGAGTTAGCTGACGTTGGCGTGGATTAGATTACTTCACGATGTGAAACACCGATGCGTGTTATCCAAAAGACAAAACCTCAGTAATGATTATGACGTCATTAATCAAATGATTACCGGATATTTTATTTTGGCAAAATGCTTAATCCAAAATGGAAACGATAGACTAGATGTCTAGGGGTAGCTAAATGATTTCCATTATGAATGGTTAACCCTTTTATTAGAAGGAAAGCTTATAGGACAGATTTGAGGTGAATTCCAACACTTCCTTATCTTGGCTCGATGGATGGAAGAGTGATCTGCATTAGCATTTGAACTCTAACCTATTTATTCAAAAGATGGTGGTAATTAAGAGGAAATAAACAAAGACAGATTTGAAAACATATTATTCATTCATTCTTGCTTACTTTCTGATCTCTGTTGTATAATCATAGCAGTATTGCACAGTTGACATAATCGTTACAATTGATATATTATATGAATATAAATGATTCTGTTGAAGCAAGGTTTCAAAATTTATAACTACTGAATTCCTCAATGTACGTTATCTTACATTGAACATTCGTAAACTAATTTGACCCAAAACAAGAACCCTAATCCTTGAAGTCACATCTAGATCGAAACGACCATTATCGATCCATATTAGCCTGATCCTGGTTGATCCAATCCCTGCTCTTTCTTTGAGTTTTGATATCAATCACATCAAATCGATTTTTCGATCCGATGTCATTTATATCAATCCTCAAAGAATATCACAGATGATTTAGTTCCCTTCAGAAATCATAAATGCTCAAAATTAATGGAAGATGTGATCCGGATACATCCACTATCCAAGTTGAAAATGATCCCTATTCGATCTGATCCATGTAGACCACTATCGACCACTGAATCATTTAGAACCTGGGATGGATGTTGGCCATTGGATAATCACTTGACTTTATGGCAGCATGTATGATTTTATGTCGATAAACTTAAGACTTAGCGGTTCTTGGTTCAGAATCTAACTTTGAATATATCAACCTAATTAATGTGGCAATATTTATGACAACAATCCATATAGAATTTACATATAATAAATCAACAATATACGACCTGAATGTGGTATAGCTGTTGTAAATGCTCAAAGGAAACAGTCATTTCTTTGTGGCTTGAAGACGAAAGGGTCCTGCTGACGAATGATCACAATACGAATTCTGATATCGTATTGAAGATGAGGGAAAGATGTGGGTGCGCCCAGACGAACGCGTAACACAAAAATATAAACGATCGGAATTTGTCTTACGGCGTAGGCGGATCTGAAATGCTGAATAGGCCTGGCCACGGGACGCCAGAAGCTAAAGATGTGATGGATTAGCGAATGACCAGAAGCTGGTGATCTGACCCACAATCACGTTAACCAGGAGCCGGTTATCTGGTGATAGTTAATGATGACCAGGAGCTGGTGATCTGACCCACAATCACGTTAACCAGGAGCTGGTTATCTGGTGATAGTTAATGATGACCAGGAGCTGGTGATCTGACCCACAACCACGTTAACCAGGAGCCGGTTATCTGGTGATAGTTAATGATGACCAGGAGCTGGTGATCTGACCCACAATCACGTTAACCAGGAGCTGGTTATCTGGTGATAGTTAATGATGACCAGGAGCTGGAGACCTGGTTACGGACGACATTATTAGAAGCTGGAGATCTGGTCATGGATGATACTACCAGGAGCTGTAGACCTGGCTATGGATTATATTACCATGAGCTGGAGACCTGGCTACAGATGACATTACCAGGAGCTGGAAACCTGGCTATAGATAATATTACCAGGAGCTGGAGACCTGGCTACGGATGATATTATTAGAAGCTGGAGATCTTGTCATGGATGATACTACCAGGAGCTGGAGACCTGGCTACAAATGACATTACCAGGAGCTGGAGACCTGGCTACGGATGATATTACCAGGAGCTGGAAACCTGGCTACAGATGACATTACCAGGAGCTGGAGACCTGGCTATGTAGATGATATTACCAGGAGCTGGAGACCTGGCTATAAATGATAATACCAGGAGCTGGATACCTGGCTATAGATGATATTCCCAGAAGCAATGCGGACAACGATTATGATGACCCAAAGTCATGGAGAGATTCTTAAATGAAAGTTCATATTGTGCCCGCAAACCAAAATGTATATTGACTGGATAAACGTAAATTAACTGTTAATGGGCCCTAAACTGAGATGGCGCCCATATCTATTTACGAATCTGTATGATGACTGCTTAATGCTGATAAACTCATTTTGATAAATGAACTTCACAATCGAAAATTCATTCTCTCAGCCACGCCGGTGTATATGGCCGGCGTAAAAATGTATACACTTGAAACGATGGTTGCCTACATCACAACTTTTTTAAGGGGCGACTTAAGCTCTATTCACACAGGCGCGACGCGACACGACGCGACACGACGCGACACGACGCGACACGACACGACACGACACGACATAGCGACACGACACGACACATTTTTGTGTTTGGCTCACACACACGTGACGCGACAGGCGACATGCAATACGTGGCAAAATTAATTTTGTATGACGTAGAAAAAAAACGCGTTCGTGATTGGCTAGCTTGTTAATTTGTCGCGGCGACTGGCGATAAGATCGCTCTGGATTGGATTTTGCCGCATGTCGCGAGTCACGCAGCGACATGGTCGTGTCGTGTCGCGCATGTGGGAACAGTACAATGAAAATACGTTTTGAGCGATTTTGTAGTGTCGTGTCGCGTCGTGTCGCGTCGCGCCTGTGTGAATAGAGCTACTCTTAAGCCCGCTGCACATTGCGCCGACGCGACATGACGGCGACGCAATAGAAAGCGATTGGTTATCACCACGTATTGCTTTCTGGTTTCGTCCTATCGGCGTCGTGTCCTAATTTGAAGCACATCGATGCCACTAGATAGTTCGGCGTGTCTATATCTGATGTGTGGGAATATTTACCTTGTATACTAAGTTGGTCTGAAATTATTCGCATAGCTCTATTTTTAGTTATAGAATTCATATAAATCTCTGTCAGCGACGTCATAGAGGCATGGATGTGCTTGCCACGCCAAGATCAAGGCCTCTCTCTTCCTTCTCAATCGTCCACGTGCTCTTATTAGCCGTTTTCGGATTTTGGCTTACACAGACACGTGGAACGTGTACTTGACTTGTGATTTAATTATTAATAGCGATTGGTCAGTAAACCAATCGTCGTTGGCGACCCGATAGCGACAGAAAAGTATTTCAAACATGTTTGAAAACAAGCGACGAGAGGCGATTCGCCGAATCTGTCGTTTTAGTATCGCATCGCCGTCGCATCGCCGTTGGTTTCGGGAGCGCGTTGTGGCGACGAGTAAGCCATAAAATAAAATAGTGTCGCCGCCTCGTCGCGTCGGCGCAATGTGTAGCGCCATTTATTAAACCACCGAATGTTCGTCGAGGCGACGATTTTAACACACTCACACAATGTATTGTGACCCGTCTGGATCACGCGGATATACATGTTGATTTGTAACTCCTACATAACTGCTAAAATAATCCATAAAGATTCCATACATGTAATAAATAATGAAATCTACATTGATTATAACCTAGTCATAATAACAAATACGATTATCTTAACTCTAACGGATATAATGTTGTATAAATGTAAATCTCGATTACGAATATCCCCTGCGCTTTTATAATTGACATGAAGTAATTTATTTCATTAAATCGACCAGAAAGTGTGCAAGACTGAATAACAATCTGTCTACCTATATTGTATCGGATTTGGCGTCCAAATATGTTGCGGGCGGTATAAGCTAACGTGATTGTATGGTTGTACGATCATATGATAGTAACCGTCGTCACAATGTGCAATTTCCCGCTCATATTTTTGCTTGAGGCCAGTTCCCCATTGTTAAATGGTATCTCATGGAACACATGCGACATTTGACAATAGTGTCAGGGATGGCTGCCCCATTGATCAATAGTGCACTTCCCGTTGGTAAGTAATGTCAAGGACGCCAATATTCTTTCATTTCCTTATCCAAATTCTTTACTGTGACCATTATCCCGTTGGTAAATGTTATCTGTTGAGACACTTGAACCATTGGTCGATAATGTCGGGGACGGCGGCCTCATTGACCACTGATATATTTCACGTCTCTCAATAGTGTCAAGGATACCTGTCATATCTGCTGGTACTCTTGAACCATTAGATAATAGTGTTAGTGATGTCTGACCCATTGACCAAGGTATTTTCTCTGTTGGCCAATGATGCCAAGAGTATTGCGTTTCCTCTCTAAATCTTTGCCTGTGATCATTGCCCATTTGTAAATGGCATCTGCTATACGTGTCTCATGAGCCAATGGGGATTTCCCTCGTGGTCAATAGTGTCAGGCATAAACAAACTGCTTTTTCCGCACACATTTTCATATTGACCACCCATTTGTGTTCCCAGGGACCCGGGAAACATTGAACATTGACATCAATTACGCTATCCTCATTGGCAAGCGATGCCTATCCCATCGGTCAATAGTGCAAGAGACACTTGTTTTGTTGCTCATTTGTGTCAAGGTGATTTCCCGCTTGCCGCCTTGACCAGTAGGCGGGGTGGTATGGTGTGTGTACATGGATCTATTGTTCCCTGGATGACACGACTGGAAGGTGAGGGGATGTTGAATCCATTTAGTACCGAGACCTATTGTTCAAGAATGTGGAGATAGTGGGAAGGAGTGAGAATGGTATGTACTATGTAGGTATGTTGTTCCTGAGTGAAAATCGTACCTAAGCGCTTAAAGCCATAACATTCAACCCATGTATACAGTTAATCGATTCTTCAGTTCATAGACCTTGTGTTCCTGGCAGATCAATCCAAACACGGTTGTGGGGCTGGGAGGCCAGTTGGTGCGGAATGTCGCAGAGTTATAATATGTTTGGACATGTTCCTGACTGAAGAGGCAATGTGATGGTTCATCGAAACCTCGGTGTTGGCGTCAGTAGGCCGGGGTGTATGGAATCATTCCAGGTTTAAATTTTTCTTTAAATAGGTATATCGGTATGTATCGGGCTGACAATGTCAAATCTATAGCGGTCTCACATGTATGAACGTATTCATACTTAGAATATTGAGACAGCAGCAGCAGCGGCGGCAGCAGCAGCAGCAGCAACAACAACAACAACAACAACAACAACAACAACAACAACAACAACCACCAACCAACCAATCAACCAACAACAACACGCACAGCAACAGCAACAGCAACAGCAACAACGACGACGACGACGACAATAACAGCAACCTCCAACAACAAAAACAATAACAACAGTAGCATTGACACCCCCACTCCCCACCCCCAATCCACCCCACCCCCTAACACCATCATTACTATCAGTACAGGCATGAAAAATTTTGATTTTCTGAAAGAATTAAAAGAAATTGTGTCAAAACGCTACTTCTCCTTAGTTGCTTGACATATTTCAACCAGATTTGGATAGAGGGCCTCTATACTGGTAGACGCCAGAACTTCGATTCAGAATTTTAATTGATCAATTTTCAGGGTGAAAATCTTAGATTTTATAAAAAGAATTTACCGGAAATAGTCAAAAGGCTACTCTTCATTAACCTTTTGTGCGGATTTGAAGATAATGTGGCAGGAACGACCCTATGTGGGTAGGCTTCAGAACTTGTATACATAATTTTAATGTGTCATCAATTCTTTGGTGAAAACCTTAGATTTTATGAAAGGTTTGCTGGAAATTGTCAAAACGCTTTGCGGATTTCAGCTTAATTGGGCTGGAAGGACCCTATGGGACCAGGCTTTAGAACATGTATACAGACAGAATTTTGATTGGTTAATTTTTCTGTTGGCCATCTTGGATTTTCCAGAAATCCTTTAAAATGCTATTCTTCCTTAATCAGTGGTTCAATTTCAATGACACTTGGGTGAAATGTTCCTATCGTGATCAACTTCAAGAGTTCTAATGAGAATCTTGATTGACCAATTTTTTCAGCAGGGATCTTGGATTTTCCAGACATATTCCAGCAGAATTTAAATCGCTACTACTACTTAATCAACGACTAGATTTCAACCAAACGTGGGTGGAATGGTCCTATGACGATAATCTTCAAGAAATCAAATGAGAATTTCAATTGCTCAATTGCTTTGATGGATTTTCTGGAAATTATCCATCATGTTTATTTAAATGCAAATGGTTCATATGCTAATGGTCCAGGTGAGCGTCACGGGCCCTTGGCCCTCTTGTTGACAAGTGCATTGATATGCCTTCTATATTTATTTTATGCTTGAAGTCAAGCTGCATAGATGGTTGTAAAGTCGAGCTTCATGGTTGCTTTGCAACCACATTTCTGGTTGAAAATGTACCACTGGAATTATTGGCGCTGTTATCGAGCCAGTCATTCCAGTGGTGCATTTTTTTAAAAGTAGTGTTCTCTTGACCTGCAAATGGACATTTCTCAAGACCACTACAGAGGCCGCTTTTGGTCGGCTTCGTCCTGAACGGCTTAAACAGTATTATTTGCCTTATTACTTCTAGCTTAATTAAAACCAATGGTACATCTTATTTCCAAAATTAGGTTATATAGTTAGGCGCTGAAAATCGCTTAATCATACCATCACCATGACAACATTCGCACAACACCATACAATGGCATATTGCAACATATAATAATTTGAGCCTAGCACAATGACTTTATATACCGTCCAACTGCTCAGAGCAACTCCATGCCCTGCCATCAATACTAGCAAGATGCTAATGTGCAGTCTCCAGATCCAATCCACACCATGCCCTGCCATCCACACTAGCAAGATTCCAATGTGCAGTCTCCACATCCCGTCCACATCATACCCTGCCATCAACACCAGCAAGATGCCAATGTGCAGTCTTCACATCCCATCCATACCATGCCCTGCCATCCACACTAGCAAGATGCCAATGTGCAGTCTCTACATCCCATCCACATCACCTAATGGAAATGGATGAAATGGATGAATCGACTTTTAGCGAAGCCACACCCATCACAAGCTAAGCTCCGTCCATGCTTTGGGCGTGTTTGGGATCAATTTATATACTTTGAAAGTTTGAATCCTGAATTCTCAGAATGTCACGGTAACTAGCCTATACAACTAACCTGTTGAATACTTTGAAGATAATTTGACTGGGGACTGTTGTTGACTATGGCTGGTCAAATTAGTTTCAAAGTATTCAACAGAAAGGTTAATAAGTAATAAGGACATTATTCGTACACATGCCTGCTTTTTAAAGTTTCATCATGCTCTTAGCTATGTCATCCAGTACGCATTTTGATTGTGACGTCAGCCTACATGTGACGTAATTCAGTATGATGTCATATACTTGAGTGACGGCTTGGATTCATCTATTCACCTAGCCAGATTATTCAGTCTACGAATGAGCCTCTGACTGAACAGTATATACAAGTGAGATATTTTACAATTTGCTAAATACTTTGTCCTAAGCAGCAACCACATTTAGTTAACATATTTCCCGATAGAGGGATCTGATCTGTTGCTCAGCGTATTTTACGTCATAGTCAAATTCGTAACATGTTGGGTGACGTCGCAATCGAAATGTCGTAGGGCCGTCACGAAACTGGCAACGGTCTGGCACGAAAGTGTCTGAATTGCATGTTTTTGATGAATTTAAAATTTAATAAATATTCTACTGCATATTTTTTAATTAATTTGAATGTGAGTTGTTGCTGCAATATTCAACATGTTACCTCTAGGGTTTCCTTGTAATTGATATTCCGGATGTTAATATTGAGTCAAACACGTGTAAAAGGTAGGTGGAGCTTATCGGGAATGGGCGGGGCATGGCGAGAAATGGGCGGGGCATGGCGAGAAATGGGCGGGGCATGGCGAGAAGTGTAGCAGGCTTCAATCTGAAATTGTGCTCTTGGCAGGGTGGAGACATCTTGCCATAGTCTACTAGAGCACAGATATTTTCATATCATGGTGTAATCCATATATCACCTCATTAGCTTAAGGCTTTTAGCTTGCCCCAGCTCTAGCTAAGCTCAGCCCATACTTTGCGCATGTTGGAAACAATATTAACACCAAGAATCTCAATTTCGTGGTAACTATACAGCTAGCAGTAGCAATGAAGAGGGTAAAAACCTGGCACCCACTCTGAAATTATTAGCTCCATCCCTCTGTCGTTCCATCTCTCATGGTGTGCAGGGGTGTGTGCATGCGTGCGTGTGGCACCAATCACGAAAGAAAAACACTCCAGGGGTCATACACTTTAGTGCCAGCTCGGGTCCCTCTATTGTTTATAAGCTATATCATAGTTTAGGACTTTTTAGAGGAATTCTTATTCTCATGAAGCTGTCACGATATGTTTTCAACAACAATCACAATCATTTGCATTGTGCAGGATCACGCTAGTCATATACTTCAGATATCTCACCCCCAATTTCTAAAACTTGAGCTTATACTCTACATCAATCATCTACACGGCTATGTCAGACTCTTTCCTGGAACAACTGTTTTATTAGTAGTATGTAAAATAGCGTTGATAAATCAAACTCCACTGCATGAGATAAATCAAGTGGTATGCCATTACCGCCCCCAGGGCGGTAATGAAAGGGCACTCAGAGTAATAGATCACTTAGCTCCTAGAGCCACAACTAGGAATGAGGCGCCAGGAACTACTCTTTTCCAACCACTATTCTCGCATCCACTCCACTACAGGCGATAAATCAAGTGGTTGCCATTACTGCCCCCCCCCCCCACACACACCCCCCCCCCTCCCCCCCCCACCCCCTCCCATCCCACCCACCACCCCCAGGGCTGCTCTTAGACCAGTCAGAATCATAAATCCTAGACTTACCGCGAGGAATGGCAATAAAACTCCCGTTGCGGACCCCACAGATGTTCTATTTGTGGGACGATTTCCTACCATGTTACTATTCCAACCGGCTGGTGTGGTTTAAATATCCAGAGCCGGGAAGCTTAATGTCTATTATATAGTGAGTGAATCTGATCAATTTTGTGTACAAATAACCATGGGCTATCCCGAAGAACTGTGGAGCTATATACACGACGTATGCTCGGCAGCACACCAGGAAAATGTAGCGGGTCGTTATATGACCTGGCCGACTATGCAAATAGATCACTTGAGTCCTGGAGAAGTTCCGTCCCATTAGTTGTAGATGAGTTACTCGCCCGAAAACTAACAGTACACAAGTTAAAGTTCAGAGGTTATCCTTTGACTGCAAGGACAATGGCATGACTACTGACGTATCTAAATGGGAAGTATCTAGATTATCTGCTAAGGAGCCGCAACATCACAGTTTTGACGTGGCTGATGCATGAGACTCGTGTTATGGATGAGGCTGCCGAGTTTGTATATTATAGGCATCTATGTGGATGATGCTATCTAGTCAGAACAAGAATATCTCGATGAGACTTGGGCCGATCTAAACCAAGCTAAACAAGAATGTCTCGATCAGACTGCTCAAACAAACACGTAGTCACAGTCGGTGACACATCGGCATGAGGGGATCACATGTGATACAGGTGAATTTGGTGCTGGGTCTCGTCTGCAGACTAACCCGCCCCACCTTCTCCACACCATAGAAGTGACAGACAGACTCAATCTCCTTGAGATGTGGCTGAAAGCGGTCATAGATGTTTTTCCGTAAACGGTCACGGTATGTGTTATACTAAGGCTCATCTCAGATGTGTGCCAACTTAGCATCTAATACCATGGCTGTCTGTGATGCATCCACCACAGGTATGAGCAGTAGTAGAACCAACATTATGGGTCTATATATGAAGGGTTAAACTAAAGAGGGTGCACCCAGTAAGGAAAATCTGTGTCAGATGGAGCCCTGTGCTGGCCCCGATGTCGATCTTATCCCATCAGGGGTGGGTGTTAACTGATTCACTTTACCCTCAGCTAGAATACACAGTTCTATCACAATTGGGTTGTCTGCAGGCTGGTGAGCCCGACACGCTCGAGACCCTTCACTGAGCCCTTCGCCTTCGAGGATTGTGACACACCCTCTATCCGCAGGGTGCCCTCCTGAATATTGACAGCTTCCTCTGGTCTATCAAGGGGCCGATACAGCAGGAACTTTCCTCCGCTGACCCCAACCCTTTGATCCACCCCAACTGGCAGTGCACCATCCTGTCCTATATAGGTCAGGAAAAATGGCACCTGGTTATAAAGCTTTCGGACTATGCCATCCTTTTTCACAAAAGTAGACCGTGAGGTGACTTTAAGGTCAATAACTGCCAGGAGCTTATAAAGCAGCAACCCTCTAGAGCCAGGGCGATACCCCACCTCATTCTTCCCGAACATGATCTGCAGATACTTTGCCAAGGTCAACAGTACACCATTATGTGTCATCGATGGGGCATTGCCCGTAGCTAGCGCGACCACTTGGAAGCTGAGGTCAGCAACCAGGGCGTCGACGTCTGTCACCTGCGTCACTGACACCTCGACCAGAGACTCCAGAATGAATAGCTTCTTCGTGAAAGCATAGCGAAACATGAACTTGTCCACATTCCTGTCTCGACCAAGACGCTCCTTGGAGATATCCTTTAGGTCAGTCAATAGTTCTACACCATCACCACCAATGGGATTGAGTGAGAACGTCTTGAAGCCTGCTCCATACCAGAGGAAGAACAATTTGTCATGGCCAATGGCGTTCCTTAACCTTGGCAGCATCGACATCGAGATGACGAGAACATGACCAGGCCATCTCTGGTGGGCATGGTTCTATATAGAATGGATCCTCCTCGTGCTGTCTCAGTGTTTCACCACATATATACGTGATGATGTGCTATATCCACCTCCAACCAGTGCATATCGCAGCTCACTGACAGGGGGTGGGTTGGTGGGAGGCGGCTAGACGTGATAGAATATCTGCCATGAGCGAACAGCAACCTATGGAAGGCAATCAGCCACAATCTGTTCATGCGACAAACAAACCGTCTGATTGATTGACAATAACCAGCACAGACGGCCGGTCGGATACCCATTTAGAGTTTACGATGGTGTAACTCATCGACCTATCAACATGATATCATACCAGACATATCTGAGTTTTGTCGAAATGCTAAATAGGGGAGTAAAGAACTGTCCCTCGAGCGGCAGTATCAACAGAATACCAGAAAGACGACGGGACTATAAATTTTAAAAATATGTCAAAGAATGGTAGAGGCTCCTGGAGGAGACCACAGGAGAGTCATACGTGCCTGAGCAGGACCTCACAGATGATAATGGTAGAGAGATCTCGGATGACGAGCCTGTAGATGTCTTATGCTGGGAAGAGGAGATGGTGGAGGAATTTAGGCATTGGAAAGCCAAACAATGCCGGGAGTACTATCAGGTGAACAAGGTTATGTTTCAGATGTCATGGCTCAAAAAGCTACTGGCACCGAAAGAGCGGGATGACTGGCGCCTATGTGAGGTGTGTCTCCACACCAATAAGCTCGCACGCTTCGCCAGGTTAGCCGAGAGGAACCCCACGATGACTCATCAGCCGATCATGCTGCTGATGCAGAGCTAGCTCGAGTCTAAGTACTATACATACCATATCCAAATCAGAGTGGCGAAAGCAACCTGAACTATATTCCACCTTGGCGCCTGATGAGGGTGGTACAGTCCACGGCTCTCGACAACAGCAGATATACACTATCATGCATAATTTTGTCCATAAGGCGGAACAGCACAGCAGAACGCGAAGGTAATATAAAACAGCCTACAACGGTCTCGCACGCATGACCACAGCTGCTAGGGTGATTGGAGCCAGTGCTTGTGTGGCAGCCGTCGCCACCTTTACTACAGGGGTGGGTGCAGTAGTTGCTATCTGGCTGGGTGGAGTGGCCTCTGCTGCCACTGTCCTGGCGACTGGGTTGAGGGTTGGACAACGCCAGATCACCAGGAAGCTACTGAAGCTAAGTATGTGACTCTAGCACAGAGCACCTATGAGCCATCGACGAATCGGGCAATAATGCTTTCGAGGATGGACAGGTCAGTGATGAAGAGTATCATCATATGTTGAAGCTCCAAACCCTGCACCGCACAGAGAAATGCAAAGGATGCCAGCAATACCTCAAAGGCTCCAGAGGGTGTTTGGATGTGGATGAGCTAAAAAACGAGATTGTGAGGTATGGCTGCATCGCTGATCTCAACGATGTCAAATAAGTTGCTGCTTTAAGATGACTACTATAGAGAAAGATAACACCTATAACTGGTCTACTCCGTAAGTACCAACTTTGCTGAGAACTAAGTCACCAAGGATTGCGGGCTGACATCCGCACACAGAGGCAACTCTGATTATGTCTAACCTTCTTCAAACAAGAAAATGTGCTCGACATCCTCGGACGAAACAATCTTTCCAGGAGCTTACCATAGCTACGTGGAATGTACGTGGTCTCACTGCAACATCAAAGAGGCAAACCTTAGGTGCAGACTGTGAACACGATAACATCGATATTACATGCATTCAAAGAGACTATAGTACCTAAACACTCTGAGCAGCAACTTCAGACAGGCCATAAGCTAGTACTCATACCAGGATTTAGGCTTCGTAATCCGAACAATGGTCTTGGACCATATCATTAGTTTTGGATATGTCAGTGGTCACATCGTATTCATCGACCTGGCTATGCCAACGCGAAAACGTACCACCACTAAGTGCCGCATAGTCAATGCATATGGCCCAATTACCGAAAAAGCCAAAGAGAATCCAGCAGTATTAGATTCCTTATATGCAGAACTGAGCTCCGCCATCACAATCCCAGCCAGCTAGCTGGCAACTTTTCGTATGTGGAGATTTCAACTCCAAGCTGGGTAAACTCGGCAATGGGGGACAAAAGTTCATAACTTGGCTTATGCATGGTGTCGTATGGAGAGGGCACACGCAACTGCAATGGAGATGCACTGGTGGCATTCCTTAGTTCCAATGGCCTATTTGCCACAAATACGGCTTTCAAACACCCATGCCATCACCGGACAACATGGACTGGACACATTGCTGATCGCAAAGCCCCAAATGGTTCTAAGGTTACACAGCTGCCTTCAACCAAATAGACTTCATACTACGCAAGGCAGACGCAAAACCCCTGATTCGGGATGCTCGTTCCTATGGGGCACAGCCCTCAATTCTGACCATAAGCCAATCATTACAGGCTTCCATATGAACCGTCTGTACCTAATGTGTAAACGGCATACCAAGCAAAAGGGTAGAGTCACCTACAACCTACCCAAGAGCATCAGCGACACTGACACTCAATTGTCATATGCTTATGGAAGCATCAACCACCAGCAGCATAGATCTTCTGAAAAATAACCGAACTACGTATACTGACAGCCGTCTAGTAGTAAAACTGTCAGCAAAGCAGAAAGTGCTACGGCCTCGCATCTATCAAAGTGGCCAAAGTGAGGACTGCACCAAACTACGCCAGGAACGCAGAGCCATTCTGCGCACCATTAGCAAATGATTAAAAGACCCTGCTATTCAACAAGCAGACTCCCTAGCAGATGAGAATACTGCCATGGATGACTGTCACAAAATGTTTCGGGCAGCCCGAGCCATGAGAGTTACTAACTACACACCACCATTCACTGTTCACAACGCTGAAGGACACTTTATCGGGACTGACAAGGGCAAAGACGAGGCGATTCTAAAATGGTTCAAAGAACAGTTTAATGACCACGATGGCACCTGGCACCAATTCTCCGGAGACACCAGGCCATTACTAACACAAATTAAAACAGCAGAAGTTGAGAAGGCACTTAAAATCCTGAAAAATGGGCGTGCACCTGGACCTGATGGCACGAGCAATGAACTATTCAAATATGCAAGTGACATTATCTCAAAACCTATCACGCACCTAATCAAGTCAGCTTTTATGCACCACCTCCCCATCGACGCTGTAGGCCAAGGCACCATTATCGCACTAACCAAGTCCGAGAAGCCACCTGCCCCCCCCCAGCCAATCTGTGCCCCATTGTGCTGCTCAACAGCATACGGAAAATCCTATCCATTTTCACCTGTTACATTGCTACTGCACTGAAATCCGTGCGGGAAAATTCCACAAGATCCAACCCCCTCGTAGATCAAAGATGCCCTTGATAAAAGACTACATTTTTCGTTGTGAAATGAAATAGAAGCGCTTGTTTCTGTCGTGCCTAGCTTGGCAGTAGCACCTGCATCACATGTAGCGGAAGTATTTATGTTAACACCGACAGCAGCTACCCTAGTAGTGGTTGTAATAGTAGTATTAGGGGTACCATTAGTGACAGTTGCTGTAGTTATCTAGTAGCAGAACTAGTAGTAGTAGTAGTAGTAGTAGTAGTAGTACCGGCAGCGGGAGCCGTAGTAGTAGTAGTAGTAGTAGTAGTAGTAGTAGTAGTAGTAGTAGTAGTAGTCGTAGTCGTAGTAGTAGTAGTAGTAGTAGTAGTAGTAGTAGTAGTAGCGGCAGCGGGAGCCGTAGTAGTAGTAGTAGTAGTAGTAGTAGTAGTAGTAGTAGTAGTAGTAGTAGTAGTAGTAGTAGCGGCAGCGGGAGCCGTAGTAGTAGTAGTAGTAGTAGTAGTAGTAGTAGTAGTAGTAGTAGTAGTAGTAGTAGTAGTAGTAGTAGTAGTAGTAGGAGCAGGAGCTGCAGCCGCACTGATAGAAACAGTGGTAGCAGAAGCCACAGCAATAGTAGCAGTAGTAGCAGCAGTAGTTGTAGTAGTAGTGACAGTAGTAGTAGCATTAGTAGTTAGAATTGCAGTAGTAGAATCAGCATCAGCAGCAGCAGAAGTAGTTGCAGCAGTAGTAGCTGTAGTAAAAATTGTAGTAGTAGCAGCAGTAGTATCAGTGACATTGGTGGTTTCTGTACATTTATTAGGACTATGCGTGTATAGGTATGACAACCATCAGCGACTCTGTTTGTTGTTATATACAGTTCTAGATCTAAAGCCATCGTACTGGTTATCTAGATGCTGGGTCGGAATATAAAGTTCTCCATCAATATACAGGAAAATGTAAACCATTTTTGCTTGTTTGTTATGCCACCGCGCTTCCAGCAATACAGGTGTTAATTGTTGTTCTCTGATCTCATATGGAAAGTGCTGAGTTACTGAGAATGTAGTCCCGCGCAGGTGTTCATAGGCAACAGATCGCACATGTTCCAGGTCGTTATTAAAAAAACATCCGATTATCGTCTTTGTTTTGGAGGCGTCTCCACGAAGCTGTGTACATTTTGGAAAGTAATGCCGTTACTTACTTTTAGTCCCTTTTCTATAAACGTCTTCAAAACGTCATCACAATTTTCATTTTCGCGTTCAATTATACCGTGAAAGAGCAAATTGTTTCTCATAGATCTGAATTGTAATTCTGTTACCCGCTCATTTACTGATTTTATTTCATCACACAGACAACAATTGTCCTCCCTCAGTTGGTTAATTTCTTTCCTATGCAGGGCCGGATTGCCCACTAGGCTACTTAGGCTAAAGCCTAGGGCCTCGCGCTTAAGGGGGGCCTCGCGCTTTAAACGAAAAAAAGATTTAAGGGTTTTTGCTACAGGCTACGCAAGGCAACGAAGAGACAAACTCGGTACCATCTACGCTACAGTAATACAGTCGTCCTTGGTCAATGTCCATTTGTAGTCCAAAAGAACAATATTTTTGAAAATTTACCCCTGGAATGTCTGGCTCGCTAACCGAGCCAGTCATTCCAGTCGTCAATCTTCAAAAATATTCTTCTCTCGGACTGCAAATGGACATTGGCTATGCAAAGACGTGAATCTTTTTGTCAATTTAATACCACTTTGATGGTCAAAAGAAT
>CM067365.1:81892517-81900017 GCA_034401795.1 Chaetoderma sp. LZ-2023a
ACGACACGACGATGTTAAATGTTGTGTTGGTAACAATCTGGCAACGGTTAGCAATGCTCAGGCTCTGTACCGTAGACGATAGCGATCGAGTACACTGTCTGGCAACAACACACATATAAATTCTGTCCGGCTTAAATATTTGCTAACTGATGTTGAAAGTCAACAATGCCAAAAGGACTCGGACACTATCTGTAAGCACGTTGGGCCTTCAGTCATAGGATAACCTGTTCAAGTAAGACATATCTTATGCCACATATTGGACAAGTAATCAAGATGAATTCATCTGAAATTTATTCTAAGAACTACATAAATAAGCTGGCTGGGTCTCCTAGTGACTAAATTCCGAGAGAGCCGGTAAATAAGAGAAACGTATAAAAGTATAAGAAAGATCTCCTTGAAATTTGGTAGACAGGAGCTGAAAGAGCCTAGCTCATCTTTCTATTGAAAGGAGAGTGACCTCTCTAACTACCGGGCGAGTACGGGTGAAGTTAATTGATGACCTTGACCTATGACCTTTGTCCTACAAACGTGTCCGAGATTCTAGACTGAATTTAGTTAAATTGAATGGTTGGAAATCACGTACGGCGGAGATCAAGTTTGAACTAAATCGCTCAAGTAAAATTAAAGTTTAGACTACCCTGTGTTAAAGATGGCCCGTCCTTTCCCCGTAATGCTATGCTTGGTTTACATGAAACCGGATTAGTTAATTTAGATTCAGGATGCGGTTTTGCCAAAGAGGTTATATCTAGAACGACTTAATTAATAATTTAGATCCAGTAATTTCATTACTTGCATCTCAAAACTGGAACGAAATCCGGTTCACCTATCCTAGCCTAACCAGAGGGGAGTCTGGACATACTAGATAATTAATCGATATAGAAAGATTATGACGTCACAATGCTCGATTCGCTGCTAAAGCAGGCAGGCAGGCACCTTCTTAGCATCAGCAAGGCACTTACGAAATAGAAATGGCACGATAAAACACTACTGAAAAATAGCTACTAAGTGTAGTGAAAAAAAATAATCAACAATTCATCTTCTGCGTGGCCTAATGTTAACGAGCGTACCTACGTGGTGTGATTCTAAACTGATTACAATTGCAATTATTCTGTAAAAACTGTGTACTTGCTCCTAAAATCAAGAGCGGAATCTACTGAATAAAAACAAAATGTTGTCTATCTATGAATTGACTGCTGTCGCCGCTTGCTTCAACAAGAAACCGGAATCTACTGGATAATAAGAAGTATCTCAGCGCTGGCTGTCTGCTAATGCTAACTGCAAAATTTGCTTCACTACAGGAAACCGAGGATTTACTGAACATGCTGGCTATCTGTAAACTCTGCTATCTGGAAACTGGCTTCTACTGGGACAGCAAAGCGTTCTCAAAATTCTCTTCAGAGACAGTAAAAATGACAAAATCTAACAGACAATATTGCGAGGGCGCCTCTGTACCAGTTACTTGAAATTGAATCATAAAGGGCCCTATAAAAATGGACTGTATTTCCACTATCCCTACCTCTTCGTAAAGCGAATGGGACAGATAAAACGGAAAAGGAAATAATAAAAACGGAAGTGAATAGACTTACGGTTATTCTGGATAATTTGGCATAGGAGGCAAATCGGTACAGATTGAAGAGCAGCTGATGTTAAGCAGCCAAAAAGATGGCTCCCTGCGCTTGGCGTCATGTGTCCCGGGTTCGTGTCCTCAAGCTAACACATTTAACTCTGAATGAAATAACTGCATTAACCACAAATTAAGAAAAGTGCGCACATTACAATCGACTATGGATTAACCAGTTAGGCCGACCGAACCTATTCCAAGTGCCAATACCAGGCAAAAATACCTTTCACGTTAAACGTGAACAGTAAAAATTAATAAGGCGAGAGCACACAAATTATAACTGGCTTCACATTAATCCAAGTCGCTACACTAAGCTAAACACTGTCGAAAGAATTAATTTCTTTCGACTAGAATTTCAAGAAACTTAGGCCTACAGTTATCAAAATTTTAGAAGCTAGCAAGAGACCACGTAAGCGGGACATAGATATTGTTTATGTTTCTACATTTGAGTACAGACGCCAAGAGAAAGAAATGTCTGAGACGACTGTAGTTTTATGAAAATGTCTCAAAAGGAAAAACATGCGCAAAGTACATGCTACCGGAAACAATCCGGTCTGCCTGAGCATAACTCCAATTTGTCATGTTCCCATATTACCTCTGATGCTGCCAAACACCCTGGTCAAGAAAGCACCGGCCAAAGAATTCGAGAAATCCGTCAAATAATGGCATTTGCAACAACTTTCAGCAACATTTTCGAAGAAAATCAGACACATTCCAAGACGCTAGCATCTCGACCAGAATCTCTAAACAGGTTGTCAAAAATAGGAGGGTTAACATGTCGGTCTAACTGCTAATTGCTATGCAAATCTGGAACTTGACAAAAGCTGTACCGTTGAAAATACGTGCTCGTCTCCTATGACTATTTGCATGGTGACTACTCATCCAACGAACACATTCCCATACTAAATGTGGTCAGCTACCTGTGTTCGGCTGTCCAGTACTTACAACATACCTCGATCCAGCTGCACTGTCGAACTCCATGATGTTAATTTCTTGAAATGTGACATATAAACACTGAATAAGAAGAATGCCGCTCCTACATTTAAGGAGAACCGAAATCGAGTTCCGTGAATCGGTTTAAAACTCGCAATTCGATTGAATTGAAAGGTGACACAACTGACAAAACTCGATCCGACTGACATGTTTGTTTCAATATGTTGGTGATGGTGTGCTGATGTACCTTGAAATATGTGTTGAATGATCATAATGACTCCTCAACATATTGAGTTCCTAACAGGTTTGAACACGCATCTTCCTGAAAAGCAAATCGTCTAAAATACCGACCCATCCGGCAAGCCACCCACCGTTGCCGACTCCCTAGGGAAACCCCCCATTTTATCCAAAGGAAGAAAAAACCATTACAGAAATTCAAAGACAAGAATTAGATTCCAATAAAAAATGCCAAATATAAGTAATTTTATTAATCTATTATTCACGCACCATGAGATGCATCCACTCCATAGAAGTAATACGAAAATATGCAAATAGATAATTTTATTTTAATTAAATTACGCAAAAGCATTATTTGGGCGTGGTTTGGCTCTTCTCTGTTTGCGATCACCTTTAAAGACAGCATAGTCAAAATAAAGCTCACCAAACGCACACAGCTTCACAATAGCCAATGTGAAATCATTCCTCCCATGACCCACGAAATATTGTAACAGCTACATTTTCATGAAGAAGAAATCTCAATTCATAAGCACCGACACTGATCTTTTGTTCACTGCCAAGATCATTGGCAATTTGGCACATGCATGTATCTCAATAAGTGGTATTCCCATTCTTTTCGAATTAATTGATTAATTAAATAATTAATAACATTAATTAATTAATTAATTAATTAATTAATTAATTAATTAATTAATTAATTAGGTTCGTTCGTTCGTTCGTTCGTTTCGTTCGTTCGTTCGTTCGTTCGTTCGTTCGTTCGTTCATCCATTCATTCATTCATTTTGATTCACGTTAATTTACTTTAATTTATTTATATTTATTTATTTTTATAATCAATAAATTAATTACTTAATTTATATATTTATTAATTTAATAAATTATTAATTAATTAATTAATTTATTCTTTAATTTGTTGAGCTTATTTATTTAATTAATTAATTAATGCTTTTGACCCGATATAAGAATTTTATTCTAATATTGTTAATGCCTGTAGATCGATGTGACTAAAAGCTGTTGCTGTCATTATCCTTAACAGCTATTAGCCTAATTGTTTTCAAACTATTTACAGCCTTCCAATAGGGCCAGCTCGAAATGAAGGCGCAAGAGTATTAGAAAGGCATTCATTTAGTAACGTATTTTTGTATTTTATATAAATTTAATTAAATTTATTAGCAATGCTGTGAAACTGCTAAGTTCATAAAACTGGGGAGACGATTGCAATAGCTCTGAGAGTTCGCGAGTCTCATTTATTTGTTTAAATCCGCTTTTCATACATACCCACTGTACCGATCGGTATATTTCGGCTATAAAATTGACTAACTCCTTATGCGCTTGAAATTCAGAGGAGTTCTCATTAAATTTCGGTTTACATCTCCGTACTACTAAGCGTACACACTTCTAATTACCACGCACGATTAGAGAAAAGAATTCTCTATCGAACCTGGTAGGTTATATGAACGTGACGATGCTGTATTTTCCAAAGTAGGACCAAATCTTGCGACTCACGGGTGAGTCTCAACCAACTGCAGGTTTTTACTATTGTAGGAACTCTGACTCTCGGTCGGCATATCAGAAACGGCATAGGGCGGAGTCAAACTAGTGTATCCGTAGCACATAGCTAAACACGGGCCGGGGTATCTTTTCTGGACGATTTTCACAGACAGTGGCGATGTATTATTACACATCTTGTATAGTGCATCGTTCGAAAGTATACTGTCTGGCCATCGGTGCTCGTGGTGGCAGGCATCGAGTTTGTCTAGAGCTGCCTTTAGAACTGACCAGCTGTTACAGTTATATAGCATCAAGGAGACGCAGGTTGTGTTGTATGACGTAGTCAGGGGATCTTTGATCGCTACGAATCCATCGCTTCCAGAAGGACAGGAAAGCTATGTTCCCATGACGCAGCTATGTCAGCAGTACTTCAGAGCAGTGAGCACCAGGATTGTACTTTTCCTTCATGGTTCCCCGCCAAGAAATGTATTGCCATTTTCTTTAGATTCATGCTTTGCCGATAGGTATTTGTGGGTGAATTCTGTTTTCGATTCATTCATAAAGAGTTTCTCAATTTTTAGTTTGTTTTCAAATATTGGGAGAAGTTCGTCAAGGGGTTTCTTTTCCTCGTCTATGACGTCCAACATCGTCGACATAATCCATCTCTAGCGACATATCCAGTATGGACACTGTGGGGTTTGGTCTTGCGGTATTTTCCTTCCACAAAATTTCAATGCGGCACCAAGGCAACAGGTGAAAAGAGGGTCCAGCGTCACGGAGCTCGCTACCAAAGACACATTAGCGACTCAAAATACTGCCATGAGCTAGGACGAGACAACCTACACGAAAGAGCGTCAAAAACAAGATCAACAATGACATACCGCATCTAGAATGACCTTGTGGACATCCCTCTCGACATCTACAAACGAGTGCAGAGCAAGACAAGGGTTACAACCATAGGCTGCTAGTGCCACATAACCACCGATTAGCACATCAGTACATCAGCACAGCTACATGCCAGACAGTGCCAGGCTATGGAATTCTCTGCCAAGCTGAAGTGGTTAGTCAGCCATCGCTAGACCTCCTTCAAGAGTCCACTTGAGGGTGTCCACTTCCACTAATCACCACTGAATCATTGTACATATCCTGTACATATTTCTAACCTGTACAGGATGACCGGTTACCGCACATATGCCACCCTGGTGTAATAATAGTCTGTAAGAGGTGATTCACCATACTTAGAAGAACGAAAGAATGAAACGCACTGGGGATATGGCCATCTCCCTGTGGGGGAGCCGATGGATGTCTCAAACTCGGCAGACTTCACTGTCGTGACTCAATCTCTCAGCTTGGTGTCTGCAAGTCTCACCAGGTCGTAGCTTGTATTCGTTGCAAACGGCCTGCCGTAGTACATCTAAGATCTTTAAGCGTTTATTGTGTCGAATATTAAGTCAATGTTAATGCCTATTAGAACGCATCCTTCCTCACTGAACCTTTACATTTTATTCATCAATCACATGACGTCATCATAAACTACGTGACGTGTCGGCTGACCTCATAATCATTGACGTCAATGAATGACGTAGATAAGTTAGCCACGAACGATTAATTGATTACGGATTAAGCGGTGTTGTACGAATTGTATGTCTTTACTATTTAGTAAACATTATGTTGAATATTTTGAAACTAATTTGACTGGGCGCTGTTGCTGCCTAACAGCGAAGCGTGTGTGGAGCTTAGCTAGAGCTGGGCTGGCCATAGGTAAAACTGAGTTCCATATTCTGTTAGTAGGGCTGATAGGTGAACAAGGTCGATAGATGTGGGTTCCGATTTCTTCGGATTTTCCATATTTGTTCGTATTTTTCAGATTTCCTTTCGGATCGTACTCACAGTTAGGTAATCCTTGTGGCTGGTCATCCCAGTTAGAGTGTTAAAATTGAGCCAAATCCGTCCAGCGATTGCCGAGATATACACGGATCCATACATTGATCCGATCCGCATCCGCCTTCTTTCATCCGGATCACGGCCAACTTCTTTTAATCCCCTCTGTTAAAATCTGAGCCAAATATCCGTGTTTTTTTTTTAGATACAATCCGGAATAAGCTGGTGTGGACTGACCGACCGACCGATCGACCGACTGACCGACTGACCAAATAACGAACATGCCGGGTCATTGAGCTGCTATCTACAGCTAAAACATGTGTACCTTTTTGACGCAAGCAGGAAAGTTAGTCAATAAGGGTTTTTTTTTGCATGCTGGTTATAAATTAATAGGGCAACATGATTTGCGTTGTCCTATTGCGCGGCCCTCGCGCTCCCGCTCCACTCCAAGGACACAAGCGGAGCTATGTAAGTAGGCGCAGTATGTTTTGACGACTGGATTCCCGTGTAAGTGCAATAATAACGATATTCTAAGCAGTGTACACATATTTTGCATCTAAATATGCGCTTCAAAGGTAACATAACTCATTTAGTATCAAAAGAATGGTGATACATTCGTAGAAATAGCAATACCATGTATAGTAACTGTTTACAAAAGTCAAGATGGCCGCCACATAAAACAAATACGTAAATATTTTCTGTTCCTTTCAAAGAGTGCACCTTTTCACAGCCTACCTTATTATGCGTATTTGCGAATCAAAACCAATATAAGTCGGTCTGCTAGTTTACTAAAGCTGCCTAAATCGCAACTATTGCGTACCGCACGGTTCATTTTAACTTTGGCGCTCCTGTAAGTTATCAGACAATAATTTCAATGTGCAAAAGTTCTTGACTTGTTGAATATTTTGAAAACAATTTGATTGAAAGTTGACAACTTTCAGTCAAATTGTTTTCAAAATATTCAACAGGTCAAGGGATATAACCTCTACAATGTGTCGTCCGCAAAAAGCTCAGCAGTCTGGGTTACGAGTAGCCTGATTCCTGGCAGTATCCTCATTAGATCAGATGAAACACAACCTGACTGGTTGAACATCAAATAGGAACAATTGAAAGAAGACGCACTGAGCAAAAACAATAACATACCGGGATCAGCATGCCTTGTTAATCGCCATAACTCCAGTAACACACCACCAATCGAGCGATCCGGCCTGTCACTCACAAATATGACGTCATAATCAATTACGTCACATGAAGACTGGCGTCATAATCAAAATGCATAGTGAATGACGTATCTAGCATTCTGTTGAATATTTTAGAAAGCTAGAAAGGTATCTCTG
>CM067365.1:81905017-81910017 GCA_034401795.1 Chaetoderma sp. LZ-2023a
TGACTATTTCCTGGAGCGTGCACGAGCAAGGACAAATAATGACATGATCGGATTATATTTGATTGGCTTTCTCTTTGTTAGGCGTTCTCTTGTTCTGGAGCACTCAGACCATAAGAACACCTGAGCTCGTAGGTTTTCCGCCTACTAATGGCAGGTGACATTTTGAACAATTCTCCTTCTTCAAACACATGAAGCGGACTTTCTCCTCGTACTTCTATTATGTTACAACTTGAGCCTAGAATCATTACAAATATAGGTAAACGTGTCATATACAAGTACGTTTCTGGGTCAGGTGTTGGACCGGGGTGTACATGGAGGTACAATCGATAAAGTAAGACAAAACATTCAATTGTGCTATCATTATGGCGGTATCTTAAGGCTAAAGCCTCATCTTTTACGAAACAACTCATAGCAAAGCGTAATATTATCTACCTGTTGGTAGAATAGTCCAAGATTGTATTATGTGGAAGAGTTAACGGTTGTATTAGGTAGACTAGTCCAAGGTTGTATTAGGTAGACTAGTCCAAGGTTGTATTAGGTAGAATAATCCAAGGTTGTATTAGGTAGAATAGTCCAAGGTTGTACTAGGTAGAATAGTCCATGGTTGTCTTAGGTAGAATAGTCCAAAGTTATATTAGGTAGAATAGTCCACGGTTGCATTAGCTAGAATAATCCAAGGTTGTATTAGGTAGAATAGTCCAAGGTTGTACTAGGTAAAATAGTCCATGGTTGTCTTAGGTAGAATAGTCCAAAGTTATATTAGTTAGAGTAGTCCAAGGTTGTATTAGGTAGAATAGTCCGAGGTTGTATTAGATAGAATAGTCCAAGGTTGTATTAGGTAGAATAGTCCAAGGTTGTATTAGGTAGAATAGTCCAAGGTTGTATTATATAGAATGGTCCAAGGTTGTATTAGGTAGAATAGTCCAAGGTTGTATTAGGTAGAATAGTCCAAGGTTGTATTAGGTAGACTATTCCAAGGTTGTATTAGGTAGAATAGTCCAAGGTTGTGTTAGGTAGAACAGTCCAAGGTTGTATTAGGTAGAACAGTCCAAGGTTGTATTAGGTAGAATAATTCAAGGTTGTATTAGGTAGAATAGTCCAAGGTTGTGTTAGGTAGAATGGTCCACGGTTGTATTAGGTAGAACAGTCCAAGGTTGTATTAGGTAGAATAGTCCAAGGTTGTATTAGGTAGAATAGGCCAAGGTTGTATTAGGTAGAAAAGTCCAAGGTTGTATTAGGTAGAATAGTCCATGGCTGTATTAGGTAGAATAGTCCATGGTTGTCTTAGGTAGAATAGTCCAAGGTTGTCTTAGGTAGAATAGTCCAAGGTTGTCTTAGGTAGAATAGTCCGAGGTTGTATTAGGTAGAATAGTCCAAGGTTGTATTAGGTAGAATAGTCCGAGGTTGTATTAGGTAGAATAGTCCGAGGTTGTATTAGGTAGAATAGTCCGAGGTTGTATTAGGTAGAATAGTCCGAGGTTGTATTAGGTAGAATAGTCCACGGTTGTATTAGGTAGAATAGTCCGAGGTTGTATTAGGTAGAATAGTCCGAGGTTGTATTAGGTAGAATAGTCCGAGGTTGTATTAGGTAGAATAGTCTGAGGTTGTATTAGGTAGAATAGTCCGAGGTTGTATTAGGTAGAATAGTCCAAGGTTGTATTAGGTATCCGCCAATGGACCTTTCCAGTTTTAGCTATGCCCCGCCCATCTCTAGCTAAGCTCCGCCCACACCTCGCTCGTGTTGGGATAGATCTATATCTGAACTCTCTGACTATCAATGTCCAGAAAACTATACAGGTAAGCTGTTGAATATCTTGAAACTAATTTGACCGGGTGCTGTTGTTGCCTATGGCAGCAACAGCGCCCAGTCAATTTAGTTTCAAATTATTCAACCGCATGTTCATTAAATAGTAGAGACATACAATTCTTACAACATGTCGGACTATTAAGAGTTAAAGACGGGCAATGTAGAATCATGTAGGACGTACTGATTATGACGTCATCCTACACGCCACTAACTGAATATGACGTCATATGATGTCATCACTCTGGAAAGGATCATTTGAATCTACAATACAGCTAATAAATAAGTTAAAATGTCTCAAAAACAAAACAGAAAAATGTTAGTTAGTACAATTTTGAAAACGATATTGGAAATTTTCTGTTGAATATTTTGAACATAATTGGATTGGAAGACACTGCTGCCTTCGGCAATAAGGTCTTCCAATTAAATTATGTTCACAATATTCATCAGTACCTTTTGTTGTGAGTTTTGAAAACATGTTAACCTATTTCATATCTGTAGTGTAGTTGTCTCCTAGCGCCATTTTGTACCTAGAGCACCTGTTTAAGTGTGAAACCATTCATACCATAGAGAATGGAGAATTTTACTCAAAGCCTCTCTATTAAAACGTCAACACCCGATATGTGTCATTGCTCTAAAAAACGAATTATTGAATGGCTATGCCATTTCATTCCATGTAGAAAATGGACTATTTAGGTATTTCCAGGTGGGTGTGAAGTTCTCACCCTTGAGAAATATGAGATATTCAAGATGGCCGCCAGATGGATAGGGAATTACTGGTCTCTCTTATAAATTCTCCCTTCAACACTAGTTTTAACAAGGGCTTCGCAAACGGGGCATAATACCTCGCCATGATGACAAACTAATGAATGAGAGCAATCAGAAAATATTTGTTTCTTCCTCAGACCCATCAGCTCAGTCATCCTGATGAAGTGGCAAAGCGATTCGTTAAACGGTCAAGGAAGTATCGGTCAGAAACCAATTTTCAAGATGGCTGCAGCTGACTGGTGGCCATATTGGATTTCGGATTATCGTAAATTTCGATAAGTTTCTTCACCAGACATATTCTAATGACCCTAGGAAGTGATCCGATAAATAGTAATGGAGATATCATCCAGAAACCAACTTTCAAGATGGCAGCCCGTGGCTGGTGGCCATCTTGGAGTTCGGAGCATCGTCAATTTCGAGAGGTTTTTCCTCCAGACCTAGTCCAACCACATGAAGTTTCAAAGCGATCCGATAAAGGGGAACGGAGTTATCATCCGGAAACCAATTTTCAAGATGGTGGCTGGCCAGCTGCGGCAATCTTAGAGTTCGTATCATTGTCAATCTCGATAGGTTTCTTCCCCAGAGGTAGTCGAACCACTCTATGAAGTTTCATAGTGATCCGATAAACGATAACGGAGTTATCATCTGGAAATCAATTTTCAAGATGGCCGTCAGCCACCGGTGGCCAACTTGGATTTCAGATCATTATCAATCTCGATAGGTTTCTTCCCCAGAGGTAGTCAAACTACCCTAGGAAGTTTCATAGCAATCCGTTAAACGATAACGGAGTTATCATCGGGAAACCAATTTTCAAGATGGCCACCGGTGGCTGACGGCCATCTTGGATTTCGGATCATTATCAATATCGATAGGTTTCTTCCCCAGATGTAGTCGAACCACCCTAGGAAGTTTCATAGCAATCCGCTAAACGATAACAGAGTTATCATCTGGAACCCAATTTTCAAGATGGCCACCGGTGGCTGGCGGCCATCTTAGACTTCGGACCATTGTCGATTTTGATAGGTTTCTTCCCCAAACCTCGTCCAACCACCCTATGAAGTTTCAATGCGATCCGACAAACGGTAACGGAGTTATGATCAGGAAACCACTCTGCATTTGTCGGGGTATAAAAAGTACAAATCTCTTTGTCTCGGGATCGGTATTAATCTAATTACCTACTAAGCACGATGCCATTAATGGACCTTTCCTTTTATTAGCTATGCCCCGCCCATCACTAGCTAAGCTCCACCCATACCTCGGCGCGTTGGGATTGATCGATCCCCGAATGCCCTAGCTATCAATTTCCTGAAAATTATACATGGAAGCTGTTGAATGTTCTATGGCAGCAACAGCGCCCAGTCAAATTAGTTTCAAAATATTCAACAGAATATTTATTAAATAATAAAAGCAAACAATTTGTACAACAACATATATACCGTCTTCAAATATGCGTTCGTGACGTACTTATCGACGTCATTCATGACATCATTCATTACATTACATCGCGCAGTTCATTATGACGTCATATGGTGGGTAGGTACTCTGGAAAGGTCAAAGGCACATGTGAATTAAGACAACAACTTATCAGATATTTTCGCTGACTCAGTGAGTAAATCAACACACGTAATCCGTGTAATGTATCATAACGCTAGCATTATTACACACTATTCATGTATAACTATGGCGTGCTTTTGAAAATGTTACTGTCAATATGTCATCTAAGCGCTAATAAATATCGATCAAAGCAGTCTTTCTCGCGAGTAGTATGGATTCAACAGGCGGGATAATGGACCGTTCCATTATTAGCTATTTCCCGCCCATCTCTAGCTACGCTCTACCCACACGTCGCTCGAGTTGGGATCGATCGATCTCTGAACGCTTTGACTATCAGTTTCCAGAAAACTATACAGGTAAGCTATGGCAGCAACAACGTCCAGTCAAATTAGTTTCAAAATATTCAGCAGCATGCTTATTAAATAGTAGAGACATACAATTCGTACAGTGTGTCTGGCTATTAAGAGTTAAAGACGGGCCAAATAGAATCATTTATAACGTAATAATTATGACGTCATCCTCAACGCCACTTAGTTGACTATGACGTCATATGACGTCAGATGATAGATCGATATTCTGCCAGGGCCTATTGCACCAGTGAGACGTTTGTTGGTCGGTCGTGGAAAATAAGGCAACGTCTGTCGCAAGTTAGAAACGTCGGTTGCACGGTTTGTCGCTGCAATAGCGTGACGCCGCTGAAACGTCCCAAATCTCACGTCTGCTTGGGGGTTGGCGTAGGAGAGTCGGTAACCTCGATCGTTCAATTTTTTACATGCTTTAGCTGGCTTAGCAAAATAAATGTGTCATTTTAATGTTTGGTCATGGCTGGTATAGTTCACAACTTTGGGTTAGATGTGCAATATAGGCGAAATTT
>CM067365.1:81912517-82116515 GCA_034401795.1 Chaetoderma sp. LZ-2023a
CGTCGTCGTCGTCGTCGTCGTCGTCGCTTATACTGCTACTGCTAGTGCTGCTGCTTGTGGTGGTAGTGCTGCTGCTGCTGCTGCTGCTGGTAGTGCTACTGCTGCTGCTGCTGATACTTCATTCTTCTATATGCATACCCTTCAATTCAGATTCATTTCGCTCATCTTTCTTAATATCGGACGTCCCCGGAATGCTTTCCACGGTCTTATCAGTACTGACACCACTCTCGACTCCACCCAGTGGAACACCATTCAGTGAAGGAGCATCGTCACCTATGATATCTAGGATGACATCGGTATATCCACCCTCTTTTGGTGCTTTCCCGCCTCCAGTTTTTGGATATTTTCTTGCTGATACATCCTTCTTCGCTTGCGATTTTAAGTCCTTCCACTTGTGTGTCACTTCTTTGAGTGTACGATTTTTCTGGCCAACTTTGTTTATTTCCTCAACAATCATCTTCCTTGTTACTTGTTTTTTCTTATTTGTGACACTCGATTTGAAACTTGCGAGAAGCATCACCTTATTCTCCTTAAATAACTCTAGCAATCGGAGAATTTCTCCCTCGGAGTAAGGCACTTTCTTGCTCATCGCGAAATAGAATGACCTATGTAGTATAATATTAACACCAAGTACATGGCGCACATTCTGTTGAAAGTACATTGCATGTTTTTAACATGTTTGGCCGCAAATATTTAATGCATTCCATATTAAGAACCGGGTAATTTCTTTTATACGCCGGAGTTACCTGCTTATGTAGGTCGGTCTAACGCCCTTCGACTGTGAGATGGTAGTTGCAAGGTCGGTCGGATTCACGACCGACGTTTGTTAATGTCTGTCGTCAAGCTACGTCTCACTGGTGCAATAGGCCTCAGGCTGGAACGGTGAATTACAACTCTTGCTGGAGACATTCTCTAGTTTTCTCAATGGAACAGCCATGCCCTCATTTGTATGCACAAAACACAACATAGAATATGTTGCCATTATAGCATATACAGCTTTTATTTAATTTTACATGACACATCGCTATCACGGGAAAATCTGATATTTTTTATAATCTTTGCCGGGGCGAGGGCGACATTTTCTGCAACAATTCTTGGTGTGAACAAGTTAGAACCTACTTCTCTCATCCATCCGTGTTTGAGTGGATCTTAATGTGGAGGAATGGCCTCTGCAGCTTGCATTCATATAGCAACATGCACCTGCGATATGACATGGTGTTCCATAAACGCCTCATTTGTTGTGGGTTGGTTTTGAAGATTTGTAGCACCATCAATGCTGCGGGACACCTTTGATAGCCACATCCTTTGTCGAGCAGCTGTCATGGAGTAACATTCAGGATGGCCATAGCACAACATCATGAATGTGTGTTGATTGTTGTAAGGCATCGTGGAGTGAACTGTTTATGTCAGCAACTTTACTGAGAGGGTATGTGTTTGATCTCAAAGCCTTCACCATCGCACACCTTGCACGGCTAATATTGTCCATCACAGCATGGATCTTTTCAACACTACTATTTTTGTCAATGAACCTTTCCAGAGCAATCCCGCCATATGACGCCATAATCAGCTAAGCGGCGTGTGGGATGACGTCATAATTATTACGTTTAAATGAGTCATTACGGCCCGTCTTTAAGTCTTAATAGTCCAACACGTTGTACAAATTGTATGGCTCTACTATTTAATAAACATGCCATAGCTAGCAACAGCACCCAGTCAAATTAGTTTCAAAATATTCAACAGCTTACCTGTATAGTTTTCTGGAAAGTCAGTGAGTTCAGAGATCGATCGATCCCAACACGATCGAGGTGTGGGCGGAGCTTAGCTAGAAATGGGCGGAGCATGGCTAAAAATGGATAGGTCCATTATTGATCTTCCTTTCACTGGAGAAACTCTCATAACATGGCTATTCATCATTCCAGAGGATCCATCTAACATCTGTCATCATATGACGTCATAATCAGCTAAGCCGGTGGGGTGGGTGGGTGTGCAGAATGACGTCATAATAATTACATCATAGATGATTCTATATGGTCCATCTTTAACTCTTAATAGTCCGATGCGTTGTATGAATTATATGTTTCTACTATTTAATAAACATGTTGTTGAATATTTTGAAACTAATTTGACTGGCATAGGCAGCAACCACGCCCAGTCAAATTAGTTCCAAAATATTCAACAGCTTGCCTATATAGTTTTCTGGAAACGGATAGTTAGAGACTTCAGAGATAGATCGATCCCAACACGAGCGAGATGTTGGTGGAGCTTAGCTGGAGATGAACGGGACAAAATGGTTAAAATGGAAATTGCATTGATGCTGCCATGGAACACGAAATGACATAATACGACAAAGACGTATGCGTTTTAAGCTACCACCAGAACTCTATATGCTCCAACAGCTATGATTTGCGAACGAGCCAGGAAATTAACACACATAAGGAGTGATGGGTGGGTCTGTTTGTTATTGTTCTTCTCAGCAGGAGGTCTTTGAGAACAAAGGCGATTGTCTGGAGAACAATGTCGTACGTATGCACACAAAGGAAATGTATTTAGAGAACAATGATGTACAGCCCCACACAATATCAAGGTTTTAGAACAATGGTGTACATCACCACCCCTCCCCCAACCCCTTGTAGTAGAGAGATTAGAGAACAATGCCGTCTATATGGGCACACTTGAGAATCTATATTTATTATATGTGAATCATATTAAAACCCCATTGGATGTCCAATTGTTGAAAATTTTAACCCCTAAAGTTGGGTATTTTACGTTTTAACTTAGCGGCGCGCACCCCCCCCCCTCCATGGCCCCTCCATGGTATTGTGGTATGTAAGGTAAAAATAATGGGTGTTCTGATAATAGGATGTAAAATAGAGTTTAAGGGGTGGTCTGATAAGGGAGGTCTATGAGGAGGATGAGGAGTAGGAGGTAGATGAGGCTAGTATTCTTGCTCAGTAGCAGTTGGTTTTGAGGTCGATGCTAGCATACTTGTTTACAAGGTGTGCACGATATACGAATATTTTGAAAATAATTTGTCTGTGTCATTATTAAAATCATTTCACATAATATTTATCAGTAGACCCCTTGAATGACTACGTCGTCATATGTTTTATTATGTTTTTTTAACCCCGCTATCTACTGGTAAATGTCTATGGATAATTGTACCATACTAATATTTTGAAAACGATTTGTCTTAACACGATCAAATCGTTTCTTAAATATTTAGCCGTAACACCATCCAATTACTTTGCTTGGTGCGAAATTTCATTGTCACGATCCTTTTAAGCTACTAAACTTTATTAGTAAACTATGTACATGCTGAATAATTTGAAAAATGATTTGACTGGTGGCATAACCGACCGTTGTTTTTTTAAATACCTTTTTGTAACATTTTAGATTTATTGTGTTAAAGATTTTATCAGTATTTCTCCGAGCGTGTCATTGGAATTGTTTGTCAAACGTATCACTCTGTATGATGAAAAGATTATTTGGTGCATATGGTTTTAATTTATCCATTCGTCGTGAATAGCCGTTAGATCAATCTTTAATCGAGATACAAACATACCATGTGTTAATAATGAAAGAACATGCTAGTACCTTCCGTCTCGTTATATGTGGTTTTTTAGAAATATTCAAAATTACTATTAAATTATCGCCTGGGTTACTCACGAGGAGATTTTACTTTGTAGTTGTGAATGTGTACTTCTCTGGATTGTTTTTTGAATAAATAACAAAATTGCATTATTGTATCATTTCCTAGTTCTTAACCGAGTGGATATATGTACTAATTCCCTTGGGGCAATTATTAGAATATCACGTTTTGGCGCATTAGTGCTTTTGCATATTTATGACGTGTTCGCGCATTACTCATATTAACATTAAACATGGCTGCTTCATTCACTTTAAGGGCAGATGATGTTAGATTTTGTCTATGCCACTACCTTATGAACTAATAATGGCGTTGGTATATTAAGGTACCACTTATGACCACGACGAAAGGCGTCACTCATGGTAGAATACGAGGTTGAACGTGTCTGTATGGATGGAATCTGGTTCTGATCCATCATCCACATCCACAAGGGCATCCTACTTTTTATCACGTACGCACCCCACACACACACATGCACCTGATGCACCAACATGCACACGTACTGTGCATACCCTTGTGCGCATGATGACATGTGCGTGACAACACACGCATGGCACTACATACATGCACCTTGTCACCCGTGTATGTTTTCCCTGTACCCTTTGCGTGTACATCGTGCATGCGTGCATGCGTGCATCTTTTTATGGACCCATTGGCGTGTGGGTGTATGCACGTAACATAATTTTTTTTTTTTTGGTGGCCCCTTAAAAAAGAGGACTCTTTTTTTTCTTTTTTTTTTAATTTGCTTTTTTTTAAAATGTTTTTTATCTCAATTTTGCAATCGATAATTTTTGTTTTGTTCATACGACATACATGGGCAACAATCATAAGGAAGTTGGTACTTCGTATGCAACCATTTGTAATAATTACGTTCATCTGGTACTGCTAGATAGTCTCTCCAGCGGTTCCAGATTTCCGGATTATATTTGTTCCATTCGATGAATCTGCACTTTATCTGTGTAGAACCGTATGTTCTCCAATGATCGCATAATTGAGATTCCATTTTTTTCGCTAAGGCAAATTCAAAAAGCTGTATGCCTTACTAGTCGTGCGCATTTTGCTTTTATAGCTAAAATATGAGCTGTCAGTAAAACTTACTTTCCAATCTGAGTACACCCTTATTTCGGTCACGTGTTTAATTTCCAACGCATAAGATTAACATCATCGGATTTCAAACTATGCGGCCAATTGCATGTACGCACTGCTGTATGTTTGTTTGGCAACAAATTGGAATTGATATGCAGGATTCAATTACGGAGCACGTCATACTGTTTCCCTGTATTCAGATATGACCGCATTTTGTCATTGTCAGGATGTGAATGCACTAATTAATCATTGTGGGACATGCGCCTAGCATGACATTGATCGTTAGCCATTATTGGACTGGTGTTCATTGTGGTGTATCAAAATATTGATAATTGGGGATGGTGGCTGAGGGGTGATAGAGGAGATAAGGGAATGCGAAGAAATAATAACATATTTTTTACAAAATAAATGTATTTTTATTGACACATGCCTTTTTATGACAAACATTAGTGACATTTATTCACGATAATTATAAAAGAAAACATAATAGTCAAATAATTATACATTAAACATGATCATTTTTTCTCTGTTTATTCATAATCCTGCATGTCAGACGTTTCACTATAGCATCATGTTTGTCTCTGTTTCTTAGCGCCCATAAAATGTGTTTCATTTGTATACCTCTCGAACGATGGTATAAGTAATATACGCAATAATATTCGCAAGTTATCGTCATGGCTGGTTGAACACTGTTGAAATAATAAACATGTGCATGGCGTCCATTTTGTATGTTTGATATCATTCTTCCATCAGAAGGGCGTCTTCCATAAGGATCAAATTATTCAGCATTTCCATTTCTACTGTAATAAACTGCCTCCCAATGTTGTCCAGATTTATTACTGGGATGCATGTTTATTAATAATGAAGCCATGTGATATTTAATATGCGTGGGTATGTTGGTAATTGGAGAGAGTGTTCACACATTTTATTGTCACCGAATAATAGATCCTCTATTTCATATGTATTCAGCATATTTTAAATAATCTATTAATACGTTAAAGTCTGATCCAATTTCTATCGTATTATCAAATTCAGCATAGCAAATTACATTGATTGTAGTGGTAAGTGCCTGAGAAAAATGGAAGACCACTCTTAACAAACCAGTGCGTGTAGGGTAGCAATGCTCTGAATCAGCTAGATCTGGTGTAAAATCCCATGCAAACAATGTGCTTCCATGTCTGAACTGCGTCTTAGTTATCAGGTAGCCTTGGTCTTTGAATAATGCACCAGTACCACTGAATAGTGAGAAATAAGCATCTGAGTAAATGTCGTCACTAAACGAAAGGCGTATTGGCGATGTTGTAACCTCTTCTCCATGTGTATAACATCTAGCATAGGTAGTGTTATTGTTATCAAACTTGAACAGATCTTTATGTACCACACCAGTATAGGCATCAGTAGGTACAAAAGCGAATAATACTCTAGTAGGTAGCTGACCAATAAACATATTATGTCTATCGATGCTCATAACACCACTAGGCACTGTAAAAGTCTTACACACTACCCTGTGAATAGGATATTTCGCACTTGTTTGTCTCAGAGTAACGGCATGCACCACTAGCAGGTCTGCTGATGGAATAACTTTGCGCACAAATAAGCTAGCTGCCATTATTTTCAATTTAGGCCTCACTTCTTCTGCAGCCATAATGGCGAATGCATCTTTAATCCTCTGTAGGCATACTCTTAAATCAACGGAACCGAGCAGGAATCAGTCCTGCAGAAACATATCCCTGTGTATGCAGCCTATTAATTGCACTGTCTTATTCTGCGCCATCATTCTTCTGCGTGCTTGAAATCGTAAATTAGTATCGGTGATATTATCAAATTCTACAGCATCATCTATTTTCCATCTGGCAAGTTGTAGATGCGAGGCTGTGGCATCACTGCCATAAATTAGTAACGTCTTAAGGTACGAGCGGTAAGAATAATTTTCGTTTGAGTCACTGACATGCTTTCCATTCAAAAAAACATCCGCTTATGAGAACATCATATGCGAAAAGATTATTCGCAGGTGCTATCATATCATTCGCCTCCAGTGCCTTCTCATCACCATTTCGATCTAGCTTTAATACTTTAACTTTAATCGAAAGATAAGATTACGTAAGATCCAAATATCTATCAGCAGACACACTGACGTAAAACTCGATTGGTCCACTATCTGATGAACTAGATACAGGCTAAAACTGTTCCCATTTAGCAGACTCCAACGTCGTCACTATGGGACATGTCTGAAAAATGTCTAATTCGCTCTTCGAGCATGGATTAAGATCTGATTAAGTGTTAATTAAAGATATCTGCTTGTTTTCTCTGGCATCTATTGTGACCCTTCCTCTTCAGTATTGTAAGTATTGACTGAGCATTACCTGTATTATTCCTCTTTTTACATCTAGGTTGAGGTGGTCTTAAACCACCTCGCACCACTGTTACAGCTTCCTGTATCAAATACCTGGCAACACCATGAGCTCTCGATTTTAATGCTGTTTTAACATTTTTCCCATTCATAACATCCTCAGCTAGGCTGATTCCAGTGCTAAGAGCTGGTTTTCCTACAGATTTAGCTACATTTTTTGTGATCGGTATTGCTGAACGTAATAGTCTGCCTAAGATGTTACTGAGTCCATGTCCTGATTGGTATCGTGCGCCTACAAAAACTGGAATGTGCCCATGGCCTGCCTGACTTGTGTAGTAACGCGCCAGTGCTGGAGCGCTCCTTCTTCCTCTCATTCCCCCCTCTCATCATCCCTTTCATTGTCGTTGACATCATCTGAAATGCGAACAGAGTACACTCGGTGATGCTCCGTCCTTGAATGGGACATTGGCACCAGTTCTATTCATTATAAGTATTCCAATAGTATCGACGTAGTTCTTTGACACAGAGCGGTATTGAATATCAGGAAACGTCCACTGACATATATCTTTCCCTCCATCTGTACTAGAAACGTGTATCACTCTGAGTAGCGGTGCAGATGTATCACCTACCACACTGTGTGAGACTACGTCGCAGTATATATACACGGTCATAGGACCACCTTCATGATTTGAACGAAATGATTCTTTAAAGTCTATAGGTCCCATATGTATTTTTCCTCCTTCGAATCTGATTAAATTTGCTACTTCTCCACCTAAGCGTATAGCGTAATTATCTTTAACTGTGAGAGAAACTAGATTCGCGCGATGCATGTAAAAATTGGAAAAAAAATGTTTGTGTCTAAATCTTGTCTTGCTCTCTATCTGCCCATTTAGATAGTCTACCATGTTTTTTACAGCATAGTAGCCTTTCGGTACACTGATAAATGGAGCTTCTGTTTACACATAATAATGTTCGCTTCTACCGACATTATTTGTTTGATCATATTGCACATCTTTTCCCCGATCATTTCGTGCCCGTTTTCCCCAATGGGCAGGACGTGGATTACCAAAACCATCTTTTAAAACTAGCAGAAAAGTTGTTGTCTTTTCTATTTCTGATGCACTTGCGCCATCTTTGCTAATTTCTTCTGTTGCGTCACTACCTTACTTCTTCTTGTTTATCTTCTTCTTAGTAAATGCATATATTTGAACAAAACTTTCCTCCACAATAGTAAGCCAACTCCTCTGATATAACACACTCGAGAGGCCCACTTCCCATTTGCCATCTATTGTTAATGGAGTTTGCAGACATGTTCGAAACTCTGCTATCTTATTGTCTGAAAAGAACTTGGTACTACTATTGCTTGGAAGGGTTATGTAAAACTGATCCTCGTTCATTCTGAGTTGAATGATGTATGGCCATCTTTATGCGCATACTAGGCAATATATACCCTAGACATCCACTCAAAAGCTATATCAATATGCCTGATTGCCCATTTTTATACTCAGATTCATGATACACGTATTGACTACGATATAAATTATTATAATTTGAGCTAGGTATACTATTTCTTCTTTCGGTACATGTGAACCCATCATTTGCCACATGCTCTGATCCGATCTTCTCTCTATAAATTCATCCATTGTTAATGATGTATGGTACTGAGTTCATTAACCCATGTGTTGAACTTAGCCGGGTAACCGAGCCACTTTACCAGATACTCGCATTGTCCCTTTTTAGTTTTTCTACTTCTAAGTATTCTTTCCACAGCATACTTTTTATCATTTTCTTCTATCACTTGCTGTGTCTCATCACGATACAAAGTACCAATAATTGGATCACCTCCAGAGTCTTCTAATTTATATAAGTATGGATATTTGTCTGTAAGCACCTCACGCACCGTAAACAATTCACGACTCCATTGCCAACGATATGCTTTTTCAAATGGCATTTTTGTTTGAGATATTCTAACATGGTCACCTTGAGTTGGGCTGTTTTTAGATTTGGAACGTTTCTTCGTCTTCTTACCATATAAATTTTTCAATGCGATTAACTCAGTACTATGGTCGACTTCGGAAGGAGCCATGTGCATACTGGAATGTGTGGTGTTATTGTATGCTGTGACTAAACTAGGTAATACATCGATATACTTTCGTGTATTCTTATACGTCATGTATCTGTATATTCGGCCCTTTAGGGTGCGTTGAAAATGCTCCAGCATGGCTGCTTTTATTTCATTTTGAGAAGTGTAGAAATGCATTCCATTATCTTTCAAATACTTCTTCATTACACGGTTGATGAACTCGCCCCCTTTGTCTGTTTGAATAGCGTGTGGGTGACACTCAGTATGCTCCAATATTGTTTCTAACCATTTCTTGACTGCTGATGACCTTTTTCTAAAAAGGCATTCCACCCAGGCATATTTTGAAAGAGCATCAACTATGCGTAGCAAATATAAAACGTTGTTGTTCTCTTTTGCCAGCATTCCCATCGAGCATAAATCTGCCTGCCATAGTTCATCAGCAGCTGAAACATCTTATTTTTTGCCTGTCAAACGTTGTTCTCCGTGGTCTGTGAAGGGTATATACTTATTGCTGTTTTAACCATTTGTCGATGTAGTTGCGCAGTATTTTACCTTTGAATGCATTATATAGCTTTTTTTCCCAGCCAAAAGATGCGTAATGTTTCGGATCAAAATATACTTTTATGAGAAATGCTATGAACATTTGAGTGTATGATTGCGATGTCAGATACTCAAGACTTAGGAGAAATGCTATGAGTGTGACGTCAGATACTCGAGACGTAGGAGAAATGTTATGACCATTTAAGAATATGATTGTGACGTCATATACATGCTACATATCTTAAGAGAAATGCTATGAATAAAAACATATAATATATTTTGGCTTCATAAATTCATGTAAGAGCAAAATTGGAATGAAATATTGTGACGTATTAGTGAAGAGATTATGACATCATATGAACATTTGAGTGTATGATTGCGGTGTCAGATACTCAAGATGTAGGAGAAATGCTATGAGTGTGACGTCAGATACTCGTGATGTAGGAGAAATGCTATGACCATTTGAGAATATGATTGTGATGTCAGATACTCAAGATGAAACTTAGGAGAAATGCTATGATTGTGACATCAGATACTTGAGATGTAGGAGAAATGCTATGAACATTTAAGAATACGATTGTGACGTCAGATACTCATGACATAACTTAGGAGAAATGCTATGAGCATTTAAGTGTATGATTGTGACATCATATACACGCTACGTATCTTAGCAGAAATGCTATGAATAAAAACATATAATATATTCGGTTTCATAAATTCGTGTAAGAGCAAAATTGGAATGAAATATTGTGACGTATTAGTGAAGAGATTATGACATCATATACTTGCTTGACGAAGAAGAATAAATCCATGTCATCTATAAATAGTTACAAAAATAAACACCATATTCAGTGAATATTTTACCCTGAAATTGAACAAAAAACATCTAATGGTGTTTTATTTAAGTATGCACATAATGAAATGCGCTATTCATCATCAGCATTACTCTATCAATCCTTCACCTGTCTCATTCTTCTCTAAAGAATACCAATGGCATGCGCCGACAAGTACCTCTGTCAAGTGAAAAGCGTGCAAACCAGCGCATGCGGAGGAGGCAGGGGAGTGAATAGTGAGTCACTATCGACAGATAAAGAGAGAGAGAGAGAGAGAGAGAGAGAGAGAGAGAGAGAGAGAGAGAGAGAGAGAGCAAGAGAGCAAGGTGCTAGTACTGAACAAGTGAAATACAATTTTTAAACATTTTTTATTAATACTGACATCAATAATACATATTGTTACAAAGATACGTTTTACGAAACAAAAACCAATACGACATATTTTCCAAAGTTACGATTGACGAACTAAAACATTTAATTATGTTAATTAAAATATATATAAATGTATATATATATATATAAATAATTTAGTAGGTGGGACCTTCTCATGATTTTATCTAAAATTAACTGGTTTTTTAATGCGTAAAAATGCACGGTTAATTTTAAATAAAATTAAATAAATTAATACGCACATAGAGAAAATATTAATTAAAGTTATGGCGACAACATCTGATTTTCATATATTACATCCACAATGTACCTATACTAATCCGTCATACACATGCGGTACAGATCAGTACAATGTTCATATATATCGTAATGGCAGGCTAGTTGAGCACAATATTCGGCTTCATCCATTTCTAATAATGTGGCCTCGTTATACAGTTCAAAATTGTCAATTAGATTAAGGTCTACATCAATACCTAAACAAGAATGTTCACGTTGACTTGGATGATTTACTAGATAACCGTAACAATCTCATACAACCAACGAATGTATCTTTTCACACAGCATGAATGCGAATAATTTCTGGCTAATCTTTTGTACATGATCCGTAGGACAATAATGGTGTGGTTGACACATAGTCTTACAATACTGACACAATTTGACCGTATCGTCATCGACGAGATTTAGTTCATCATCGCTTAAAATCTCATTGAGGTATATAGTGTCCGTAGTAAGCGTGGCATGATTAGACATCTCTGCGGAATCACTAGTGGATGGAATGTCATTCATGTTCTCACTTTATCTTTTTCACACCGTGAAAGCACTGAGGTATCGGGATAACAGCACGTCACCGCTCATGTCAGAGGCACGTAAAAGTTAGGTAATGTGGCCAACAAATTACCTCTGTTCTGTTTCAATAATTCCCCCTCGTTGTCTTGCATGTATAAACCACAACGTGTGGGTCGTGGTTCTGCATCAGAGCAGAAAAAGTAGCGTATGTCAATACACGGAAATTTGTCACAGATAGAAATGCGAACAGAATTGTCCAAAGAATATGTAGATAGTATGCCTTCTTTTTTTGTGCACACGTTTTACCATGTCTTCAAGATCGGGTATGATTTGTAACAACTGTTTAAATGCTACTACACTGAGATATAAACCACGTTTAGTAGGATAACCATCAGGATGAAACTGTCGTAAATCGATACACCACTTTTCACCAAAACATATTGTTCGTGCTTTACACGAATTACCAAGATCGAACCAAAATGCCGAGTGGTTTAAATATTTAAAGCAAGGATCAGACACCATCGTGGAGAACAAATAATCATAGCACAAAATTATGGTCTTTATATTCATTAGTAACAATAACAATCATCCGCACACGGATTGAATGCCATCTGGCGAAAATACCATGCACACAATGGCATACAGAGGAACATGTGTGTTACAATGACGTACATAGATGCACTTAATTTGAATATATGGTGTGTGTTTGTTCAATCAATAATGAACGCATGGCGCAAACAAATGTCTTCTACCTCAGCATGCACTTTATGAGTAATAACACAGACACGCAACTTTTAACCATTACATGACTGAGAGACTCAGTCCACTAAAGTTGATATGTATAATCGCTGGACACGCAAAATATTTTGAAAACTATCTGACTGGAAGGAAGTTCATGGCGGATGCCTACAACTTTCAGTCAAAATATTTTTGCAGCAATATAAGACTTGAAATGCAGGTGATAAATAAGCATACGTTATGAATGAGAACAACATCGGTTAATGTAGCTTCGCAACAATAATACGTGAACCCAATGCACTATGTCTATCTGATATTCGGTTAATAAACCCTTGCTAATTTCAGACATAAGTATAATGCTTCCCGCATTAATTATGCCATCTCTTAAAGCATACTGCATGCTCCTCATAAATAATGCATGCATCTTAATCTTATCGAAGCTACACAGACTAGCAATATGTGCTATCATAGTGTGAGCAGCTAGTGCGGCTTCGACGGACATGGATGACACTGACATTGTTTATGTACTGACTGAAAAAAGTGCAATGTTACTATTTATATTATGCTAGAGTAACCATATGGTACTGATGATAAATCTCCCAGTTTCAAAATTCGTTTTTAAAGACGGGTCTGAAAATTTTACTGCTATTTACTGAAAGAATTCTAAAATGATCACTGTGCATGATCTTTGATGGGTAGCTTAATAGTATGCTTTACTATCTGTAATTCCACCATCGTTTATAATTTGATCAATGGATTTTTTCATTGTATCAAAATTAACTTGTTTTTGATTGTACGGTACCCAGTATTAACCCTTTAACCTTCGTTACCTGTTTACCAATCGATGGATCATCATGACGCTTCATTTCATAACTATAGTTTTTTGGACCGAGTGCGCAAAAACGTGTTAATTCGTAATCGGAGTGGATTTCACTCGTCCAAGAACCTAGATACCCACTTCGTTCTTGAATCGTCGGCTCACCTTCCCGGGTACTAAATACCACCGAATCTGTATCGTGATAGGCTATGTGGCATCCGAGTAAGGACACGACTTCGTACAGATTTATTCGACCATAAGCTGTCACGAAAGATGCAAGAATACAGTTGGTATTTAATGGTGACTGAATGTACTCATCATTGACCGAATAGGAGGCCACTAGAAGACTATCGTTCAGAAATGTAATGGCGCCTACAGTTTTACTTTTATCATTCAGAAGGGAGAGTAGACCATTAAGTGTTGATATCATGCTATTCTTTTTAAGCTCACAAAGAGAAAATCGTCCCCACAAAATATTCAAACAGGATTTAGCAACATAGCGCAAACCTGGGTTATTCGATGTTTTGGCAGGTTCGAGCTGTATTCCATCATGTTTATAATAGTCAACCACGTAATTCATCTTTTCGCTCTCACTACCGACACAATCAGGATACCGCTACTTTCCTGTTTAATTTTAAAAAACCGGTTAATGTATTCTGAAAATAACCCATTGTCGCCATGCGGCTCATATTGTAATGACTCATAATAATGCCATACTTCATAAATTTTTTTACTGACATAACCATTGCGTATAGCTAGCTGTAAATCTGGAGTAGTCCATGTTCCGCATAAACTGCACCATTCTTCCGCATGTTCATATTTTGTGCATTCGGTGCATAGTACAAACATGAGGCGCAAATTTATTCTAGCAGGTAGCACGGGACAGTATAAATCACGTGGTGGATGGACGTTGCATTTAATAAGACCAAAGAAGTCATGAACCATCTTATCACTCAAGTCATCGCCTCTTAGAACCGTATATGAGCCTTCTGGAAAACAACATTGTTTCATCACTGAAGGATACATGGAAACACAGTCTAAATCTTCGAGCATGGTATGCTCACCCGCTTCCATAAATAAACGAATTGCGGATGTACGTCCACTGAATAGTGCTTCACGTCAAATGAGAGAACTGAATGACTGCGCATGATAATATTTGTAGGTTTAAGATGCAGGTTAGCAGTTTTGCAAATGCATTGAAGGAGTAAAAGAGAATGATAGGCACGTGCATTGTGAGCGATCACCAAGTAGTCACAGAAAACATATTTTCTCTCTATTTTTTTAGTGACACACGCTGCCTCAACACATGTCAACCGGCTAACGAACTGATCCACTGTGTCTAGCCTGTGAAAGCGAACATATCCATAATTCGTGCCTCGATGACATGTAGAGCAATCGTCTTCAGGTGGTTGCTCGAAGCAAGCACCACAACATATGTTGACAACCACAAGATTAACTTTATGCTCAGCTAGAATATTAGTATTGCTACTACCAATAGGCGATAAATATGTTTCTGTGTCGTAAATGACGCATTTTTGAAAATCTTCGTAACTACAATTGTCGTCATTCATATGCATAGAGCGTGCGTGGGATAATGACATAATAGGTTCTTCAATTACTTTATGATAATGCGTATGATTTTCAGTAATGACATACTTTTCTTTACATGCATGACATTTTGTATTACCACATACGTGTTCATCGTCATCTTTACGTATGCGACTGAAACAGTGGGGTCATGCCGTCACCATTTCACAGGTCCCATTTGAGAGGTGGTTCGCCATACATTGATGGTTATAAAACTTACAATGGCAATCAGTACACATTATCTTATGCATAGCATCTGTAGGCGTACAAGATCCTTTATCAGAATAAGATGTCTGACAATTACGATGCCGCACTGTGCATGAGCGATCATTAGAGCATGATGCATTACACTGTGTACAGTAATTACGTACTATAAGATATGCGGCCATAGACGTGATTAAGGATATATGATTATCACGTTCTGAATGCATAAGATTTATGCACAGTAAACTCGTGAAAGTGCTACCGATAGCCGTTCAAGTATTGACTCTGAGTAGACTTGAATAGAAATTGATTGCGAAAATGTTCCTGAAATTTGTTCCAATCAGTACTATTAATTTCGCGTACAAGAATACAACAAGCTGTATGATATTCACATGCCATATGCATCAAATATGTTTTATTATGTATCAAATTTCGCCATTCATTTACAGAGATTAGTTTGTTCATTTTCTCAATAAATTTTATTCCTAGAAATATTCCTGCCATGAAACAGAATGGATATTCGGCACATACGGGTATAATACATCTTTTTATACGCATGTACACATCTAAATCAGATGAATGTAAATTAAATAAATTTAAATGTCTAGAATCGCTTGCGCCTAGGAGAGTATCATTTCGACCACCTGAGTTGTAGTCCTCTACACGAAAAACGTGAAATTCAAAACCCTCTGATAACCTACAATTAGTATGTGACAGAATGACCTTTCCACTGATTCTAAAATTATCTCAGGCGTAATTTCATTCCATAGCCTAAAATCCATTGCTATTGGCATTTCCAAAGAAGGGTGAATCAACTCGATTCTCACGTGATCATTCAGCTGAACATTGCTATATTCGCTATACATATCAAGCAAAGATTGAAAGACGCCTGACACGAACTCAGAATGAGAAAGTCATGTATCGGCTATAGGATAACTTTTAAAAGATACATTATATTCAGTACCTTCGAGATGAAACTTTTTACTGTGGTATTTGCGAACAGTCTCCACAGATATATGGTTGGTATAATCATATAGCGACCCTCCGATTTGAGCGTACTCATAGTGTTGCAAATAACGATTAAGTAGATCATCTGTGAGCACTATATTCTCTGCTATACATCGACTGATTTCATCAGGAATGAGACTAATTTCATCTGTCAAATGATTTGCATGCATGTCAATAAGAGTTTGATGAGTAGGAACATCGATGCAATAAGCAGAATCGTTAGGAAGGCATGCTAAATCCAGAGATAAGTCATTAGCAGAAGGCGCAATACAGTCTGGAACTGGCACAATGTCAAATAAATTTAGGACGCTGTCATTAGGCAGGCATGCTAAATCCAGAAATAGGTCATTAGCAGAAAGCACAATACAGTCAGGAACTGGTGCAGCATCAAATAAATTTAGGTCGGAATCATTAGGAAGGCATGCTAAATCCAGAGATGGATCAGTAGATGAAGGCGCAATAAAGTCCAGGAGGGATGCGTCATCAAATAAATTTACATCGTAATCATTAAGAAGGCATACTAAATCCTGAGATAGGTCATAAGCAAAAGGCGAAATAGAGTCTGGAACTGGTGCAATGTCAATTAAATTTAGATCATGTCCATCACGTACATCGGTCGAATAATTAGGATCAATTAAGTCACATTCGTTATGAGGATAATTGAAAAATGATGATGGTACAGTACTCAGATCAGGAATAGATAGTTCAGTTCTTGTATGATCGGTAGAAGCATGTTGTGCAGGTGCGGTTACGTCATACTCATATAAATCATCCAAATAATTGAAAACGTCAGCATCGGTATTCATAATAGACAGTTCAGGAATGACTTCGCAGTAATCACGAACAGAGTTGACATCACTATCATTTACATCACGTAATGCAATGTCATTATGTTCATCAGATACGCATGTTTGCGGAATTGTAAATTCGGGTTCATATAACATAGAACCCAAATACATGTTCATCAGGTGAATAGGGTAGATCCATGTTTAATCTAGTGACATCATAGTCACGCATCTGCTGCAAAATCACATGAACCACCTCTTCACATTCTTTAATTTCGTCGATTAAATTATCTGTCATTTTTTATGTCTTTAACACACACTTAATATTTAAAAAAACTATTCTCTTAAAATCTACACTCAAAATGTTTCTTTAACAAAGAACAAATAGCGACAGCGAACTAGACAGGCACGCTCTGCTTAAATACGCGCAGAGAACAGTGCCATGCAGAGACCGGCCGGCCGCCATAGCATTCCTCCTCAGCCTCCTCCTCCCTCCTCCTCCTATGACCTCCGTCATCAGACCACCTCTTAAACTCTATTTTACATCATATTATCAGACCACCCATTATTTTTACCTTACATACCACACTACCACGGAGGGGGGCACACACTGCTACGTTAAAACATAAAATACCCAACTTTTAGGGGTTACAATTTTCAACAATTGGACATCCAACAGGGTTTTACCATGAATCACATATAATAAATATAGATGCTCAAGTGTGCCAATATAGACAGCATTGTTCTCTAATCTCTCTACTACGGGGAGATGTACGCCATTGTTCTAAAACCTTTATATCATGTGGGGCTGTATGCCATTGTTCTCTAAATACATTTCCTTTGTGTGCATACGTATGCCATTGTTCTCCAGACGATCGCCATTGTTCTCAAAGACCTCCTGCTGAGAAGAACAATAACGTACAGCCCCACCCATCACTACTAGAATATTGTTATCAGTAACATTTTCTAGTTTAAATTAAACGTGGTAAATCTTTCTGTATAGGCAGAACATTATCATCCATCAGATCTTGTGGAGTCGTCAAAAGTCGGAAGCCCCCGTCCGTAGCATGTAGTATAACTGCGAAATATTCTTTCATTAGGAAATATTCTGGTTTTGATTTCCAATCACTCTTCATCTAATATTTCACGATTAAATTTGTAAAATTGCCTGGGACCCAAACCTGTTGAACCACTATTAGCTAATTGCTAAACCTAGTTATGAATCCATGCTCTGACGAATCTAGGCTACGGTAAACCTGTTACGTTGTGTTGGCTATGAGCGTTTCCATTTGACACAGCACCATTTTATTTATTTTGGTGTTCTCCACTTCATCGGTTATCAAGACAGTCACAATCAAAGAGTCCATGTCAAATTCAATCTAACCCACACACAATTTAAGACTCCGTAAATAACTCAATTCTACGGTATACATCGATTTGAATATCCACGTTAGGAATTGGTATTCTAATTCGATAACTCATTTCTACATATAATATGTTTTGTATCAGATGAATGCCAACTACTTGTACCAAGTTTGTCCATAATTTATCAAGCAATTGACGAATATTATATATATTCATCTGATACAAAACTATTTGCTTTCTATCAAATTAAATAGTCTAACTTAGTCTAAGTATATTAACTTGTGTTGCTTAACCCTAGACAACCAGTTGCTTACATCATATTTATTATTATTACGTCATAACAATACCTGCACTATATCCTTACTTTATCCTTACATGGGGGCCGTGTCCATAAGGAATATCAAGTTCTGAAGGAATAGTTTGAAATTAATCCTCAAAACTAAATGAAATAATATTCAGTCGAACCAATTTCAAAATTTGAAATGTAATCAGTCAAATTAATTTCAAATTTTGACATTCTTCCATCTTTATAAATATTTTGCACATAATCAGTCAAACCTCTTTCAAAGTTAAACGGTATGAATGCAAACATTTTGACGGACATTAAAAACTGACTTAGACCGTGTTCTCAAGAGAGACTTAATTATGAATAACGCCATACGTCAGTTCCTAATTAACTCTCTAGTGAGAACACAGCCGTAGACATATTTTCTATTTCAGGAAACAAAACTTCAAAGCGGTACTGCATAAGTTTGGTAATATAAACTCGTATACTTGGTGTTGTTTTATATTTTCTCAGCACACATATCTTGTCCACAACAACGGGAATAAACTAACCTTTTGATTTGTGTTATTATTAACCTGCAATGCAATCGCGGATTATTAATTTCACTTAGGATCTTCCTTCTTCTTTCTTTCTTCTTTCCTGCTTTCTTTCTTTCTCTTCATTAAAAGCTTTGCATCGTATCTCCTCCTACATTTTTATCCGATCAACTACAAACTGGGTCATTTTCTGCTACCCAGTCTGGAATCATGTGCTTGTGCTTTTTCGGATTCGCCCGAGGGTATTCAAGCTACCCACATTTCCCTGGGCAAAATGTCCCATAGGCAATGTATGGGATTTTCAGTATTGATCTTTAAACTGCTACTATATCTAGAGTTCGTCGGATCACTACCATACTTGGTGAGGATGTTACCACTGAAGGCTTTCTTGGAATTTCTTTTTTTGGCTATTTTTAATGGGAATTTCAGGATGAATATTTGAACTGCGACTACAACTAGAGTTTTGATCGGATTACTACCATATTTGGTTGGGATGTTACTAATGGAGGACCTATTTGATGGAATTTTTTTTTTTTAAATGGACGCCATGTGAAATTATTTGTCAAAATTACAAGTTTTCTGTTTTTGCAGAAATGAACTCGACATGACAAACGGTGAAAAAAGGCTTTTTGAAATATTTTTTTTCAAAATGGCCACCGAAATTTGTTTGGCTCCGATCGACTTGAAATTTAGTAAACTTAAATTCACTTGATTTGATATCAAATTGTAGGTTGATCCATCCAACAGCTTTCGAGAAATCAGCTTTTCTGTGCCACATATCCCTATGGTAAACCTATGGGAGCAATATTTGAACAGCGTTTTCTCCTAGAGTTTTCTTCTGATTCTCTTCAAAACTGGCCCGATTCTAGGACATTGAGAGATCTAAATGATTTCCCATGAACATTTTTATATCTCCCTCGGGGGGGGGGGAGTCAAGGTCATTCGCTGTTTTAAAATGTTTTATTCTCATGTTTGGCATAAGTTACCCGCTTTTCACTATACAACTTCATCAAAGAACATGTTAGCAGACACTTTATATTATCCTTAGTGTCAAGGTGACCTTTTAGTGTAAACCTATGGGAATGTTAAGCATGGATCTTTGACCTATGACTACATCTAAAGTTTGTATTGGATCAACACCAGACCTGTTCAATGGCTTGAGACGAGGCCTTATAATATTTCTTAATGGTCAGACATCGTAGATTTGCAGCTACTTCAGTAAGCATTCTTTAGTTTAATTTTTATAATTATTGCGCAAACACACTCGTTTTTTAAAGTTTCAATGCGCTGTTCGAGCCAAACCGCTTATAGAAGTATTGTAAGCAACAATCATCATCAGATAAATTACCATACGCAAACCGTATCGTTTTACGATGGCATCGTGTGTTCGTTGGTGCTATCAAGACTGGACTGCTGAAATAATTTGCATGCTGGCACTCCAAAGGCGCTCATTCATAAGCTCCAGTCTGTACAGAATACCATGGCTAGAGTTATCTCACTCTCCGGTAAATATGAACACATCTCTCCAGTGCTTAGTGACTTGCATTGGCTGCCAATAGAACAGAGAATCTGTTAAAAAGATTCTTTGTTTGACATACCAATGTGTAAACAACACGATTCCGACTTACCTGTAAGATCTCATACAGCCCTACTCATCAGGTCGCGTTCTCCGGTCACAAAACAACAGAAATCTTAAAGTTCCGAAAGCAAAACTGGTAACATATGGACAGAAGCCTTTCTCCTTCACCGCCGCTTCCGAATGGAACAATCTCCCTTTAGATATCAAAACATGTCATACTCAACAGTCTTTCAAATCAAGTCTCAACACATTTCTATTCCGAAGATCTTCAAGCGCTTAGAGCATGCTATTGCATGGAGTTTTGCACCATATAAATGTACTTATTATTATTATTATTATTATTATTATTATTATTATTATTATTATTATTATTAGTATTATTATTATTATTATTTACCTGTCAAAGCCAACACAACTTTCTGCTCCCTTCTGCCAGAGTTACATGATCAGAGAGATTGTACAATCTGTCTTACGGCCATAGGCATGAGTACACACCGTACAACAACTTGTACAATTCATCTTATCGTGTAACTCGGGCATAAATCTCACACAAGTGTTCAATCTTATGTCAGCACAGATAATATCAAATATGATGATCCTACACCTATTTAACTATGGCATGGTATTTTATAGTACAAAAAGGCGAGTGTTTCGATCACGTCATCACATGCCATATCACGGTAAATATTACCATATTCTCTTTTCAATTAAATTATAATATATATATATATATATATATATATATGTATACTGAACCCAAAAAAGTTTAGCAACACTGAGAATATTACTGTATAAATGTTATTTAACAAAAACAATAAATTGAATCAAATAAATTATTTAATTGATAGGTCATTTTCCAATTTGAACAACAGTCTCTTGTTACTGTAATGCTATCATCGCACCTTTAACACAGCATCATTCAACGGAAGGGTCCAATTTAAATAATGACACTGAGCTGTCAATACAGGTTGTGACCTCCGCGTGCATCAACCACCGTCGTACATCGCTTTCTCATGCTTCGAATTAAGCACCTGATGTCACGAAGAGGAATTGCATCCCATTCCTGGAGCAGTGCAGCTTCCAGCTCCCGTAAGTTGTGAAGATGTGGATGGTTCTCACGCACCATACAGCCAAGAATGTCCCACACGTGTTCGATAGGAGACAGGTCTGGTGATCGCGCTGGCCAATCCAACACTGGAATGTTGTTAGCCTCAAGGAAATCACTGGTGACCCTAGCTGAATGAGGACGGGCGTTGTCTTGCTGGAACATAGTCTGCATGATGCTGCATAAAAGGGATGACAACAGGTGCGACAACTTCTTCACAGTAACGTTGAGCCGTTAAATTTCCACAAATCACAATAAGATCTGTTACGCCATTTTCCAGCCCACACCATGACACTGCCGCCACCGAATCTGTCATGCTGAATGATGTTGGCTGCATCATACCTTCTCCTAAACGTTGCCAAACCCCTTGCCTACCATCCGCCACATCCACACAACACCTCGACTCATCACTGAACAAAACGTGGCTCCATTGTTGAGCACACCATCGCTGATGAGTTCTTGCCTATGCAAACCGATTCTCGATGTGACACTCTGTAAGCGGAACAGCAACAAGTGGACAACGGGCATGCAGTCCAGCATCATGGAGTCTGTTTCGCACAGTTTGTGCATGCACTGTAGTGCCGGTAGTGGTGTCCAAATTACGGGACAGCCGCGGCACAGTCTCAAACATGTGACATCGTGATGACATGACTAAGTAGCGGTCTTCTTGTGGTGTGTTGCTCTCGGTCTGCCAGATCGTGGTCGGTCATTAACATGTTCAGTTACAGGTACATCTACATGACCGTAAATTAGACTGATCTATTACGTTATACGTGTCAGTGACTATGAAGTGCCCATACATCCGAATACATCACTGTTAATGGCAGCTTCGGCCACAGATGCCGACATTCACATAAATCATGACTATAGTTGTTAACTTCGCTCACAGACGTCCACATGTGTTGAAGATGCACACGTGTTGATGACAAACAGCCACTTCTCTCCCAGATGTATACGTGCACTGATGACTAACATGCACACACATTCAACATTGTCAACAGATTCCAAAGTGCGCTGATGACTAACATACGCCAACTGAACTTTTGTGTTGTAAGAACGGACTTTGCGATGATGACTAATAGGGGCTTATTTTTAATGTAGTATAATTATTTTATTTTCATATGTAATGCCGATTACAAGTAGGCATCGTAGGTCAGTCTGACCATATTACATTTGTTCTATGTATAGATACGGCGAGCACCGTTTTAGTAACGTTATTCTATATTTTCTTTATTGGTACTGTTTGAGTTAGGCTAAATAGTTCTATATTTTACTAAAATGCGCTTAAACTAATACTAATTTGCTACATTAATACATACCAGTAAACCTTCTAATATTCAGCAACATAATTTCACTAGAGTCCTCATGCACACACAGCCCAGGATACGGCGACTAATCCTAACTATTGCTAAGCTCACGTATTTTGTTAGGATAGAGTAGTTAGTGACAACTACTAAAATGAAGGAGTGCTGTTTTATTGTAAAGCCTCTTTCCCGGTGGTGCTGCTATGCTACATAAGCACGCTGGATTTATATAATTGGCCATCAGCTTAAGGCCTCCTAAATTACTTCTGGAGCAGCTGTCTCTTCTACAACTCTCTGGTCATCTGGCCCACCAATTGTCTGGTAGTCCCTCTACCGGTTTGGTTAGCGCCAACACAAGAAATCGCAGAGGTTTCTTGATGGTGAGAATCAAAATGGCGATGTCCCCTGTACCCGCCGTGGTACCTATTAGTTAGTCTTAAGCCATAAGTAAGATTCACTGCACAAACATAATTATAGTAGGTACGTCCTAGCAGTGGACATCATCAGCAATTTACATAACACTAAATGCAGCTAAACGTTAGCTCCAGGGAGCGAACATCATGTGGTTCGCTCTCGTCATGCTTGGTGATGACTGAGAACGCAGTTTTCAGACAAATTCAATGGTAACTCAAAGATGTCCAATACGCTCTCCGCACCTTCCAGGAAGGTCGCCAATATCTCATACCCACTTTATCAGCACGTGTCATAACTAGATACGTTGCTTTCTTATGCTTTTGTGTGTTATCTGACCATATCTTGTTAAATTTGGTTGTGCTGACACTTGGAGTGGGAGTCGCTCATCGGCTTCCTGGACCCGTTACCCAGCAACATGGTATGTGCTGTCGGCCTGATGGAGAAGTCCAGTGGGTACATGCCAAGAAAGGCTACCGGGACTATTCTGCCAGGAAGACAACGTGTTTCTAAAGTTAAGTGGGCGATGGGCCGTTTGAGGCAATAAATCCCTATGTGTCTGGACCAAATAACTAAAGGTTGACTTAGCTCCTCTGGAAGGACCGGCAAAATAATGCAGTGACAACTAAAACAGTATCTAGAAAAAGAGGTGATGGGGTCGGATTCTGTTGAAGCTGGCACTCTGCCTCCACGTAATACAGCACGCACCACCTAAAATTATATAAAAATAATATAATATACATAATGCATTGGTCTAAATCGGAAGCATGGCTTCAGCTACGCTCCCGCCTCCGTTTTGGCGTTGCGGTCATTTTCTTGTGACGGAGGCCCGTACAAGGCACTTTCCTCTTGCAAAACCAACTTGTTGGCACATGCGAGGAATTAATTTACATTAAATTAATTAGCCTCGTTAGTGTGACTCCCTTGCAGGGGTACCTATTGTATAATTAAAGATAGGATAGGTATCTTCTGCGCGATATAACAACAGTCAGTCCATCTTTATACTTAATTAACGATCTAGTATTGTTATCTGTATAGCTTTCTCATAAGCCGGTCCTCAACTCGCTGACATTATGTCCTTTTGTAACATTTAAGTAAGATACCAGCCAACGTCATACTGGCTACACCAATAGCCAAGATGATATGGTGATGTTTGCTGTAGGCTGCAATGGTCGCCCGGCCCCATGGGAACAATGTCGTTCCCCCGCGGTCCCTGGCGACCGGCGATCACCAGTGGCATACACGCCCCTCCCTCAAACCCCAAGCTATCTAACCAGTATCATCAGGCCATAGTGGAACTTGGCAGGCGACTTGCCACCGTAGCTATAGTAGCATGTTCTGTCCCTCCTCTGTACCAAGGGAAAGGCATTGCATTTCCGTACCCAAGTCTATTTGAGAAACACAATGAGTGGCGGAAAGTCTTTAGCAAGGTGGGATGATTCGTCATTTAGGCTGTTAGTTTGACTGCTTTTCCTAGTGACCGTCCAAAAATTGGCCCGAGTGAAGGCTATGCAAATATCGCCAACACTGAGCACCCAAATGTGTGAAAGGTTCTGTGGTGAAATTCACAAGCAAAGCAAGTGAAGCGGAATAGTGAAAAATGATCATCGGCTGGGGGATCATTATCGAACTGCTCCACGCTCAGACCCTGACGCACCTGAGTCGAGACGCAGAATTGGCTGCTTTTATACTGACCAGCTCTGCATCTCATTATCTTTTGGTGAATGGCTATCACCTTAGGTTTGTTCTTGGCCAATTAGGTGTCACCCATGTGGCGAGGAAATCTTAGCCGCATCTGGGCAGGAGGCAGGCCATCAATGACATGGCCAAGCTGGTGGTTACTTTATTCAGGGTAGTCTATGTTAAATACCAGTCTCATGGCTGCTTTCTTCGTGAATAACTTCGAGTCGGTTGTTTCTAGCGGTACCCAACACTCTGGGGGACACTGTGATCATATGCCATATTTCCGAGCAAAAAGTCATGCAAAGATAATGTGTGTCTCCCCAGTCAATGGCATCACACGTACATGGCCATGCCCAGTCCTATGAGAAAACCTGTGTATGACAGGGGTGGGCTACTCCCAGTGGCCCTGCGCATGCGCAGAGGAGGCTAATCGGGTCTTTGACACCCTTGCTTGCGTCTGTGCATCATGGTATTGCCATCCAACGGGATAGTCATTGGCCAGCCCGAGGTGGCATTTTACTGGTTCTAGGTTGGCTATTCCTTCCCGTTGTCTGGCCACATATTCTTGTCTAATTGACAGACATTAATATTATAACATATGTCTCCAAAACACCCAGTCACATAGCAGAGCTGTCAATCAGTCGGTGTACTCGGCAGACGCCTATATCAACGTTTACTCTGCTGCGATCAAAACACAGATATTACAAAATCACTTTTTCCTAATTCTGTTTTATCTATAATATATTTTTGTCTATATATTAACTTTACATTAATTTAATTTTACCAATTGCGGCGGTATAACTTCAAAACAGTTGGAAATAGGCTGAGCGTCGTTGCTTATATAGACACACACACACACACATGCGCGCACGCGCACACGCACGCACACATATGCGCGCGCACCCCCCCCCCCCCCCCCACACACACACATACACACACATACACACACACACACACACACACACACACACACACACACACACACACACACACACACACATATACACTTGTAATTCAGTTCATTGATTATTAATTTAACCCATGTTACACATCGCCTGATGTATGGTTGAGTCTGTCTGCAAGTTGCTACGATATTCGCGCACAGGCTATAACATGGTTAAATGTCTGTAGTTTTGAACAATTAATGACATTTATTAGATGTTTTGCATGATGACATGGTATGGCTCATGATTTTTATGGTAAAATAAAGATTCTAGTGTTATAGACATATAGCACTAGAGGGGTTAAAGCTGTGATATCATGTTACCATTTGAAGCCCCACAGGCCATTAATATAGTCGTATGTAGTACTCATTCAATTACAACAGATACGTGAATATTGCCTGAGTTTTCAAAATTTTAAACTCAATATCGATGACGGGCAATCTTTCAGCTATTAAATGCGCAATTAATCTTTGAGTAACCCTTGTAATTTTAACATCAAGTTACACCTAAACTTGATTACATTTAATTCATTTGATAAGTATCCTCTTAAAACCGCAACAGTTTTCAATAAACTTATTGTAAATATAGTTGTTGCACTTCACCTGCACCATTCTCAAAATAATCAGCAGGACAGTCAATGGTGCTGAAGATATTTCGAGCAACTTTATTGACAGTCATTTCTTACTCAGGCAGCAACAGTGTTGTCAAATTTTTCTCAGAATAATCAGCGGGCTTTCTTTTTTGTTAGCTAACAAATGCATACAAAATAAGTTAGGCTTATGTGATATACGGAATCGAGACCCAGTCTCAGATATGCTCGAAATTCTGTTCATCTCATGTCAATCAGGAGGTAAGCATATTATTTTCTTCGCGGTAGGCATGTCCGGCCCGTTTTATAAGTCAAACTTTCTGTCACACCGCGATGATGCACGTGCTGGTGAACCGCTTGATCTTTGTGAACGTATTTCACACCTGGAATATGCATACGATATAGGCCTAACTAATTGTGTATGCTCTTGCTTGCAAACAAAACAGGAAGTCCGCTGATTATTCTGAGAATAATTTGACAATGCTGTTGCTGCCATAGTCAGAAATGATTTTCAATAAGGTTGCTCGAAATATCTCTTTTACCACAGACTACTAACTGCCCTGACATGCTCCCACACACACCCCAACATGCACACGCACGACCATATGCATGCACACCCGTGCACACTCCTCAAATGCATACCAGCCATATAACTCTGTTTAGTTATTTGGAATGAAAAAATATCCAATTCTATTCGTGTATTTTTAAATAGTGATATTTTAATGAGTTATAACACACCTCTGTTATGGTCTTTGGGAATTAACATTTGCAGGCCAAGAGAAGGCTATTTTTACAATTTTACCACGGGAATGACTGTGTAGATAACCGAGCCAGTCATTCCAGCGGTAAACTTTCAAAGATAGTCTTCGCTTGGCCTACAAATTGGCATTCAATAAGAAAATGAATTTTTTTGTGAAACAAATTAGGTCTTATAGGGTTAAATAAAGTATATATTATTATGCAGCTGAAAGAAGTTGTTAGAGTGCAGCTAAGAAATAACTTTAAATGTTATTTGCAAGACAAATAATGACGCCATGTGCAAGGCATATCCATGATTTCAATTATAGAGGCATCTCTTTGCATAATGTTTCGTAAATAGTAAATGACATGCAATTCGGGCAACTTGACGGTCTGTTAAGTGATTATAATGGAAAAACCGATTGACCTTTCCATTTTTAGCTATGCACTTCCCATCTCTAGGCTAGAAATTCCCAGAAAACTATAAGTGTGAGCTGTTGAATAGTTTGTGACAAATTTGACTGGGCGATGTTACTGCCTATGGCAGCAATTTTAATCGAAAAAACTGAATAACTCATCCCCTATAATGCGCTCAAACCCTGAGTCAACTTAGACTGGAATTTCCCCCCCAAAAATTGCGAGGCCGCTCGAGACCTGTTAAAAATGTAATAGGTTGTTATTATTAATCTAACATGGTTGAAAATTGATTCGCCGAACTTTGTATGACTCTGATGATCATTACACGTGGTCAGAGTTGTTTTTAAACTCAGCTAGTTAATTTTAATCTGTTGGAGTAATAACTAAACGATTGTCCTTATGCAATAGATTTACCGTTTTGCATTAATCTCCCGTGGTTGGGGTGGGTGGGGGGGGGGCTTATGGCCATCCTCTACATCTAAGACCTGGGGCCGGATTTTCACACCTTTTCAAAAGGCGCTGGAGATCAAAGGAAAAAAGGTGTCAAAATAACAAAAAAAAGAACAAAAGAAAAAAAGGTGTGAAAATCCGTCTCCAGCTTACCCCACCTCTACTAAGCACTTCAAGATGACGCACATGATTTAGAACGTAAGCCAATTGACTTTGAGCAATTTAAAATTGGAATATGACAGACAGTCCCACATTCAACCTTTTAGAACGTAAGCCCATTGACTTTGAGCAATTTAAAATTGGAATATGACAGACAGTCCCACCCTCAACCTTCTTTTAGTGTAACAAAGCAATGTCAGGCAATGCCTCAATTTGATAAGGAAAAGTTTTGCAGATTTTCGAATATGCTAAAGTTTGGCTGGCCCTTATAAACACAGGCTTACCAACGAGAAGGCTAGAGGCTTAGAGGCTATGTGCACACTATTGCCAGCAGATCAAGATGACGATCAAATCTTGAAGGCAACCATCAGCAAAGAATTCTTTGCAGGCAGAACATTTTAGACAACAAGCCTGCTCTCTAAAAATCACCAGGGGAACAAACTAGGCACCTTCACAAATCTCTGAATAGATGGTTAGAAGATGAAGGCATCAATAACATTGATAAACTTAAAGAGCTGGTTTTGATGGAATAGTATACGATTTATTAGACATCTTCACCTATTAAGTTATCGTGATGTCACACCCATAGATTCTGCTGCAAGCGTTATTGACGACTATTTGACTGGCTTAAAATATCACCATGCCAAGCTTCGAGATGCTCGATCTAGATAATATGAGCAATCCAAGCCTCTTCCAGTAAGCATTCCAGAAAGCACAATCGTTCTAACAAATTCCAAGAAACGCAATCGCTCACCTCTAAAATTGAATAAGGAAACGTCTCACACGTCAGCGATGGCTAGAAAGCAAAATCGCGCTAGGAAAGAAAGTGGTATAATGATACAGGTGGAGAAAGTTGAACAGACTCCCCCTCCTACAAAGTCACCATTACGTCCTGTGTGAGTAAAGGTCTCAGATAAAGTAGCGAACAATCATGGACGAAAATCGTAAAACCCACAGATTTCTAACCATGGTGGAGGCGTATTCTCACTTGAAAATGTATAGCTCCTGAAATTCAATGTACATATAGCTTCATCTGTCTATGTATAATTGTGATGTTTCATCCTTCTCGTTAATTAATTCACACAGTATTGTTTATTACTTATATAATCAAATTCCTATTCGTACTCGTCTCATTACTGTTCACATTGTCGTCTTGTGAGTGCGTACACACATATTATTCAAATGATGAAGTAAAATCAGTTTAAATTCAAAGTAACTACCTTTCTCTCCCTATTTATCAATATCAAGTTATCATTGACTGATTATATTTTCTGATCAACTGATCGCCAGGTTCTAAATACACGTCTAGAAGGTTTAGTCGGGTATACCAACTACATATAATAACCTAATCTAAATGCGCATTTAGAGGGCCTATTGCTGGCATTATGGTACATCGTCTAAATAATAAAAGAATTAGTTTGCGATGTATCCAATTTGGTAGCGATCGTTTCTGCACTATTAAGGTCAGAGAAGATCATCAAAATCCCAGTATGATTGGTGTGTACATGTCTTATGCCAACCAAATGGACCTTTCCAGTATTAGCTATGGTTAGGGTTAGCCCATCTCTATCGAAGCTCCACCCACCCATTACTCGTGTTGGGATCGATTGACCTCTGAAGTTCCTGCCTATGGCAGCAGCAGCGCCCAGTTAAATTGGTTTCAAAATATTCAACAGCGTGTTTCTTAAATATCAAAAACATACAATTCGTACAATGTGTTGGGCTATTAAGCATTACGGAGAGGTTAATCTAAACATTCATGATGTCATGATTATGAGGTCAACATAAGCGTCGCGTAGTTGATTATGACGTCATATGATTGAGTAGGAAATGGATTCGCGAATTCCACCTGGTGGCTAGCAGTGATCCGGCGAAGGGGTCAAGGTCATATTCCAGGTGTTTCCAACACACCTGAGATAACAAATTGTTATCAATGATAAATCCAAATTTGAATTGAATGTGGTGAATCATTCCTGGCGTGTAATTAGAATATTATGATCCACCAGATCTCACGGAATCTTCAACAGACGAGAGCCACCGTCAGTAGCATGTTTTGTAACTGTGAACTATTCATTCATTAGAAAATATTCTGGTTTTCAATCTGATCAATTTTCGTCCAATATTTCGAGATTGGAAATGTAAAATTGGTTGGAACTCAAAATTACTGAACCATTACAAGTTAACTGTCAAACCCGTTGTACATTCATGGCCTGACGAATCCAGGTTATGGTATCCCCAGTTAAGGAGTGTTGGCTATGCGAGGTTCCCTTTGACACACCATCATTTCAATCATTCAAGTATTCTCCTCTTTGACAATTCTCTAGACAATCACAATCAGCGTCCATGTCGAATTCCTATTAATTTAGATACAATGTAAAACACGATCGATCGATAACTCAATTCTACAGTATATATGCTACTGCTTTAGATATCCACAGTAAGAATTGGTGACCTACTTTGATAACTTATTTAGATTTTAATGTGAGACATTGAAATACTAAACCCCTCATTGCATAAAAAGACACTACCCGTCAACTGTTTGATATATCTTTAACACTGTTGCTATGAGTAGTTGGCACTTATCTGAACAAAACAGTTCATTTTCAGTTTTATCAGATTAGATAAGAATAACTTGTGTTACATAACCCCTAGACTTCCAGGTACTTACATCAGAATTGCATTAATACATCATAGCAATCCCCGCAAGGGCTCTATATCCTCACTGTATCCTTGTACTATCAACTTCACTTAAATTCACTTGAAGTACCTTAAATATGGCTTTCTGGCTGATCATAGTCCCATATTTCAGATCAACATTCCAGAGTGGTATATATGTTTGTACTTTATTACATCATTAAGATGGCTGCTGAAAGATTTGTGTATTGGCTTTTACTTAAATACTGTATTTGCACAGAGGCTAGGAATACGTTTGACAATTTAACATTTTCTGATAAACTATGTGCAATACAATAGTAAATACTTTGGAAAACTATATGACATCATCAAAATGGCTACCAAAATATTCATTGGACATTTTCTAAGTGCCAAATTTTAGTTCACGATGTGAAGCAATCTATAGAAAGGTATTTTCGCCATCAAAATCAATCAAATAAACAAATTCAAATTTGACACTTAGATGCTCCAATTTGCTTGGTCATTGATAACTATGCTCTATAACCATGAACGTTCGTTTCGTACACTTGAGTGGCATTCTTACGTGGCCCTTCGTTGCTAATAATGTTCTCCATATTTCAGCTAAATCACATTAGGACTTCCAGAGAATAGGATACAAAGAATTATTTATGACACCATCAACATGGCTGACAAACCCTTCATGTGACATGTTAGAGCATGTCAAATCTGAGCTTGTGATGGGAAAGAAGATATAGGAAGACATTTCAGTGATCAAATTCCATTAAATACAAAAACTGAATTTAGGATCACCCCATGTGCTGGTTTTGGAGAAGTTCTGAGAAATGTACCACAGAATTGCAGAAAATTCAAGATGGTCGTCGGCATACATGACCAATCAGATTCATTCAATACCAGACTAGTCCTTCATCACATCTAGTAGCTCAATCCATATCATACTTGTGAAATTACAGATACTTCTGTCAAATCCTGTGCAATATATTGATAAATGCATTGTAAAATATAACAATCATCAAAATGCCCACCAAACCATTCATGCGACATGTTAGAAAGTTCCAATTTCGAGTTCCTTATCTGAAACAGCCTATAAGAAGACATTTTGGCATTAAAATAAATATAAAAAAAAAGTTTAAAGTGGCTCACCAAATACTCAAACTTGAATGGCCACTAGTAGCTATGCTTTTTAGCCATGAACTTACCGTTATTAAACTTGATTGGCATTCGTGAGTGGGCTTTTGGTGTTGATAAGGTTAACCAAATTTCAGCTAGATCAGGATTTTGAGAGTACAAGATATAATAAGTATACACGACGTCACCAATATTGCTGCAGAACCATTCGTCGGACATGTTTAAAAGTTCAAATTTTAGTTTGGTAGGTGAAGAAGCTATAGGATGAATTTTTTTGCCCGCAGAATCCATTAAATATAACAGAGATCCGAAATTGGCAAATAATATCCCGCCATGGTGAAAAACCAATGAATGCGAAATATAAGAAAATAGAGGCTTCTTCCTCAGAGCTAGACCAGTCATCCTATGAAGGGTTCAAAGCGATCAACTAAAGATTATGGAGTTATCATCTGGAAACCAATTTTCAAGATGACCGCCTTTGCTTGGCGACCATATTGGGTTTCAAATTATCGTCGATTTCGAAAGGATTCTTCTCCCGAGCTAGTCCAGCGACCCTATGAAGTTTCAAAGCAATCTGATAAACAGAAACGAAGCTATTATCCAGACATAAATTTTCAAGATGGCCGCCAGTGGCTGGGCTCAATAACCCATAAAAGGGTGTGACCTAATATAGTATTGGTAACGGAGTCCATACCTTCAGCCTTGTCGCGTCATGTAAAGCCATCTATACTCATTGTCAGGACTAATGACCAGTACAGTAGAAGCGTGACCTAAGGTGTGCGTGTGAGCATGCGTGTGTGCGTGCGTACGTGCGCATGCGTGCGTGCGTGTGTGTTTGCATGCGTGCGTGTGTGTGTGGTTAGGGGTTAGTTTATATATCCCCGCCTGGTGAGGGACATTGGCGCTAATCATGAAGATATCTTAACTCCAATAAGGTCTATAACCTTTGGTAAACACTTCCTTTAGCTTGGCTACAAGTACTAGGTCACCTATCCCTAACTAACTGCATCTTACAATTGCCAAGCCAATAACTCAGTGCTACAGTCTCCGTTGACTGATTTCTTTTTGTACTGCTGTGTATAGACATATTTTAAGCTCGTACCAACTTCGGTAACAACGACATGTCTCTTAATATTCTTGTACATCATGTAGCTCAATAATTTCGATTTTTATTTCTGTGAACTCATTCAGCGATGGCCGCGTGAGGTTTGTTCTGAGATGTGCAAATGTTAATATTTCTAAATTCTAAGATGCGCTTTACCGATGCCGTTACAAACTCGCCACGCTTGTCACTTTGAACAGATTCAGGCTTTCTATCTACAATATTCAGCACACTTTCTAGAGCTTCCGAAATGGTTTTGGCCATTTTATTCTTTACAGGTAGAATCCATTGAAATTTCGATAAACCATCTATAGCATAATGTCATTGGTTTTGGCTAACATCGACATGCCACTAAGATAAACTTGGCATAATTGATCTATGTACCTGCGTCTAATAGGATCTTGGGTAAACTTACACGCATTTAGGCCTATGTAAGGAATAACTCAGTTGGCTAGCTAACCATCTTCGAATCCATTTTTGTGATATATTCCCGTTAAAGCTGCAGTGTAACAGATCGATGCCCCCGAAAGCTGCAGACTACTTGGCATTAAAATATCTATTTTTGAGATGGGTATCTATGGCTCGTAAGTTACCTTTTCACTTGTTACCATATTCTTATCAAGTGGTTCCCGTATCCGAGATCTGGAGCATATTCTACAATCCACGTAGGTGGTTTGTGTGTATCTGGCGGTATGGGCAGAAGCGGAATAAGCTCTAGATCTAAGCACTCGAGAGTGTGAGCACCTAGATCTAGCTGTTTCTGGAGATGTTTGTCGAGGTCTCGGATTCTGGAGTGTAGTCTACACCCCGTATATGTCCTTTGAGCGTGACAGAAGGAAATGTCAGAATCAGGATAATCTCAAGATCTAAGTCCTCTAGAGTGTGAGCGCCCAGATCTAGTGCATTCTGGCTTGATCCGAATGAGCATGCCGAATCTAGTCCCACATAGAATCACTGCCCATGAGCCATTGCAGTATATTAATGTTGAATAACAGGTCGTCAAAGGCTCGGTCGACCAAGGAACTTCTTAGGAGGGCTACCTTTGAATTGATCTCTCAACACTACTGTACTTGCTACCAAATACTGCCAAGGAAGAACATTTATAGCTACAGGGTTAGAATCATCGACGGAAATATATTAATATTGCATTAAATCAGTTCGCTTAGAGCATAGCGACTTATTTAGCACATTAATTATTCTTTCACCAGAAGGTTCCAGAGTGTCTAGCTCAGAACTCGCCAACAACGGAGGTGTATACGACGCCATACATTTGGGCATACATCTGGGCAGATGTTCGGGTTGAATCTCGAGTTGAATGTCTGTTCCCATAAAGAAGTTAGATTTACCTAGCGGTCTAATAACGGGTTTACTTGACCTGAAATTCCATTGGTCCATATTGTAAATATGCGATTTGTGGACTAGCTACCTGCAAAGCCCATGGCTACCTTTTGGTACATGGGTAAATATTTGCAGATGACCTATTGCCACTGTGTGGGTCAAGTACGTTTTGCGTCACATCCTGAGTCGTGAATATTCATAACACTGTCATCATGATACATCACTGGCTATAGCCAAATTATTTGGGTCGCTATAGACAGTGGGTATTGTATATACGACGCCACCAATTGGACCAGAATTTGGGTCGCTATTGGCAGTAAGCAATTAGGTTTATTTATTTATAGGTCGCTATGACATGATGATTGGTGTAGTGTTTTATGTATGACAATTATTTATACCTGCATCGGGATATCAGATTATGCCACTGCTATTATTATATTTTACAGCTTGTTTGCCAAACGTATAAAGCTCTCAAATCATGTTTTCCAAATTGACGATTGTAATCCCTGGTGATAGACAAATTGGTTTAGGCATATTTCATTTATGTATGATCAAGATTGCTTGATGCAATCAATCTAGTTTTGTCATTTTAACAATCAGGATTTACATCGGGTAAATTAGTTAAATCTTTAACGCACGCAAACCGACGTCATAATCATCATAATCACAGTCCGTGCAAGATATTGAACCGAATCCTTAGCCCTTTGAATGGTTAGAATTCGATCTGCTGTCTTATTTTGAAATATAGATACCATGACGGTAAGACGCTGTTGGATTAAGTTCAAGATAGATCTTACGAAGATTTCTGGGTAATTAATACAACAGGGTCTTACAAGATCGTTAATTAAGATGGATGTTTACATGATTCGAAGAAGCCAGCCAGATAGCCAGAATATAGTATATAGATCCAGTTATATGATTCAGTACCATGCAGAAATCCCATGATATATGAGTATTTCTGGTAATTATCCAGAATGTACATGTCAGGTCAGAGATCACCTAGGCATACGTCATGACATCCCATAACCATTAGTTATCATATCCAAATGTAATGTACTAATGATAAGTAATCCTGTTAGGTTAATACTTGAATGGTTAACGCCCTTGTCATAATAAAGCCAGTGAGTAATATGCACAAGATATGCAAGGAATGGATGCTTGACGAGGCTTGTCAAAGCATGATTTGTATACATATTCTGCCAAGAGGCATCACTTGCATACTAGTTCAGATCAGTTGAGTCCGACCATCTTTTCAGTGTGGGAAGAAGGGTGTTAACCAATCAAAGTAGCTAAATCACCAGGGAAGCCCTCTGAAACGTCATTATGATCTACGTCATACACAGAACCACTTTTACTGTAGGGTAGAAACTTTAATCTTCCGATTGCGCTGTTACTGAGAAGTAATACCTTTCCAGCTAATAGTTTACCATCAGCAATTGAAATTCAATTAGTCGAAGTTAGAATCTTTATTAGAAAAGTGAGAGTTAAATTTAATAGTTGAAATTAGTACAAGTATTGTTAGGTTAATATAGCCTGCAATACGGCTTTATCTTTTGTTACAATTAATAAAGTTTAGAATTCATTTATATTAAAATTTGTAAAAGTGTTAAGTTGTGTTTTGAAGATAATCATCAGGGGAAGGAAGACCACCTTTCCCGAACTCATCAAGTAAGAACCGATTCCAGTTATCGTGAGTAGTATAAAAGAAGAAAAATACCGACTGAGAATTTTCAATATGCAATCCAAACTTGTGCAATGTCTACAAGTATAGGTTAGCCGTGGCTCTTGACAACACTTCAACACCCAGTGGATGTTCTGTGAACTATTTAACATATTAATTTTAGAGCCAGTATTTAGATTTTCTATCATGCTATGAGGCACGAGGGTGAGGGAGATTATCGGTAGCACCGCTGGTAGAAGCAACAGTAAAACTCCTACCTCTGAATAACCTTGTGTCTGCGAGATATTGGTTCTCTGGCTCTGCTAAGCAGGCTTATATGGTGTCGATATTTGAGCAGTCGCTAATACCAGAAGTCCATAATTCTAGATATATGAAACCACGTATTAGATAGTGTTTCCAAAATTGGTTGCTGCACCTGGACGCTACCTGTGCCAGTCAGTTGATCGGCCAGTCCGAGCGAAATGCGCATTGTATCATGGAGATTAGATCGTCTGGGGCATAATTCATAATCTGTACATAGTCACGATTAGCTGCTTTTATTGCACATCAGATGAGATGCGAATTAGTCGGAAAACAGTTCAAGCCATATAGTGATAACAGCCTCTTTACGTGTAGTAGCCGATAGACAACACCTGCGTGAATTAATGATCTAGTCCGTGTCTAGTTGTTATATCATTTAAGGTTATAACTATGTTTTGACTGTCAGAATTATGCTATTTGATAATTTATTACCGGTGTACTATTTGTTTCTTAATCATTTTTTTTTTAGATGGAAATCAAAAAATGTTAATGGTATATATATTCACATCTTATGTTATGCACACAGAAAAACTTTAATATAAAAAGATGAACATGAGAAATAGAAATGTAATAAAAGATTATATTTTGGTTTCAATGATTTATGAAAAAGAACAACTTTTACAGCAACTTTAAATTAAGCTTTGGCTATATCCTTATTGCTAGCCCTCACGAAGTGGTACCTCACATTTATTTGTTATTTAATTTTACCGCTTTCTCCATATGGCGAAAAAAGCATCATAGAAGTATTGCCGTACTTATTAAAATGTTGTAGACATTGAAAACACTATAGATAATTTTATTTATAATGTTTAAACCAGATTTCGTGGCAAACCGAAAGCCCATAGTACGGGGTTAGAATCAAGATATAGACTAAGCGGCTATGTCCAGACCTATATAATGTGTTGTAAATTCAGATTTTCATTAGACAAGATTGGAGATGCGGCAAGTATAGCTCTTTAATCCTTTAATGGCCAAGACGGCAAAAATAAGCCCAACAGTTGCCTTGTGAAGAATGGCCATTTTCTAAGCCCAGAATACTGAAAATTTACCACTGAAATGACTAGCTCGGTTATTGAGCCAATCTAGTGGTGAATTTTCAAAAATAGTCTTCTCTTGGCTTATAAATGGACATTCTTCAAGGCAACTGCCAATGCCTATTTTGGCTGGCTTGGCCACCGAAGGGTTAATCGTGAGGTATACAGAATTGTTAATCACAGTACTATTTGCATTATGCTCAATAACCTTTGTGATGGTATGACTTATTTTATAATTACGGCAACATTTTTATTATGGTTAGTCTGCATTTTCCTGATTACTTAGTCAGTTTGTCTGTCAGATCTTTACACGTATGACAAAGGTTCCGAAGTCGCACCAATAGCATGTTTGTTAGATTTCGTAGGTGGCTTATCTAAGCATAGGTCGAATAACTGGGCTTTCTTCATTCATGCAGTTTTAATTGCGTCATTTCTGACAAAGCTATCTAAATCGCAACAATCGTGTCACTTGCTTTAGGATGCTGCAACATTTCTCATAATCAGAGTGCTCAGCATATTCTTTGGGCCAATTTCACAGAGCCCAAGGTTCTGCCAGGTATAACTTATGACTGTATAGTTTGCATTGTTCTATTTTAAATAGTCATATCCAGCGATTTAGGGACCAAATAGTGACATTCACATATAAACTACGATGATCATTAAAGAAAAAACAAATATCTTTTCACGTAATAAGCTCCAAAAGCAAGAAAACAATCACTTCCGATGCTAACACAAACCGTACGGAGCTATGGTCAAATAAGATGGTGGACGAGTATAAATGTCATTTTAAATAATACATGTCTCCGAAATCTGAATTGGTGAAGTTGAATGCTGACACAGCCATTAAAGATTAAATATGGTCTCGCAATTCTGATAACTGTCAACAATTATAAAGCCGGTGGTTTCTTGATGAAGCATTACTCCCAAATACAAATTGATATTATCAACATTCGCAAGAGCTAATGGAAGTCAGATGTGATTGTAAAAACACATGTCAACTGTCTCGCTGCTGCAAGTCACCCAACAATTTCAGTGCAAAAACTGAACTTGGTTGATATATCGAAAACAATTTGACTGAAAGTTGTTGGTGGCTTTGTGTATAACTTCAGACAAATGGTTTAAAAAAATATTTAGCAGGTCCAGAGCCATAATCCCCTTACTATGTTGTCTGTACAAAAACTCAAGTGTCGTACTTAAGGGTAAAGCTCTGTAGGACTTGAAGGGACAGTGCTAATAACTCACCAGACAAACTGATACGTGAAATAATACAGTTCTCTATCCACAGCAAAACTGATAACACCCCAAAAATTCAAGTAATGCTATAATGTTTAAAAGACACGCAACTCAGGATCTTGAAATGTGTTACTCTGATAGTGTACATCTGCAGAGTCATCCTCATCTATACCTAGACCAAGCTTGATCATGTGGTAAATCCTTGCAGAATGTGTCATTGAATCTTCCAACATAAATCCTGATGAGAGTAACGATGTTTCAAATAACAAACACACAAGGTCTTTAACTGATTTGTCATTCTTGTCCTGCTCTACCTTTTCACGCAATGACTTAATGATTATATGATCAGGATTGACTTCAAGATGTTTTTTGGCAGCCATATATCCCATGGTACTGGAGTCATGCAGGGCCTGTGCTTTCATGATTCGTTCCATATTAGCTGTCCAACCTTACTGACTTGTAACAATACAACATGGTGAGGAAACTAGACGATTGGAGACGACCACCTTTTCTACTTTCTTATCCAGTATCTCCTTCATAGTCTTGCACAAGCCTTCAAAATGTGCCTTATCCTCTTCAAACTTCTTTTTCTCTTCTTCATCCTCGGGTAATTCAAGTCCCTCCTTTGTCACCGACACCAATGTCTTGCCATCATATTCTTTCAACTGCTGTACCGAGTATTCATCAATGTGGTCGATCATATAGATGACTTCAAATCCCCGCTTCCTAATACGTTCAACAAACGCAGAGTTCGTGACCATTTCCCTTGACTCGCCTGTGATGTAGTAAATGGATTTTTGGTTTTCCTTCATTCGTGAAACGTAGTCCTTCATTGATGTCATTTCATCACCACTTTGGGATGTATAGTATCTCAATAAATCTGACAATTTCTTTCGGTTTGTGCTGTCTTCGTGCATACCGAGCTTGAGGTTTTTACTGAACTGTTCATAGAATTTCTTGTAGTTGTCCTTATCCTCGACAATGTCATCAAATAGTTCCATACACTTTTTCACTAAATTCTTCCTGATAACCTTCAGAATTTTACTCTGTTGCAGCATCTCACGGGAAATGTTCAACGGCAAGTCCTCACTGTCCACTACACCTTCAATGAAGTTCAGATACGCAGGGATCAAATCCTCACAATTGTCCATAATAAACACACGACATACATACAGCTTGATATTGTTACGCTTTTTGCGATTTTCAAACAAGTCAAATGGAGCTCGCCATGGTACAAACAAGAGCGCGCGGAACTCCAGCTGCCCCTCAACAGAGAAGTGTTTTACAGCCATATGGTCTTCCCAGTCATTCGTCAATGATTTGTAGAACTCGCCATACTCCTCCTGTGTAATATCATCTGGGTTGCGTGTCCAGATAGGTTTGGTCTTATTCAGCTCCTCCTCATCCAGATACTTCTCCTTTATCTTTTTCTTTTTTTTCTCCTTTGGTTTGTCTTCATCTTCGTCTTCATCCAGGTCTTCTACTTTTGGTTTTTCCTGATCATCTTCATCGTTTTCTTCTTTCTTTTCCTCCTCATCCTCCTCCTCATCAGATACCTCCTTGTCACGCTCTTTCCTGACAAGCAGCTTGATGGGATAGCCAATAAACTGACTGTGCTTTTTCACCACCCCCTTCACACGCTTCTCTTCAAGGTACTCGCTCTGATTCTCTTTTAAGTGCAAAATAACTTTGGTTCCACGTCCAACAAACTCATTCGTAGACTGTTTTACAGTGAATGAACCACCTGCTGATGATTCCCAGAGGTATTGCTCATCACCATTATTCTTCGTGTCGACAGTTACTCGCTCAGCAACTAAATATGAAGAGTAGAAGCCAACACCAAACTGGCCAATCATGGAAATATCTGCACCCGCCTGCAGTGCCTCCATGAAAGCCTTAGTACCAGACTTGGCAATCGTACCTAGGTTGTTCACCAAGTCGGCCTTGGTCATACCAACACCTGTATCCAAGATGGTCAATGTGTTGTCATTCTTGTTAGGAATGATCTGAATGTACAGGTCTTTTCCACTGTCAAGCTTAGAGGGATCTGTCAGACTCTCATAGCGGATCTTATCCAAGGCATCCGAAGTGTTGGAGATGATTTCTCTTATAAAATCTCTTTGTTCGAGTAGAGTGTATTGATAATGAGGCTCAACAGCTGCGCGATCTCCGCTTGAAAAGCGAACGTCTCTGGTTCAACAACATCCATCTCTTGAGGTTCGACTTCAGGCATCGTGGTTGATTCTTTTAAAACTTTCGTATGATGAATAACAGAAGATGTGAATATGATTTGTTCAGCCCGAGACAACGTGCACAAACAATGTCTCAGAGTACGCCAGAACAACGTGCTCCGTTGTTTAACGTTTTGAGAAAGGCACGCTGAAACCGGAACGTAACATGCGAAAGACTTCCATATCATTTAAGGTTATAACTATGTTTTGACTGTGAGAATTATGCTATTTGATAATTTATTACCGGTGTATTATTTGTTTCTTAATTCGATAGCCGAGCACTCTGGTACTGACATGGATATTTAATCCATATAAATATATATATATATATATATATATATATATATATATATATATATATATATATATATATATATATATATATATATATATATATATATATATATATAATAAAAACACTATTAATCACCAGTTGACTGATAATTTAAATTTAAATAATGTTCGAAAAGAATACTTGTGTTCATCACCATTATAGATATATAAACTTATAAACTGCACAGCTTCAGGAATGGATGAATCCAGTTTTAGCTAGGCCCCACCCATATCTTGTTAATCTCCACCAACATTTTGCCAGTATTGGAATCGATCGACCCCGGCATGCCCTGATTTCAAGAAGACTATGCAGGTAAGCTGTTGACTATTTTGAAACTAATTTGACTGGGCTCAAATTAGTTTCAAAATAGTCAACAGAATGTTTATTAAAAGGCTACGACATAAAATTCGTACAACTTGATGGACTATTAAACATTTATTACGGATTTAATTCGCCATTCATGACGTTATTGGACCTTTCCAGTTTTAGCTATGCCCCGTCCATCCCTAATTAAGCTCCACCCACAGATCGGTCGTGTTGGGATCGATTGGTGCCTGAACGCCCTGACTATCAATTTCCAGAAAACTATACACGTAAGCTGTTGAATATTTTGAAACTAATTTAACTGGGTGCTGTCTTTGCCAAATTAGTTTCAAAACATTCAACATAATATTTATTAAATAGTAAAAAGACAATTCGTACAACAATGCTTAGTCTATCATCAATTAAGGCCATTTTGTTGTGTCATCGCAATGATGGAACTACTTTTTTCCAAAATGGCTGCACTCATATACGGCAAAATGTGTATGCCTGGACACTATAAGCTGTATTTTAGGTGGTTCCTGGCCCTATTTGTTGGACATAGCACATACACTCGAATGGAGAATCACTTGCTAAATTGAAACCGAAGAGATTATTAATTTATTATACACTGGCGCTCTGAAATAGTATTTTATGCCACACGAATACTGGTGCCGATTGGCACTCCTTACATATGGGAATGGGTGCGTTGACAATCCCATAGTAAACAATTTTAAAGGCTTTGGTTCGAATTGACAGGATTAGATACCCGAATATTAAGCACATATTTCGTTTAATTAGCTTCCATAATAGGCCTGCCAGTCTAAATTCGAGTTGAGAGTAACTAATCCTTTTGCTGCTGCTTCTATATTTCGTGCCACAGGTATAACGCAATGATATAACCATGCTCGCGAATATATCATGTAAATTCATTGTTGGGTGGGTTGGTTCTGGATTTAATGAATTATGGTAGCCTGAAATAGAGCGAATGGGGGGGGGGGGTCGGTGGCAGGCTACATGCCGCATAGATAAGTGTCTGGGCTACATTGAGTGCAGGGGGCATGCTTAGGATAAATTGGCAACTGTGACGTATTAAGTTTTAATGTTAAGCGACCTAGGATAACTGAAAACTATTCTCAAATTATTTCAAGGTTAAGCGACCTAGGATAACTGAAAACTATTCTCAAATTATATCTCACCTCCACCCACCATGCGCCACCCCTACATACACATAGGGTGGTGGCTGTAATGAACCCTTGGGGGGCTGTAATGAACATGGTGGATGTAATGCACACAACTCTAATACTATGCTTGATATTTAACAATTCTTAAATGTGGCAGAATGAAATAATTACACTCGATACAATGCATATAATCAATACATTCCACAATATTAGTGCAGGGGTCCAACTGAACCCTATTCACACATGGAATCCACAAAATTATTTGCATTTTTGTTTAATCTTTTGGTTGCATGGTAAGTCTGCAACATCAGCCAATAAAATGCATTTCAAATTAAATCATTTTGAAACATTGTAGTATTTGATGTGCATTTTGAAAGGGTTAATTAAAATCATATTCTACAGTTGGGTTAATCCGCCTTATAGACCACACAATACAAATTATTTTTGCTCTGAGGAATATTTTGCGGAATATATTGACACTAATTTGACTGGGAGATACAACAGCTCCCATTCAAATTATTTTCAAAATATTCAACAACTTAAATGTATCGTTATCTTGTAATTGAGGCATTGGAAATTCAGGACCAAAATGGTTAGCACAGTCTTTATAATCATTTTCAGATGTGAGTTTTCACCTGAGAACGTACTCAACAGACAGCCTTTGAATCATGCACCTATGATCAAGAAGTTTTGACTGTTTTAGGGGATGAAGAAATTTTGTTAAATGACATTTTAGTAGTGCTTCGCAAGTCAGTTTGTTAGTCTGTCTGTCAAATTGTTGACATTTCGGACAAAGTTGCCTATATTGCAACTATAGCGTGCTGCACTTGTTTATATTATCAACTGGAATCCTGGTCATTGCTAAAGCTGCACAAGCTCCTAGTCAGCAGGGATATAGTAACAAGTAAATTCCACCACCCTGACAGTTATAAACTAGCCATTAGTTTGCGGATTCAATGAGAGCTCTTAGAAATTACAGCAAAGAGATTGTACCTTTCAATTTCATTTTGAATGGTAATTTGTAATTAATTGAAATTGTGCTACTTCACACTGTTAATGGCTAATACAATGCCAACTCTCAGAGACAGGAAGACTGTATGAACAAGAGGCACAAGAAGGGCATTAACGCTCACCCGAGCCCTTAACATTTGAACAATTTGCATGACATGGTGGGTAATTTTACTACAGTAGGATCCTTCCAGTCAAATTTGGACAAAATCCATCGAGTGGTTAAGGAAGAGATGCATGAATTTACCAAGCACAATTCTGAATAGAAGTCCTAGAGCACAGCATGCTAAAATCCTAGCTTCCAGTCAAAATTCGGTTAAAATCTATAAATCTGTTAATGAGATGTGTTTTGACAATTTCCTTTACAGTTTTCATAAAATCTAAGACTTTCAGCAAAAAATAATATGGCAATTCTAACTAAATCTGATTGAAATCTGACAAGCGGATAAGGAGATGTGTTTTGACAATTTCTGGTATATCCTTGATAACATCTAGGATTTTCACCTAAAAAAAATGACGAATTAAAATTCTTCATGGTAATAATCTTGAAACCTATCACAATATGGTGATTCCATCCAAACTTGGTTGAAATCTGTCAAGCGGCTATGGAGGAGATGCATTTTGACAATTTCACGTAATCTTTCATAAAATCTTTTTTCACCCAAACAATTGACCAATCAAACTCTAAATAATAGTTTTAGAGCCTACAACCATAGGATGCTTTCAGTCAAGTTTGGTTCAAATCCGCCAAGCGATTTAGGTATTAAAACAAAAGTTGATAGACGGACTGCGGATAACAGACAGACGGTTGCCATGGCATAACCACTTAGCCATTCTGGCCAGGTGAGCTAAAAATTGCACACATTGTCCATGGCATATCAATACGATTTGAGTTCCCCTGATTGCCAAACAAACACTAATTTAAGTGTTGCCTTGGTGAGATGCCAAGATTGCATACCTCAGTGAGATGTCAAGATTGCACCAGTCTTGTACCTGTCAGGCTATAACTTACTGAGTATGGACAGACATGACAGACCTTGAGAAATGACACCGGAACGACAAGACCGTTGCTATTTTTCTGAAAAGCATTTCTAATTAAGAATAAGACATCACTATTACTGTGTTCAGAAATCTGCTTAAATCAGAAAAAATGAGTTGTCTGAAGGTTGTTAGAAAGACTTTAATAGTAAAATTAAAATTTTATCATATTAAGTAGTTAGATCCAAAGCTAACTATGGCTAAATAATACTTTGACTCGTGCAAATTAGTATGTTTGGATAGCGAAGGTTCATGAATGAGATCCACAGACTGGTCAGGGACCTGTGTACAAACATTATAGCATACTCTATAGCAGGTTTCGTACACTTTTCTGTGCTTGAAATTCCCTGCCTTTACCATGACTTTTCAGGACGAAAATTAACAAATTCCCTGACCTCTGAGAATTAATATCTACATGTGTATAGAATGTACGATATAGCTCCAAAAATACGATCAGAATTATTCTGCAAAGTGTCTGAATACTCTTGCAACAACCAAGCCATAGCCTTGTTTTGTTAAACTGTTGCATAGAGGTTATTTATGCCAACAGATTGATTTTTATTTTACATCATTACCATTTTCCATGACTTTTTCATGACCTATGATTAGAAACACTGATTTTCTAGATTCTAGGCATGAAATTTAAATCTTCAAATTCCATGACTTTCCAGGATTTCCATGATCAATACGAACCTTGCTATAATTACCAATTCACAGCATGAGAATGGATGGCCACCCATATAAGGGTACAATATTAAAGCATGACCGAGTTGTTCAGAGCACATCAAATATTAAATCTACTCTTCATCTTACATAATTCCAGTCATATCAATTAGGGCCTTTGGCAATAAATACTTATCTCTGTTCATTCTGACTTACTTGGCTCAGCTCCAAGAAAGCCTCAACTTTACATTAATGCTAAAATTTGTTCAAGAAAATTGTAATCTTCTCATAGAAAGTGTGAATTTGCAGATCAAGACGATTCTTTGACAAGTTTACCACTCGATTGACTGGCTCAGTTAACGAGCCTGTCATTCCAGTAGAAAACTTTCAACAAATAGCTTTGCCAGTCCTTGGTCTGCAAAATGAACACTTCTCAAGATCCCTGCAAGAGTGTTAAATGGAGTAATGGTCAGGATTGGTCAGCTTACCCCTTTAATGGCCAAGACTGGTAAAGAAATACTAAGATTTTGCTCACTGAACACACATTTCTTTCAGCTCAACAAGACTATTTTTAGAAATCGCTGCAAGATTAATCGACTGGCTTGCATATCAAATTAGCCAGCTATGCCAGCTATGGCAATGGTAAAACTTTTAAAAATAGTCTTCTCTTGGCCAGCAAATAGACAGTCTTCAATACCAGAGGCTGTGTTACAATGCTACATAGTTAACTGGATTCATAGTCCTGTCGGAAGAAATTACATACAGTGTACATAACTAATCAATTTCAAATTCCAGACCAATTTTATGAATCATCCAATCAATTTCTATTTCAAAACAAACTTCTACTAGTACATATTGATAGTCGCAACAAAAAATGCCAAATTCACTACACATTAGATATTCAGTTTACGAGGATTTTAGTGTATTTCTATTGAATAAATAGCTGTGGTTTGTCTTGAGATAACATGTTCAGATTCATAGTACTTAACCATTTAACCTGCGAATTTGTTTTAAAAAATTTCAATTTTCTCATAGATGTCCACTTTCAGTCTAATAGAAGACTATTTTTGAAAATTTACTACTAGAATGACTCACTCGGTTATCGAGCCAGTCATTCTAGTGGTAAATTAAAAAAATTATTCTCTTTTGTCTGTAAATGCACACTTCTCAAGAACCTTTTTGGTTGATATGGGTGTTAAAGGGTTAAAACATGACAGGATACAAATACTGAATGACAGAGATACTGATATACATCTATAGCAGGTTGTGTTAACAGTGCTGGTATGGTAGATACTAATACTGAATGACAGAGATACTGATATACATCTATAGCAGGTTGTGTTAACAGTGCTGGTGTGGTAGATACTAATACTGAATGACAGAGATACTGATATACATCTATAGCAGGTTGTGTTAACAGTGCTGGTGTGGTAGATACCAATACTGAATGACAGAGATACTGATATACATCTATAGCAGGTTGTGTTAACAGTGCTGGTGTGGTAGATACCAATACTGAATGACAGAGATACTGATATACATCTATAGCAGGTTGTGGTAACAGTGCTGGTGTGGTAGATACCAATACTGAATGACAGAGATACTGATATACATCTATAGCAGGTTGTGGTAACAGTGCTGGTGTGGTAGATACCAATACTGAATGACAGAGATACTGATATACATCTATAGCAGGTTGTGTTAACAGTGCTGGTGTGGTAGATACCAATACTGAATGACAGAGATACTGATATACATCTATAGCAGGTTGTGGTAACAGTGCTGGTGTGGTAGATACCAATACTGAATGACAGAGATACTGATATACATCTATAGCAGGTTGTGTTAACAGTGCTGGTATGGTAGATACTAATACTGAATGACAGAGATACTGATATACATCTATAGCAGGTTGTGGTACCAGTGCTGGTGTGGTAGATACCAATACTGAATGACAGAGATACTGATATACATCTATAGCAGGTTGTGTTAACAGTGCTGGTGTGGTAGATACCAATACTGAATGACAGAGATACTGATATACATCTATAGCAGGTTGTGGTAACAGTGCTGGTGTGGTAGATACCAATACTGAATGACAGAGATACTGATATACATCTATAGCAGGTTGTGGTAACAGTGCTGGTGTGGTAGATACCAATACTGAATGACAGAGATACTGATATACATCTATAGCAGGTTGTGTTAACAGTGCTGGTGTGGTAGATACCAATACTGAATGACAGAGATACTGATATACATCTATAGCAGGTTGTGGTAACAGTGCTGGTGTGGTAGATACCAATACTGAATGACAGAGATACTGATATACATCTATAGCAGGTTGTGTTAACAGTGCTGGTATGGTAGATACTAATACTGAATGACAGAGATACTGATATACATCTATAGCAGGTTGTGGTAACAGTGCTGGTGTGGTAGATACCAATACTGAATGACAGAGATACTGATATACATCTATAGCAGGTTGTGGTAACAGTGCTGGTGTGGTAGATACCAATACTGAATGACAGAGATACTGATATACATCTATAGCAGGTTGTGTTAACAGTGCTGGTGTGGTAGATACCAATACTGAATGACAGAGATACTGATATACATCTATAGCAGGTTGTGGTAACAGTGCTGGTGTGGTAGATACCAATACTGAATGACAGAGATACTGATATACATCTATAGCAGGTTGTGTTAACAGTGCTGGTATGGTAGATACTAATACTGAATGACAGAGATACTGATATACATCTATAGCAGGTTGTGGTACCAGTGCTGGTGTGGTAGATACCAATACTGAATGACAGAGATACTGATATACATCTATAGCAGGTTGTGTTAACAGTGCTGGTGTGGTAGATACCAATACTGAATGACAGAGATACTGATATACATCTATAGCAGGTTGTGGTAACAGTGCTGGTGTGGTAGATACCAATACTGAATGACAGAGATACTGATATACATCTATAGCAGGTTGTGGTAACAGTGCTGGTGTGGTAGATACCAATACTGAATGACAGAGATACTGATATACATCTATAGCAGGTTGTGTTAACAGTGCTGGTGTGGTAGATACCAATACTGAATGACAGAGATACTGATATACATCTATAGCAGGTTGTGGTAACAGTGCTGGTGTGGTAGATACCAATACTGAATGACAGAGATACTGATATACATCTATAGCAGGTTGTGTTAACAGTGCTGGTATGGTAGATACTAATACTGAATGACAGAGATACTGATATACATCTATAGCAGGTTGTGGTAACAGTGCTGGTGTGGTAGATACCAATACTGAATGACAGAGATACTGATATACATCTATAGCAGGTTGTGGTAACAGTGCTGGTGTGGTAGATACCAATACTGAATGACAGAGATACTGATATACATCTATAGCAGGTTGTGGTAACAGTGCTGGTGTTGTAGATATCAATACTGAATGATAGAAACACTGATATACATCTATAGCAGGTTGTGTTAACAGTGCTGGTGTGGTAGATATCAATACTGAATGATAGAAACACTGACATACATCTATAGCAGGTTGTGTTAACATTGCTGGTGTGGTAGATATCAATACTGAATGATAGAGATACTGATATACATCTATAGCAGGTTGTATTATCAGTGCTGGTGTGGTAGATACTAATACTGAATGATATAAACACTGATATACATCTATAGCAGGTTGTATTATCAGTGCTGGTGTGGTAGATTGAGATAAATTCAATTCATCCATATGTTAAGTTTCAGTGTTATTTCAAAATAAGTAAGTAACATATTTTCAACGCCCAATTCGTGTAATGTGCTAAGCGTTTAGTTTAAAGTCATCCAGGTGAATGAACATTTACACTGAAGCCCTCTATCAGAAGACATCTGCTGATGATGTTACACATTTGGACGGTCATTATAGTCTCTAAATATATTTTACAATATTGCCATTGTTCAAGATTTGTTGCAAATCCAGTATGTCCAGCAGAGACCATCCGCAACCTTGACGATTCCAGATAATTAATCTTGCGATTCGAAACTTCATAGGTAAACCAGGGTAGGTTTGTGAAAGATCTCTGTCGAAATGGACGATGGGTCAGAAATCCAGTCTGGGTGCGAACTATAAGTAGCGATATGCGCTGTGGCATTGAGTTATAAATGTTATGAATCAAATTTAACTCATTTTCAAGATTATTGATTACATTCTCCTTAACATATCACCATACTATGCACCGTTTACAAGCTCTGGCTGGCATCCGGAATGCACAACGTACAACATGCTCTATTCTTAAATGTAAAAGTATCTCATATTGGCAACATGATTGTATTTGCACATGTAAATGCTTCGCTGGACAGAGCAGCTGATCAAATGCCTGGTTATGAAACCTTCTATGGTTGACATGTTGTCTGAAATATAAACACAATATTACTTGTATGTTCTAAATAAAAAGGATCACAACATTAGCAATCGCAAGAAAATTCAAATTGTTGCTTTATGAACGTTCATTTTTAGGCAGACAAGATACTATTCTAGTTATTCCAGTGGTATAATCTTTAAAATAGTCTTCTTGGCCAACAAATGCACATTACAATGCAAGTTTCAAGGCAAATCTAAATGCTTGTTTTTGATCAGTATAAGTAGGACGCCTACTAGATATAATAATATTTCAGTCATATTAATTTCAAAACATTGGAGAAAATATATTACATAATGCAAAGAATGTACTTGGAATTGTCGTTGAAATGGTTAACCCTTTCATAATGAAGCCGACCAAAACCAGCCTGTAGTGGACGAGTGCTCTTGGGGAATGTCAATTTGCTAGCCTAGAGAAGACACTAGCATGACTGACTTGGTAACCGAGTTAGTCATTTTAGTGGTTAATTTTCTAAATAGTCTTATTATACCAACCGACCGACGACGGACCGAACACTATTTTTTAAAGTTTAGTAACACTCAAATGACTTATGCCGTCATCATTCCAGTGGTAAAATTTCAAAAATAGTCTTGACCAACAAAAGCACATTTCCTAAATCTCACTGTAAATGTTGGTTTTTGGTCAGTTTAACCATTAACCCTTTCACCGATAAATTCAATGTATCTCAATCTCAGGGCAAATAAACAGGAAATCTTTTGAACGTTTAAAAATTAATATAACTGGAAGCCACTTCTACCTAAAGCAGCTACTGCTTTCAGTCATATTAATTTCAAAATATTGAACAAAATATGTTACACATCGCAAAGAATGTACTTGGACTTGTCATTAAAAGGGTATGGTGAAGCCGCCACTGGCCAAAACTGGCCTCGGTAGTGCTCTTGAGGGATTCTTCAATTTGCAGGCCAAGAGAAGATTATTTTTGAAAATTGTACCACTCGCATGCTTGTCTTGGTAACTGAACCAGTCATTCCAGTGGTAAAATTTCTAAAATACTCTTCTTGGCCAACAAATGCACATTTCCCAAACTCACTGTAAATGCTGGTTCTTGGTCAGTTTGACCATTAGCCCTTTCACCAATAGATTCAATGTGCCTCAATCTTAGGGCAAACAAACAGGAAATCGTTTGAATATTTTAAGATTAAAAGGACTGGAAGCCATTGCTGCCTTAGGTCGCAACTACTTTCAGTCATATTCATTTCAAAATATTGAGCAAAATATGTTACACATTGGAAAGAATGTACTTGTACTTGTCGTTGAATGGGTAAACCGGTAAACCCTTTCATGGTGAAGCCAAAACCAGCCTCTGTACATAGTGGGCTTGATGAATGTCAATTTGCATCCCAAGAGAAGACTATTTTTGAAAATTGTACCACTGACATGACCGGCTTGGTACCAGAGCCAGTCATTCCAGTCATAAAATTTAAAAAATAGTCTTGGTGGCCAACAAATATAGATTCTCCAAACTTACTGTAAATGCTGGTTTTTGGTCAGTTTGACTATTAACCCTTTCAGCGATAAATTCAATATATCTCAATCTTAGGGCAAGCATACAGGAAATGAATATTAAAAAAAATAATATGACTGGAAGTCATTGCTTCATTAGGCTGCAACTGCTTTCAGTTATATTAATTTAAAAATATTGCACAAAATATGTTACTCATTGCAAAGACTGTACTTGGACTTGTCGTTGAATGGGTAACCCCTTTCATGGTTAACCCTTTCATGCTGAAGCCGACCAAAACCAGTCTGTAGTGGACTAGTGGTCTTGGGGAATGTCAAGTTGCAGGCCAAGAGAAGACGATTAAAGTCAATTAAAAAGATTGTACCACTGACATGACTGGCTTGGTAACCGAGTTAGTCATTTCAGTGGTAAATGTTCTAAATAAGTCTTATTAGCCCGATCAACCGATCACAGGGCTTTAGATTTACTTCATTTGGGCACACCACCTATCAGGTCCAGGATCCATCAATGCACCTAGAAACTAGAGAATTTTGAAATCTGAGAGATTGATGTTTTAATAGCACAATGAGATCTGAATTTCCATAAAATGCCACAACATCCATCTCTGATTATTCAATTGACTGTAAACCGACCGACCAACCGACAGACCGACCGAGACTGACCGACCGACCAACAGGGAAATATATAGGTGTATGCTACATACTTATTGTTTTATCAGATATCTTGGACTTGCATAAACCGATAAATGAATAGATGCCTATAGTGTTGTCTTATCACTCACTGGGCTAGTCGACTCGTCGACTATACTGTGTGCCTGGCTTTAGATAAATCTTGTGGACAAAACAGCGATACCATACTCTTGGACGGATGTAACAGTAACTGCCTCGGTCGATTTTTCTAGTAAATTCACAGCAATACAAGTATATCCATGTGGAAAGCTCGGAGTCGTGAAAATATTTGTTTATCACGGGCGCAGCCATTTCGGATATAACCAGAAAATAGGGGGAACTATTTTCTAAAATAACCGTCTCTATCGAAGGCGGCTCGGTTAACATCGGTGCCTTTTAGGTTAAAAAATATACTTCGTTACATACAGAGTTCATTTCGTCGCATTTTAACTGTCATGGTATTTAAGAAAGCAAATCCCGAAATTCTCGGGAAAATTACTACGCTAATGGCAGGTCAATATCCACGAGAGCTATCTCGCTCCCGTCAGCCTAGGTGACCTCGCGAGAACACGAATGAGTATCATTCATCTGGGTGCCGTGCCATATATAAGTAAGTAAACATTTGTATTGCTTTTAATTCCAAGTTGGCCAATGATCATGCATACATTGAGTTCTGACGATGTCTAGTCATTCACATTCTGACGATGTCTAGTCATCCCCATTCTGATGATGTCTAGTCATCCACAATCTGATGATGTCTAGTCTTCCGCATTCTGATGATGTCTAGTCTTCCGCATTCTGATGATGTCCAGTCATCCGCATTCTGATGATGTCTAGTCTTCCGCATTCTGACGATGTCTAGTCATCCACATTCTGATGATGTCTAGTCTTCCGCATTCTGACGATGTCTAGTCATCCACATTCTGATGATGTCTAGTCTTCCGCATTCTGATGATGTCTAGTCATCCACATTCTGATGATGTCTAGTCATCCGCATTCTGACGATGTCTAGTCATCCGCATTCTGATGATGCCTAGTCATCCGCATTCTGACGATATCTCGTCGTCCGCATTCTGATGTCTAGTCATCCGCATCTTTCACTACTGCTGCTGGCGCAGTCTTTGGACATATCCGGTGAACTCTGGCTTCAAGCAGAATATGAGGCACTGTTTCGTCCCTAGAAGACTTTTTCCAAAGCCGTTCTAGCCTGCCATTGACCTCCTTGGTTTTGTATCGTTGCTGGTGTGTTGATTCCTCCCTGTGAATGGCACCGACAAACAAATGGATTTACCTCCTCATCAATAATCTTATAATGTGATTGCCATCACTTGTGTTGGTGGTGGTGGTGGTGGTGGTGGTGGTGGTGGTGCTGCTGCTGTTGCTGCTGGTAATGGTGGTGGTGGTGGTGGTGGTGGTGGTGGTGGTGCTGCTGCTGCTGGTGGTATTGGTGATAGTGGTGGTAGTGGTGGTGGTGGTGGTGGTGGTGGTGGTGGTGGTGATGGTGGTGGTGGTGGTGGTGGTGGTGGTGATGGTGGTGGTGGTGGTGGTGGTGGTGAATATGCTGCTGATGATGAATATGCTGCTGGTGGTGATGCCGCACGTGGTGGTGGTGGTGGTGGTGGTGATGATGGTGGTGGGGGTGGGGGCTGTATGGTTGTAAGTTTGTAACTACGGATGTCTTTAAGTTGTATACGCAACACATACTTTTAATTAATAATCTTATAACGTGGTTGTCATCACTTGTGGTGGTGGTGGTGGTGGTGGTGGTGGTGGTGGTGGTAGTGATGGTGATGGTGGTGGTGGTGGTGGTGGTGGCAACGGCTGTAACTACACCTGTGTAATAAGTTCTGTACACATCCATAATTTATACTACCATCAATCTCGCAGGTAACGTTCAACTGGACTGCATCACCATCTACAACGGCCTCAGCTAGGTCGTCATCCACTCGTGCTGCTTGGGGAACAACTGGCGAACGAAAATAGAAAACCCACGCGTCTGAGGTAACAATAATAAGGGAGATAAATCTGGATCGTTTATTACTATTGTCACTAAACCTATCCGGAGTAAGCTTCCTTATTATTGATACATCGAAATGACGACGGTTTTAGTTGCTAATTAAAATGTGTTCGTCTGTGTAGATGCATAGTATGTACGTCATATATATGGTCAGGGCATGAGATGTGGTGTTTATTATTGCAGTGCATTTGCGTAATAATAGGTGATATGAGATGCGGATCACAAATGTTATTGTAATGAATTTGCATGAGGAAGTCAAAACCATGTAGGCCTACTGGTCCGGCGCATCGGACGTACCAAATATATATTACAAAACTTTACGTTTCTCACTTATATATACAATTTCAAACTCACTAGCTGACAACACGCATGCGCGTATCCACGCTCGCACGCATGCATTCACGCACGCACACGCGGACGTATGTATGCAAGCACACGCAGGCACCAGCACCTGAATTATTATAAATAATTTTACAATATGTGATGAGACAGAGAGAGAGAGAGAGAGAGAGAGAGAGAGAGAGAGAGAGAGTTTTCAACAAAGTATATTTGGTACTAACATTTGCTTTGCGTTTCTTATAGAGGTCGCATAGAAACGTGTTTGAGAACCACCAAAGAACCGCCATAATTCTTCATATGTCTTAGAATCGTATTGTTGCCTCACGTAAACACGTTTTAGAACAGTGGTCCAGCACAGGTAGGTGGTCCAATGCGGTTAGCTAATTAACCTCTAATACTTAAGATCCACCATCACCATACTTCAGCATTTATTTAGATTGGTGGTTCCCAGACAGTAATAGCAAACAGTACGAACGTTTTTATAGAACGACGCCGCAAGTGGTCCACTTAACCCTTTCACCTACAACTCCATGAAAAAGTAAATTCTTTATGGGTAAAATTTATTCTAGCTAAGGTAGCAACAGCTTCCAGTCAACTTAATTTCAAAATATTCAACCGTATTCCTGTATGACAAGATTGAAAATGGGATATGGGGAATTCGTCGGTGAATGTATTAAGAGCCACCATCACCATACATCATCATATTTCTTAGTGAAAGTCGCCGCTGCCTCGTTTTAACTTAAGTGGTCCTCCTTAGACAACAGGTTTTTTTTTTTTTTTTTAGAACCATCAGGTGCTATTTCACATGTTTTTAGAACCACACTCAGGAAGCCTCAAGTGGTCCACGTAGGTGGTGCTATGCTTTGGGCTAATTATTCGCTATTTTAAAAAACCCAACAGCCTCATGATCGTGAGACATATGAACATTTTTCTTAGAACCACCATCAACCAGTGTTATTCAGTTTCAACCACCGCAATGTGTCCGTTAAATGTTGTTGGCATTCATTGGGAGAAAAATTTCAAAATTTAAATTTTTGGCATGAAAAAAACAAGGGTGTGTGGTTGGTTGTTTACTTGTTAGCACCCACTGCGTTGTATCAACCAGGAGATTTAATTGCAGGACACCCCTACAATGTTTTCATCCAAATGGCAGCATAGCAAAGCAACCTTACTGCTTCGCAGGACAAAATGCGTGACTCACTTGGTCGATTAGAAAGTATAGAACAATATAAGTAGTTAAGGGTGCGGCTGGTCGTTATTGTTCTCCACAGCAGGGGGTCTTCGAGAACAATGGGTTTTTCAGGAGAACAAAAGAAAAGCTTGAGGAATGGAATGTTGAGAACAATGGCGTCCAGCGGCACACGCATTCTAGAGAACAATGACGTCTATAACGCCACGTTTTTCTCGATAACAATGGAGACTATATTCACACGTATTTGAGAATCTGCAACACTGGAATGTTCTATTATTTTGAATGAGTTAACCCTTAAAAGTATAAAAGTTGTGTATTTTACGTTTGAACGTAGTGGCGGCGGTCCCCCCTCCGTGGTTATCTACTGTTGTAAAAATAATAGAGTTTGATGAGTGATAATAGTAAAAGAATAGAGTTTAAGAGGTGGTCCGATAACGGAGGTCGTGGGAGGATGAGGAGGAGGAGGAGTTTGAGGATGAATGCAATGCCGGCCGGTCTCTGCCCGGCGCTGTTCTCCACGCGTATATAAGCGCACCTGTTCTGCTCGCTGTCGCTATTTGTGCTTTTCTAAAGTAACGTATAGAGATTTTAAGAGAATAATTCTTAAAAACATTTTATATTAACGAGTAGTAAATTGCGTTAAAGACATAACAAAATGGCAGATAATTTAAGCGCCGATATTAAAGAATGTGAAGATGCTGTTATTGTGATTTTGCAGCAGATGCGTGACGACGATGCTGCAAGATTAAACGTGGATCTATCCAATTCGCCTGATGAAGATGTGAATCACCTTTTAAGTCTGGGTTCTATGTTGTATGAACCCAACTTTTCAATTCCGCACGTATCTGATGAACATAACGACGTTGCATTACGCGAAGTCATTCCTGAACTGTCTGATACCGATGCTGATTTTTTCAATCATTTGGACGATTTATACGATTATGATGTAATCATACCTACGCAATCTGCTTCTATTGATGATCAAACCATACATACTATAACTGAACAATCTATTCCTGATCTGAGTACCGTACCATCATCATTTGTTAATTATCCTCATAACGTATGTGACGTAATTGATTCTAATTATTCGACCGATGTACGTGATGGACACGATCTAAATTTAAATGATGTTGTGCCTTTCGCTAATGACCTATCTCAGGATTTAGTATGCCTTCTTAATGATTACGATGTAAATTTATTCTACGATGCATCCCTTCTTGACTTTCTTGTGCCTTCATCTAATGACCTATCACAGGATTTAGCATGCCTTCCTAATGAATACGACCTAAATTTATTTGATAACACGCCAGTTCCTGTCTGTATTGAGCCCTCTACTAATGACATATCACCGGATTTATCATGCCTTCCTAACGATTCCGACCTAAATTTATTTGATACCATGCCAGTTCCAGACTGTATTGTGCCTTCTTCTAATGACATATCGATGGATTTATCATCTCTTCCTATTGATACCGACCTAAATTTACGTGATGATGTATCGGTCTGTATCGAGCCTACGGATAATGACTTATCTATGGATATAGTATACCTTCCTAACGATTCCGCTTATCGCATCGATGATCCTACTCATCAACCTCTTATTGACACATGTACTAATCATTCGACGGATGAAATTAGTCTCATCGCTGACGAAATCAGTCGATGTATATCAGAAAATATAGCGCTTTCAGATGATCTACTTATTCGTTATTTGCAACACTATGATCACGCACAAATCGGAGGGTCGGTAGTTGATTATACCGATTATATATCTGTGGAGACTGTTCGCAAATACCGCAGTAAAAAGTTTCATCTCGAAGGTACTGAATATAATGTATCTTTTAAAAGTTATCCTATAGCCGATACACCACTTTCTCATTCTGAGTTCGTGTCAGGCGTCTTTCAATCTTTGCTCGATACGTATAGCGAATATAGTAATGTTCAGCCGAACGATCACGTGAGAATCGAGTTGATTCACCCATCTTTGGAAATGCCGATAGCGATGGATTTTAGGCTATGGAACGAAATTACGACCGAAATAATTTTAGAATCAGTGGAAAAAGTCATTCAGTCAAATACTGATTGTAGGTTATCAGAGGGATTTGAATTTCACGTTTTTCGTGTAGAGGACTACAACTCGGGTGGTCGAAATGATACTCTCCTAGGTGGGAGCGATACTAGACATTTAAATTTATTAAATTTACATTCATCGGATTTAGATGCGTACATGCGTATAAAAATGTATTATACCCGTATGCATCGAATATCCATTCTGTTTCACGGCAGGAATATTTTTAGGAATAAAATTTATTGAGAAAATGAACAAATTAATCTCTGCAAATGAATGGCAAAATTTTAGACATAATAAAACATATTTGACGCATATGGCGCATGAATATCATACAGCTTGTAGTATTCCTGTACGCGAAATTAATAGTACTGATTGGAACAAATTTCAGGAACATTTTCGCAATCAATTTTCTATTCAGGTCTACTCAGAGTCAACGCATGAACAACTATTCGGTTGCGCTTCCCCGAGTTTACCGCGCATAAATCTTTTGCATTCAGAATGTGATAATCATATATCCTTAATCACGTCTATGGCCGCATTTCTTATGGTATGTAATTACTGTACGCGTTGTAATGCGTCATACTCTAATGATCACTCATGCACTGCGCGCTGTCGTAGTTGTCAAACACTGTATTCTGATAAAGGATCTTGCACTTCTACAGACGCTACGCATAAGATAATGTGTACCGATTGTCATCGTAAGTTTTATAACCGTCAATGTATGTCGAACCACCTCTCTAATGGGACCTGCGAAATGGTGAAGGCTTGCCCCCACTGTTTCAGTCGCATACGTAAAGATGACGATGAACACGTATGTGGTATGATAAAATGTCATGCGTGTAAAGAAAAGTATGTTATTACTGAAAATCATACGTGTTATCATAAAGTAATTGAAGAACCTATTATGTCATTATCCCACGCACGCTCTATGCATACGAATGCCGACAATTGTAGTTACGAATGTTTTCAAAAATACATCATTTATGATACAGAAACATATTTATCGCCTATCGACAGTAGCAATACTAATATTCTAGCTGAGCATAAGGTCAATCTCGTGGTTGCCAACATATGCTGTGATGCATGCCTCGAGCAACCGCTTGAAGATGATTGCTCTACATGTCATCGAGGCACGAATTATGGATATGTTCGCTTTCACGGGTTAGACGCGGCGGATCAGTTCATTAGCTGGCTGACACGTGTTAAGGCTGCGCATGTCGGTAAACGTATCAATAGAAAATATGTTTTCTCGGATTACTTGGTGATCGCTCACAACGCTCGTGCCTATGATTCCCTTTTACTCCTTCAATGCATTTGTAAAACCGCTAATCCGCATCTTAAACCTTCAAATATTATCATGCGCGGTCGTTCAGTTCTCTCATTTGACGTAGGTACTATTCGGTTTATCGATTCCATTAACTTTTTTCCCCTTTCATTACATAAGGTGGGCGATGCTTTTAATCTTTCTGTTCGAAAGGGGACATTTCCCCATCAGCTCAACACACCTCAATATTGGGGTAAGGCAATACCATTTCCCGAGAGGGAGATATTCTGTCCACAAAATATGAATGCGAATGAATTAATCGAATTTGATCGATGGTACAACGAGCAGATATCTAGACACGATTGCTACGATGTCGATAAAAATCTCATCGAATATTGTAATGATGACGTAACCGTATTACGTTTAGCCATGTCTAGATTTAAGACTTTATTTTCTGAATCGACTGAAGGCCAAAACCCATTTGTAACAGGGATAACGCTAGCCGGAGCATGTAATGCGGCCTATCGCTCTTTATGGCTTCGACCCGAGAGCGTACAGACTATACCCGATTTCTCACTAAGAGCAAAACGTGCTTATAGTGTTTTGGGTGTAGAATGGTTGGAATGGGTCAGTCAATGCGAGGGTCGCCAAATCGCACATGCGCTAAATGGCGGTGAACAGAAAATATGCGGACATTATGTGGATGGAATTGATGTATCTGAAAATATACTTTACGAGTTCTTAGGTTGTAAATTCCACAGACACGAGTCTGCTTGTTGCGGTGATAAGCGTGATACGACATATACACCATATGGCGATCAGACATATGAAGAAGCATATTCCGAGCTTCAATGTCGCATTTCTTTATTTGAATCGCGTGGATATACGGTGAGAATTATGTGGGAATGCGACTTTAAGAAACAAGTCACTGATTCCTCCGAGCTAAATGATTTTATCACCGAATTGGACTTAGCACACCCAATATCACCACGTGATGCGCTATTCGGTGGTCATACATCCGCGATTCGTTTATTTATGGAAGCGGATGAGCATACCGCACTCGAATATTTAGACTGCGTTTCCATGTATCCTTCAGTGATGAAACAATGTAGTTTTCCAGAAGGATCATATACGGTTCTAAGAGGCGATGACTTGAGTGATAAGACGGTGCATGACCTCTTTGGTCTTATTAAATGCAAAGTCCTTCCACCTCGTGATTTATACTTTCCCGTGCTACCTGCTCGAATAAATTCGCGACTCATGTTTGTACTATGCGACGAATGCGCAAAAAATGAACAATCTCCTGTATGCAAACATACGGAAGAACAGCGCAGTTTATGTGGAACATGGACCACTCCAGAGTTACAGCTAGCTATACGCAATGGTTATGTCATTAAAAAAACGTATGAAGTATGGCATTATCATGCGTCATCGCAATATGAGTCGCATGGCAACGATGGGTTATTTTCAGAATACATTAACCGTTTTCTGAAAATTAAACAGGAAAGTAGCGGTTATCCTGATTGTGTCGGTAGTGAGAGTGAAAAGGCGAATTACTTGGCAGACTATTATAAACATGAAGGAATACAACTCGACCCTGCCAAAATATCGTATAACCCGGGTTTGCGCTTTGTCGCTAAATCTTGTTTGAATATTTTGTGGGGACGATTTTCTCTTCGCGATCATAAAAAGAATAGCATGATATCGACATGTAATGGTCTACTCTCCCTTCTGAATGATAAAAGTAAAACCGTAGGTTCCATTTCATTCCTGAACGATAGTCTTCTAATGGCCTCCTATTCGGTCAATAACGAGTACGTTCAGTCACCATTAAATACCAACTGTATTCTTGCATCTTTCATGACAGCATATGGCCGAATAAAACTGTACGAGGTCTTGTCCTTGCTTGGACGCCGCATAGCCTATCACGATACGGATTCGGTGGTATTTAGTACCCGTGAAGGTGAGCCGACCATTCAAGATCGAAGTGGGTATCTAGGTTCTTGGACGAGTGAAATCCCCTCCGATTACGAATTAACAAGTTTTTGCGCACTCGGTCCAAAAAACTATAGTTAGGAAACGAAGCGTCGCGGCGATCCATCGATCGTTAAACAGGTGACGAAGGTTAAAGGTTTAACGCTCGGTACCTAACAATCAAAACAAGTTAATTTTGATACAATGAAAAAATCCATCGATCAAATTATAAACGATGGCGGAATTACGGATAGTAATAGCATACTATTAAGCTATCCATCAAAGATCACGTGCAATTTAGAATTCTTTCGGTAAATAGCAGTAAGATTTTCAGACCCGTCTTTAAAAAACGTATTTTGAAACTGGGAGATTTATCATCAGTACCATACGGTTACACTAGCGTAATATAAATATCGACAGTGCACTTTTTTCAGTCAGTACGTAAACAATGTCAGTGTCATCCATGTCCGCCGAAGCCGCTCTAGCTGCTCACGCTATGATAACAAATATTGCTAGTCTGTGTAACGCTGATAAGGATAAGATGCGTACGTTGATTATGAGGAGCATGCGGTTCACTTTAAGAGATGACAAAATTAATGCCGGAAGAATTATACTCATGTCTGAAATTAGCAAGGGTTTATTAACCGAATATGGGATAGACATAGTGCATTGGGTTCGTGTATTATTGCTGCGAAGCTTCATTAATCGATGTCTTTCTCATTCATAACTTATGCTTAGTTATCGCACGCATTACTAGCCTTATATTACCGCAAAAATATTATGACTGAAAGTTGTTGTCATACGCCATGAACTTACAGTCAGATAGTTTTCAAAATATTTTGCGCATCCATCGATAATATGCGTCGACTTTAGTGTATCGAGTCTCTCAGCCGTGTAATGGTTAAAAGTTGGTCGTGCGCATTATTGCTCATAAAGTGCGCGATGGTAGAAGACGGTGTCTTGTACCGCGCGAATATGTACGTTATTGATCGAACAAATGCGCTCCATAAATTCAAATTAAGCGCGTCTATGTACGTCATTGTAATGCACGTGCTCCTCTGTACGTCATTGTATGCATGGTATTTACGCCAGATGTCATTCAATCCATGTGCGGCTGGTCGTTATTGTTACTAATGATATATAAATGCAGCAGTTTCACGCTATGATTATTCGTTCTCCACGATGTCGTCTGATCCTTGCTTTAAATATTTAAATCGCTCGGCGTTTTGGTGTGATCTTGGTAATTCGCATAAAGCGCGAACAATACGTTTTGGCGAAAAGTGGTGTATCGATCTACGGCAGTTTCATCCTGACGGTTATCCCACTAAATGTGGTTTATATCTTAGCGTAGCAGCGTTTAATCAGCTGTTACAGATCATACCCGATCTTGAAGACGCAGTAAAACGTGCGCGCAAAAAAGAAGGCGTACTATTTACATATTCTTTGGACAATTCTGTTCGTATTTCTATCTGTGACGAATTTCCGTGCATTGACATACGCTATTTTTTCTGCTCTGACGCAGAACCACATGCCACACGTTGCGGATTGTACCTGCAAGACGACGAGTGGGAGTTATTGAAACAGAACTCAAGTAATTTGCTGGCAGCATTACCTAACTTTTACGCGCCACCCGACGTGAGCGGTGACGAGTTGTTTAGCATGATCCTCAGTGCTTTTATGGTGTGAAAAAGCGAGAACATGAATAACATTCCAACCACTAGTGATTCCGCAGAGATGTCTAATCACGATACGCTTACTACGGATGCTATATACCTCGATGAGGTTTTAAGCGATGACGAACTAAATCTCGTCGATGACGATACCGTCAAATTGTGTCACTATTGTAAAACTATGGGGCATCCACACCATTATTGCCCTACGGATCATGTGCAAATGATTAGTCAGAAATTATTCGCATCCATGCTGTGTGAAAAGATACATTCGTTGGTTGTGCGAGATTGTTACGGATGTCTAGTAAATCATCCGAGTCAACGTGAACATTCGTGTTTAGGGATTGATGTCGACCTTAATCTAATTGACAATTTTGAACTGTATAATGAGGCGGCATTATTAGAAATGGATGAAGACGAATATTGCGCTCGACTAGCCTGCCATTACTATATATGTGAACATTGTAATTATCTGTACCATATGTGTATGACTGAATGGTATAGGTACATTGCGGATGTAATATATGAAAAACAGATGTTGGCGCCATAACTATAATTAATATTAATTTATTTAGTTTTATTTAAAATTAACCGAGTGTTTTTAAGCATTAAAACACGAGGATAATTTTTAATAAAATCAAATACCTATTTTATTTATAAAAAATAACATAATTAATTGTTTTATTTTGTCAATCGTAGCTTTGTAAAATATGATGTATTAGGTGTGTTTTTTCGTATCTTTGTAACGATATGTATTATTGATGTCTGTATTAATAAAAAAGTTTTAAAATCGGATTTCACTTGTGCAGTACTAGCTCTCTATCTCTCTATATCTTTATCTGTCGCTAGCGACTCGCTATTCACTCCCCCGACTCCTCCGCATGCGTTGGTATGCCCGCTTTTCACTTGACATAGGCACTTGACGGAACATGCCATCGCTATTCTTTAGAGAAGAATGGTCCAGGTGAATGAATGATAGAGTGAGCTGAATAGAGCATACTTAAATAAAACACCGTTAGACGGTTTTTGGTCAATTTCATGACAAAATATTCACTGAATATTGTGTTTATTTTTGTAACTATTTAAAGATGTTATGGATTCGTCACACAAGTATCTGATGTCATAATCATACACTTAAATGTTCATAGCATTTCTGCTCCGTAGTGTGTATATGATGACACAATTCTTAAACGTACATAGCATTTCTACTACGTCACCAGTATCTGACATCACAATCATAGTATTTCTCCTAATTTTATGATACAATTTTAAATGGACATAGCATTCCTCCTACGTCTCGAGTATCCGAGGTCGCAATCATAGTATTTCTCCTAATTTTACGTCACAATTCTTAAATGTACACAGTGTTTCACCTACGAGTATCTGACGTCGCAATCATAGCATATATATATATATATATATATATATATATATATATATATATATATATATATGCGCATGAGCATATACCTTCTTAGTCAGTCATACGTGGACACACATGTGACGACGCTATGGCATCAACGCTTGACTGCAATACGTCGTTACGTCACCCATTTACTATGATTGTCTGCGGTCCAACGCAGTGCAGTAAAACTGAGATGATAAAAGCATTAATAAGAGATCCCTATGCCATTACTCCCCCTCCACAGAGGATTGTGTACTGCTATGGTATGTGGCAAGATGGGTATAACGATTTGGCGAAAGAAGTTGAATTTAAAGAGGGTGTGAATGTTGAACTAGACAGAAGTTGCAGAACATTGGTGGTGCTCTACGATTTGATGAATAAATGTGACGAGAATGTAGCCGACCTATTTACAAAACGTTCTCACCATGAGAATTGTAGCGTAATATTTGTCACACAAAATCTGTTTCACAAGTCTCGCAATCAACGTGACTTATCGGTTAACTGTAACTACATGGTATTGTTTAAGAATCCCCGTGATGCGTCATCCATTCGTTCTTTATCTAATCAGATGTACCCAGGCAATACAAAGTATTTGATCGAATCATATAAGGACGCTACACGCGAACCTCACTCATATCTACTCCTAGATTTGAAACAGACGACACCTGACAATATCAGACTCCGTTCATCTGTTCATCCGAAGGAGGGGTGCTACGTTTACATACCTAAGAAAAATGGCATCACGTAAAACGGAACACCATTTGCCTATGCTGCAATATTTGGCTAAAGTAAAGCCTTCAATCAGAAATGATGTAATCAAACAGTGTTCGAATGAATTGGTGGATGTACTATGCGAATCATGCCTAAACGTATTACGTGGGAATGTTCATCTCACTAAAATTCGATACAAGCAGCTGAGTAAATACAAAGCGAAAATGCGTACGCTGACTAGTCGCGGTGTGCCATATGCACGTAAAAGAAAATTGCTACAAACAGGCGGATTTTTAGGTGCCTTATTACCAGCGGTGATCGGTATGCTAGCGCCATTAATTGGTCAACTGTTCGCGTGAAAAGATGGAACATTCACGTAAAATGGCACTAGTTCCTCACGAATTGATAGGTAATTTAAATGAACAGAGTAAAATATCATTGCTACAGACAGATCCATCGATACGTAAAGCTATTAGTCTCGACAACGAGATATCCAATATATTAACCAGACACGATCTGACTGAAAATGAAAAAGCAAAATCATATTCGCAAGTATTGGATAAGTATAGGCATTACTATCAACAATCGCAAGGACAACAACAACAACAATATCAACCATTACCTCTACAGCCCATAACTAACTACGATGCACTGCCAGCACAAATACTTGAATGTACGATGAGGGGATACCAAAAACGTACAAGACAAAAGCCAGCGGAGTAATTGATATTTTACATTCGGTTCCTGAACGTTTTCACGTTAATGATTTGGGCGAAGTGACAATAGAGGGTACGTTTTTCCCAAAAAGTAATGTACTCGACCTGCTTACAATCGTAGTAGCGCATGGTCATAAACCTCTTATGGATGGCATGCGTGATCAAGCGGAGGGAAAGTTTCTTAATCTGTTACGCGACCTAAACATACCCCGCAGATTTGTAGGGCAAGAGAAAACGATGAGACAGATATATAATGGTGCAGAAAAGGATGTTAGCGCCAGTGAGTACACGTCTACGCCCGTGAGCAAAAGAATACGTAGAAAGAGTTCTCTAGCAGACATCAGGAAGAAAAAGCGACATTCAATTCCGGTGTGGGTAAATTTAGATAAGTCATGAATGATGCTAAATTGGCTAAAGTATATTTTGATCCGAAACATTACGCGTCTTTTGGTGGGAGAGAAAAGCTATATAATGCATTCAAAGGTAAAATACCTCGCAACTACATCGACAAATGGTTAAAACACCAAGAAGTATATACCCTACACAGACCGCGGGGAACAAAGTTTGACAGGCGAAAAATAAGAGTTTCAGCCATTGATGAACTATGGCAGGCAGATCCATGCTCGATGGGCATGCTGGCAAAAGAGAACAACAATGTGTTATATTTGCTATGCGTAGTTGATGCCCTTTCAAAATATGCATGGGTGGAATGCCTGTTTAGTAAAACGTTGTCGGCAGTCAAGAAAGGGTTAGAATCAATATTGGAGCATACTGTGCGTTGCCCACATGCTATTAAAACAGACAAAGGGGGTGAGTTCGTAAACCGTGTAATGAAAAAATATTTGAAGGATAATGGAATACATTTCTACACTTCTCAAAATGAAACGAAAGCTGCAATGGTAGAGCGTTTTCAACGCACGCTGAAGGGACGAATATACAGATACATGATGCATAAAAATACACGAAAGTATATCGACGTATTACCCAGTTTAGTCGTGGCGTACAATAATACAATGCATTCCAGTACGCGCATGGCTCCTACCGAAGTCGACCGTAGTACGGAGTTAATTGCGTGGAGAAATATATATGGAAAGAAGATGAAGAAATGTTCCAAATCTAAAAACAGCCCTACTCAAGGCGACCATGTTAGAATATCGCAAGCAAAAATGCCATTTGAAAAAGCATATCGCGGGCAATGGAGTCGCGAATTGTTTAAGGTGCGTGAGGTGCTTACAGACACATATCCATACTTATATAAATTAGAAGACTATGGAGGTGACCCGATTATTGGTACTTTTTATCGCGATGAGATACAGCAAGTGATAGAAGAAAATGATAAAGAGTATGCCGTGGAAAAAATACTTAAAAGTAGAAAAAATAAAAAGGGACAATGCAAGTATCTGGTAAAGTGGCTCGGTTACCCGGATAAGTTTAACACGTGGGTTAATGAACTAAGCACTATACATCATTGACAATGGATGAATATATGGAGAGAAGATTGGATCAGAGCATGTGGCGAATGCTGGGTTCACGAGTACCGAAAGAAGAAATAGTATACCTAGCTCAAATTATAATAATTTATATCGTAATCATTACGTGTATCGTGAATCTGAGTATACAAAATGGGCAATCAGGCATATGGATATCGCTTTTGAGCGGATGTCTAGGGTATATAATGCCTAGTCCATGCATAAAGACGGCCATACATCATTCGACTCAGTATGAACGAGGATCAGTTTTACATAACGCTTCCGAGCAATAGTAGTACCCAGTTCTTTCCAGACAATAAGATATCAGAGTTTTGAACACGTCTGCAAACTCCATTAACATTAGATGGCGAATGGGAAGTGGGCCTTTCGAGTGTGTTATATCCGAGGAGTTGGCTTACTATTGCGAAGGAAAGTTTTGTACAAATATACGCATTTACTAAGAAGAAGATAAAGAAGAAGAAAAAAGATAACGTTGCGTCAGAAGAAATTAGCAAAGATGGTGACAGTACGTCAGAAATAGAAAAGACATCGGCTTTTCCACTAGTTTTAAAAGATGGTTTCGGCAATCCACGTACTACCGATCGGGGAAAACGGTTACGAAATGCTCGGGGAAAAGATGAGCGAAAGGATAAAACAAATAATAACGGGAAAAAACGTTTACGTAGAAGCGAAAATTATTATTATGTGCAAACAGAAGCTCCATTTATCAATGTACCAAAAGGGTACTATGCCGTAAAAAATATGGTAGACTATCTAAATAGCCATATAGAGAGCAAGACAAGATCTAGACACAAAAAAATATTTTTCAATTTTTACTTGCATCGCGCGAATCTAGTTTCTCTCACGGTTAAAGATAATTACGCTATACATTTAGGTAGAGATGTAGCAAATTTAATTGGATTCGAAGGAGGAAAAATACATATGGGCCCTATAGACTTTAAAGAATCATTTCGTTCAAATCGTGAGGGTGGTCCTACGACCGCGTATATATACTGCGACATAGTCTCACACAGCGTGGTAGGCGATACTTCTGCACCGCTACTCAGAGTGATACCCGTTTCTAGTACAGGGGGAGGAAAAGATATATGTCAGTGGACGTTTCCTGATATTCAATACCGTACTGTGTCAAAGAACTACATTGATACTATTGGAATACTTATAACGGATAGAACTGGCGATAATATACCATTCAAGGACGGAGCATCGCCGAGTGTACTCTGTTTGCATTTCAGATGATGACGACAACGATAATGAGAGGGACGTTAAGAGGGTCGATTAGAGGAAGAACGAACGCACCAGCGCTGGCTCGTTACTACGCGAGTCAAGCGGGTCATGGACGTATTCCAGTTTTTGTAGGCGCACGATACCAATCAGGACATGGACTCGGTAATATCTTAGGTGGACTATTACGTTCAGCAATACCTTTCGCAAAAAATGTGGCTAAATCTATAGGTAAACAAGCTCTTAGTGCTGGAATCGGACTAGCCGAGGACGTAATGGCTGGAAAAAATGTTAAAACGGCATTAAAATTGAGAGCAGGTGGTGTTGCCTGGTCTTTGATACCGGAAGCTGTAACAGCGGTGCGAGGTGGTTTAAGACCACCTCAACCTAAACGTAAAAAGAGGAATAATACACGTAATGCTCAGTCAATGCACGCGATACCGAAGAGGAAGGGTCGCAATAGACGTCAGAGAAAACAAGCTGATATCTTTAATTAACAAACAACATGGAACTTAATCAGATCTGCGAGTGCTCGAAGAGCGAATTAGACATTTTTCAGACGCGTCCCATAGTGACGACATTGCAGTCTGCAAAATGGGAACTGTTTCAGCCTGTATCTAGTTTATCAGATAGTGGACCGATCGAGTTTTACGTCAGTGGGTCTGCCGATAGATATTTAGATCTTATGCAATCTTATCTTTCGATCAAATTTAAGCCAGTAAAGCTAGAACGAAATGGTGATGATAAGACACTCGAGGCGAATGACCTGATAGCTCCCACGAATAATCTTTTGCATACGATGTTCTCACAAGTGGATGTTTTTTTGAATGGAAAGCGTGTCAGCGACTCGAACGAAAATTATGGTTTCCGCTCGTACATCGAGACGTTACTAAATTATGGCAGCGATGCCGCATCCTCGCATCTACAACTTGCTGGATGGAAAATAGATGATGCCGGCGAATTTGATAATATCGCCGATACTAACTTAGGTTTTTAAGCACGTAGAAGAATGATGGAGCAGAGTAAAATGGTGCAATTAATAGCCCGCATACACAGCGATATGTTTCTGCAGGACCGATTCCTGCTCGGTTCCGTCGATTTAAGAGTACGCCTACAGAGGAGTAAAGATGCGTTCGCCATTATGGCCGTGGAAGGAGTGAGGCCTAAATTGAAATTAATGTCGGCTAACTTATTTGTACGCAAAGTTATCCCATCATCAGATCTGCTAGTGGCGCACACCGTTACTCTGAGACAGACAAGCGCGAAATATCCTATTCGCAGGGTAGTGTGTAAGACCTTTACAGCACCTAGCGGTGTTCTGAGCATCGATAGAGATAATATATTTATTGGGCAGCTACCTACTAGAGTATTATTCGCTTTTGTACCTAATGATGCCTATAATGGTGTGGTGCATAAAAATCCGTTCAAGTTTGATAACAATAACACTACCTATGCTACATGTTATATAAATGGAGAGGAGGTTACAACATCGCCAATACGTCCTTCGTTTAGCGACGACATTTACTCGGACGCTTATTTCTCACTATTCAGCGGTACTGGGGCATTATTCAAAGACCGTGGCTACCTGATAAATAAGACTCAGTTCAGACATGGAACCACATTGTTCGCATGGGATTTTACGCCAGATCTAGCTGATTCAGAGCATCGCTATCCTACACGCACTGGTTCGCTGAGAGTGGTATTCCATTTTGCTCAAGCACTTGCCACTACAACCAATGTAATTTGCTATGCTGAATTTGATAATACGATAGAAATTGGATCAGACTTTAACGTATTAACAGATTATTAACAAATATGTTGAATACATTTGAAATTGAGGATCTATTATTCGGCGACAATAAAACGTGTGAACACTTTCTCAGTGTTTTTCCAATTGACAATGTACCCGCACATATTAAATATCTCCCGGCCTCATTTGTAATAAACACGCATCCCAGTAATAAATCCGGACAACATTGGGTGGCGGTTTATTACAGTAGAAATGGAAATGCTGAATACTTTGATCCATATGGAAGACGCCCTTCTGACGGAAGAATGATATCAAATGTACAAAATGGACACCGTGTGCATGTTTATTATTACAACAATGTACGTGTTCAACCATCCGTGATGACAACTTGTGGATATTATTGCGTATATTTCTTATACCATCGTTCGAGAAGTGTACAAATGAAACACATATTATGGACCCTAAGAAACAGAGACAAAAATGACTCGATAGTGAAACGTCTGACGCGCAGGATTATGAAGAAAAAATGATCATAATGTATAATTATTTATGTACTATGTTTACTATTTAATTATCGTGAATAAATGTCGCTAATATTTATCATAAGAAAAATGCACGTGTCAATAAAAAAATACATTTTGTAAAAATATGTTATTATTTCTTCGTGTTCCCTTCTCATCCCTCACCCATCCTCCGCTATTATGATAAAAATATGTAATGGTACACTAGGCCCACGAGGCGTACCACAATGATCCAAAGATCTGTAATTAATCGTATTCACATCGCGACAATGACAAAATACGGACATATTTGAATACAGATGAAACCATATGACGTGCACTGTAATTGAACGCATCGTATCAATTCCAGTTTTCTATAACTGGAATGTCATCCAAACACGGTGCGATAGTAATGTTTTGTAAACCGATGATGTTAAGCGGTGGAGAAAAAACACGTGACCGAAATAAGGGCGTGTTCAGATTGGAAAGATAGTTTTACTGACAGCTCATATTTTAGCTATAAAAGCGAAATGCGCGCGACTAGTAAGGCATACAGCTTTTTGAATTTGTCAAAACACGTAAAATGGAATCTCAATTATGCGATCGATGGAGAACGATTGGTTCTACGCCTATCAATTAGGGTTGCATCCAATGGAACCAATATAAAGAGGTTGCAGTACGGCAACCATTTGCAATGTCATTGCGTGATATCCGTAACCGCTGGAGAGAATATCTAGCGGATCCGAACGAACGCAATTATAACAAATGGTTGCATACGAAGTTCCTACTTCGCAATGATTGTTGTATGTGTATATCGTGCAAACAAAACAGAAGTTATAGTTTGCATTAATTGAGATACAAATATTTACGTTAGCAAAATAAAAAAATAAGAAAAATAGGCCTCTTTTTTAAGGGGCCACCAATAAATCAAAAATATGTTACATACACCCACACACAAACGGGAACATAAAAAAGACGCATACACGCATGCACGCACGACGTACATGCATAGGGGACAGGGAAAAATGGATCACGGGTGACAAGGGGCATGCGCATAGAACCACACTACACGCATATCGTAACACGCGTGAGGGTATACGCAGTACGTGTGTGTGTTGGTGCATCAGGTGCGTGCGTGTGGGTACGTATGCGAAAAAAGAAGAAGGTAGTCGGATCAGTAACAGATTTCCAATGATACAGATGCATTCAACCACATATTCCACCATGGGTGAAGCCTTTCGTCGTGGTACATACCAATGACATTATTAGTTCGCGAGGAAACAGGCATTGACAAAATCTAAAATCGTATGACCTTAAAGCGAATGAAGCGGCCATGTTTAATGTTAATATGAGTAATGCGCGAACACGTCATAAATATGCATAAAGCACTAGCGCTCAAAACGCGATATTCTAATAATTACCCAAGGGAATTAATACATATGTCCACTCGGCTAAGAACTAGGAAATGATACGATATTGTATCCAGAACACAAAGCCGTACGCATTCGCAACTACAAAGTGAAATCTCCTAGCGATTAGGTGATAATTCAATAGTAATTTTGAATATTTCTAAAAACCCGCATGGTACGAGACTTGAGGTACGTTCATTATAACACATGGTATGTTTGTCATTCCAGCTTGATCTCACGGCTATTCGAGACGTATGGTTAAATCATACACAACAAATAATCTTTTTAGCATAAGAACACTACATACAATTCTATAAACGGTACCTTCAGAGATATAATTACCACATTTTAACCGTCGTATCTAAAACGATTGACGTTATTGCAAAGTATTTAAAAACAATTTGCGCGTAATGACGGTTAAAAGTCAATCAAAATATTCAACAAAAATGGTTTTTCTAATAACGTTAGCGACGTCAAATTAATTTCAAAATATTCAACAGTTTTCCCGTATGGTATCGATAGAAAATGAACTATATATTCATCGGTGAAAGGGTTAACTTCTTTTTAACCCAGGATAGAAGCCTTCACCACCATGTCTTGGTTACCATTCCAACCGTACATACCATTAATACGAGATTATTTTTAATATTTTGTTGCTAATCTGTCTGGTAGCTGTTGCTTACTAACAGCTTACGGACAGTCTCTAAATATTCTACAGTTTACTAATAACGATAGCGACGAAACAGTCAAATTATTTTCAAACATCAATACCGTAATTCCTCATACATCCTCAACCTCTTACGACCTCCATTATCGGACCACCTCTTAAACTCTATTATTTTACTATTATCACTCATCAAACTCTATTATTTTTACAACGGCAGATAACCACGGAGGGGGGACCGCCGACACTACGTTCAAACGTAAAATACACAACTTTTATACTTTTAAGGGTTAACTCATTCAAAATAATAGAACATTCCAGTGTTGCAGATTCTCAAATACGTGTGAAAATAGTCGCCATTGTTATCGAGAAAAACGTGGCGTTATAGACGTCATTGTTCTCTAGAATGCGTGTGCCGCTGGACGCCATTGTTCTCAACATTCCATTCCTCAAGCTTTTCTTTTGTTCTCCTGGAAAACCCATTGTTCTCGAAGACCCCCTGCTGTGGAGAACAATAACGACCAGCCGCACCCTTAACTACTAATATATGGCAAACTTTATTCCAGTTATCAAACAAGTAGAAAATAGAGTAACTAGTTTAGAAACTGCAAGAATTACCCACAAACGGACCCTAAATAACCCAGATGACAGTAGCACAGAGGGACAGGCCGGCTTAGGCTGGTGCGAGGCATTAGGCTGGAAACGCTCTGAGATGCAATCTGGGGCCTATTTGGCATAATTTTGTTAATTATTAATTGGTCAAGATTTTTCAAGAGAATTGTAATTTTTAAAGGCTAACAGCAGACAATTCTTGTAAATTTACCATTGAAATTTACGAAAATATCATTCTCTCGTCCTGCAAATGGACATTCCTCAGCACCACAGTAGAATTCTTTTGACCATCAAAGTGGTATTAAATTGACAATAAGATTCACGTCTTTGCATAGCCAATGTCCATTTGCAGTCCGAGAGAAGAATATTTTTGAAGATTGACGACTGGAATGACTGGCTCGGTTAGCGAACTAGACATTCCAGGGGTAAATTTTCAAAAATCCTGTTCTTTTGGACTACAAATGGACATTGACCAAGACGACTGGATTACTGTAGCGTAGATAGTACCGAGTTTGTCTCTTCGTTGCCTTGCGTAGCCTGTAGAAAAAACCCTTAAATCTTTTTTTTTGCTTAAAGCGCGAGGCCCCCTTAAGCGCGAGGCCCTAGGCTTAGCCTAAGTAACCTAGTGGGCAATCCGGCCCTGCATAGGAAAGAAATTAACCAACTGAGGGAGGACAATTGTTGTCTGCGTGATGAAATAAAATCAGTAAATGAGCGGGTAACAGAATTACAATTCAGATCTATGAAAAACAGTTTGCTATTTCACGGTATATTTGAACGCGAAAATGAAAATTGTGATGACGTTTTGATGACGTTTATAGAAAAGGGACTAAAAGTAAGTAACGGCATTACTTTCCACAATGTACACAGCTTCGGAAGAGATCGTGGAGACGCCTCCAAAACCAAGCCGGTAATCGGATGTTTTTTTAATGACGACCTGGAACATGTGCGATCTATTGCCTATGAACACGTGCGCGGGACTACATTTTCAGTAACTCAGCACTTTCCATATGAGATCAGAGAACAACAGTTAACGCCTGTATTGCTGGAAGCGCGTGGCATAACAAACAGGCAAAAATGGTTTACATTCTCCTGTATATTGATGGAGAACTTTATATTCCGACCCAGCATCTAGATAACCAGTACGATGGCTTTAGATCTAGAACTGTATATAATAACACACAGAGTCGCTGATGGTTGTCATACCTATACACGCATAGTCCTAATAAATGTACAGAAACCACCAATGTCACTGATACTACTGCTGCTACTACTACAATTGTTACTACAGCTACTACTGCTGCAACTACTTCTGCTGCTGCTGATGCTGATTCTACTACTGCAATTGCAACTACTAATGCTACTACTACTGTCACTACTACTACTACTACTACTACTACTACTACTACTACTACTACTACTACTACTACTACTACTACTACTACTACTACTACTACTACTACTACTACTACTACTGCTACTACTACTACTACTACTACTACTACAACTACTGCTGCTACTACTGCTACTATTGCTGTGGCTGCTGCTACCACTGTTTCTATCAGTGGGGCTGCAGCTCCTGCTCCTCCTCCTACTACTACTACTACTACTACTACTACTACTACTACTACTACTACTACTACTACTACTACTACTACTGCTCCCGCTGCCGCTACTACTAATATGACTACTACTACTACTACTACTACTACTACTACTACTACTACTACTACTACTACTACTACTACTACTACTACTAGTTCTGCTGCTAGATAACTACAGCAACTGTCACTAATGCCACCCCTAATACTACTATTAGAACCACTACTAGGGTAGCTGCTGCCGTTGTTAACATAAATACTTCCGCTGCATGTGATGCAGGTGCTACTGCCAAGCTAGGCACGACAGAAACAAGCGCTTCTATTTCATTTCACAACGAAAAATGTAGTCTTTTATCAAGGGCATCTTTGATCTACGAGGGGGGGGGGGGGTTGGATCTTGTGGAATTTTCCCGCACGGATTTCGGTGCAGTAGCAATGTAACAGGTGAAAATGTGAAAAGAGTAACATTGGATAGGATTTTCCGTATGCTGTTGAGCAGCACAATGGGGCACAGATTGGCTGGGGGGGGGGGGCGGCAGGTGGCTTCTCGGACTTGGTTAGTGCGATAATGGTGCCTTGGCCTACAGCGTCGATGGGGAGGTGGTGCATAAAAGCTGACTTGATTAGGTGCGTGATAGGTTTTGATATAATGTCACTTGCATATTTGAATAGTTCATTGCTCGTGCCATCAGGTCCAGGTGCACGCCCATTTTCCATGATTTTAAGTGCCTTCTCAACTTCTGCTGTTTTAATTTGTGTTAGTAATGGCCTGGTGTCTCCGGAGAATTGGAGCCAGGTGCCATCGTGGTGATTAAACTGTTCCTTGAACCACTTTCGAATCGCTTCGGCTTTGCCCTGGTCAGTCCCGATAAAGTGTCCTTCGGCGTTGTGAACAGTGAATGGTGGTGTGTAGTCAGTAACTCTCATGGCTCGGCTGCCCGAAACATTTTGTGACAGTCATCCGTGGCAGTATTCTCATCTGCTAGGGAGTCTGCTTGTTGAATAGCAGGATCTTTTAAGCATTTGCTAATGGTGAGCAGAATGGTATTGCGTTCCTGGCGTAGTTTGGTGCAGTCTTCACTTTGGCCACTTTGATAGATGCGAGGCCGTAGCACTTTCTGCGTTGCTGACAGTTTTACTACTAGACGGTAGTTGATGCTTCCATAAGCATATGACAATTGAGTGTCAGTGTCGCTGATTCTCTTGGGTAAGTTGTAGGTGTCTACCCTCTTGCCTGGTACGCTGTTTACACATTAGGTAGAGATGGTTCATATGGAAGCGTGTAATGATTGGCTTATGGTCAGAATTGAGAGTTGTGCCCCCATAGGAACGAGCATCCCGAATTAGGGGTTTTGCTTCTGCCTTGTGTAGTATGAAGTCTATTTGGTTGAAGGCAGCTGTGTAACCTTAGAACCATTTGGGGCTTTGCGATCAGCAATGTATCCAGTCCATGTTGTTCGGTGATGGCATGGGTGTTTGAAAGACATATTTGTGGCAAATAGGCCATTGGAACTAAGGAATGCCACCAGTGTATCTCCATTGCAGTTGCGTGTGCCCTCTCCATACGACCCCATGCATAAGCCAAGTTATGAACTTTTGTCCCCATTGCCGAGTTTACCCAGCTTGGAGTTGAAATCTCCGCATACGAAAAGTTGCCAGCTAACTGGCTGGGATTGTAATGGCGGAGCTCAGTTCTGCATAGAAGGAATCTAATACTGCTGGATTCTCTTTGGCTTTTTCGGTAATTGGGCCATATGCGTTGACTATGCGACACTTAGTGGTGGTACGTTTTCGCGTTGGCATAGCCAGGTCGATGAATACGATGTGACCACTGACATATCCAAAACTAATGACATGGTCCATGGTCGGATTACGAAGCCTAAACCCCGGTATGTGGCCTGTTTTTGCCCCATGAGTACTAGCTTATGGCCTGTCTGATGTTGCTGCTCAGAGTGTTTAGGTACTGTAGTCTCTTTGAATGCATGTAATATCGATGTTATCGTGCTCACAGTCTGCACCTAAGGTTTGCCTCTTTGATGTTGCAGTGAGACCACGTACATTCCACGTAGCTATGGTAAGCTCCTGGAAAGATTGTTTCGTCCGAGGATGTCGAGCATATTTTCTTGTTTGAAGAAGGTTAGACATAATCAAAGTTGCCTCTGTGTGCAGATGTCAGCCCGCAATCCTTGGTGACTTAGTTCCCAACAAAGTTGGTACTTACGGAGTAGACCAGTTGTATGTGTTATCTTTCTCTATAGTAGTCATCTTAAAGCAGCAACTTATTTGACATCGTTGAGATCAGTGATACAGGGTTTGGAGCATCAACATATGATGATACTCTTTATCACTGACCCCTCCATCCTCGAGAGCTTTAATGCCCGATTCGTCGATGGCCCATAGGGTGCTCTGTGCTAGTGTCACATACTTAGCTTCAGTAGCTTCCTGGTGATCTGGCGCTGTCCAACCCTCAACCCAGTGGCCAGGACAGTGGCAGCAGAGGTCACTCCACCCAGCTGGATGGCAAATGGTGCACCCACCCCTGTAGTGAAGGTGGCGACGGCTGTCACACCAGTACTGGCTCCAATCACCCTAGCAGCTGTAGTCATGCGTGCGAGAACATTGTAGGCTGTTTTATATTACCTGCACGTTCTGCTGTACTGTTCCGCCTTATGGACAGAATTATGCATGATAGTGTATATCTGCTGTTGTCGAGAGCCGTGGACTGTACCACCCTCATCAGGCGCCAAGGTGGAATATAGTTCAGGTTGCCTTTGCCACTCTGATTTGGCTATGGTATGTATAGTACTTAGACTCGAGCTAGCTCTGCATCACCAGCATGATCTGCTGATGAGTCACCGTGGGATTCCTCTCGGCTAACCTGGCGAAGCGTGTGAGCTTATTGGTGTGGAGACACACCTCTCTTAGGTGCCAGTCATCCAGCTCTTTCGGTGCCAGTAGCTTTTGGAGCCATGACATCTGAAACATAACCTTGTTCACCTGATAGTACTCCCGGCATTGTTTGGCTTTCCAATGCCTAAATTCCTCCACCATCTCCTCTTCCCAGCATAAGACATCTACAGGCTCGTCATCCGAGATCTCGCTACCATTATCATCTGTGAGGTCCTGCTCAGGCATGTATGGCTCTCCTGTGGTCTCCTCCAGGAGCATCTACCATTCTTTGACATATTTTAAAAATGTATAGTCCCGTCGTCTTCCTGTCGTTCTGGTATTCTGTTGATACTGCCGCTCGAGGGACAGTTCTTTATTCCCCTATTCAGCATTTCGACAAAACTCAGATATGTCCGGTATGATATCATGTTGATAGGTCGATGAGTTACACCATCGTAAACTCTAAATGGGTATCCGACCGGCCGTCTGTGCTGGTTATTGTCAATCATTCATACGGGCATGAACAGATTGTGGCTGATTGCCTTCCATAGGTTGCTGTTCGCTCGTGGCAGATATTCTATCACGTCTAGCTGCCTCCCACCACCCCACCCCATATCAGGGAGCTACGATATGCACTGGTTGGAGGTGGATATAGCACATCATCACGTATGTATGTGGTGAAACACTGAGACAGCACGAGGAGGATCCATTCTATATAGAACCGTGCCCACCAGAGATGGCCTGGTCATATTCTCGTCATCTCGATGTCGATGCTGCCAAGGTTAAGGAACGCCATTAGCCATGGTATGGAGCAGACTTCAAGACATTCCCACTCAATCCCATTGGTGGTGATGGTGTAGAACTATTGACTGACCTAAAGGATGTCTCCAAGGAGCGTCTGGGTCGAGACAGGGATGTGGACAAGTTCATGTTTCGCTATGCTTTCACGAAGAAGCTATTCATTCTGGAGTCTCTGATCGAGGTGTCAGAGACGCAGGTGATAGACGTCGACACCCTGGCTGCTGACCTCAGCTTCCAAGTGGTCGCGCTAGCTACGGACAATGCCCCATCGATGGCACACAATGGTGTACTGTTGACCTTGGCAAAGTATCATCTGCATATCATGTTCGGGAAGAATGAGGTGGGGTATCGCCCTGGCTCTAGATGGTTGCTGCTTTATAGGCTTCTGACAGTTATTGACCTTAAAGTCACCTCACGGTCTACCTTTGTGAAAAAGGATGGCATAGTCCAAAAGCTTTATAACCAGGTGCCATTTTTCCTGACCTATATAGGACAGGATGGCGCACCGCCAGTTGGGGTGGATCAAAGGGTTGGGGTCAGCAGAGGAAAGTTCCTGCTGTATCGGCCCCTTGATATACCAGAGGAAGCTATCAATATTCAGGAGGGCACCCTGCGGATAGAGAGTGTGTCACAATCCTCGAATGCGAAGGGCTCAGTGAAGGGGTCTCGAGCGGGTCGGGCTCACCAGCCTGCAGACAACCCATATTGTGATAGAACTGTGTATTCTAGCTGAGGGTAAAGTGAATCAGTTAACACCCACCCCTGATGGGATGAAGATCGACATCGGGGCCAGCACAGGTCTCCATTTGACACAGATTTTCCTTACTGGGTGCACCCCCTTTAGTTTAACCCTTCATATATAGACCCATGATGTTGGTTCTACTACTGCTCATACCTGTGGTTGATGCATCACAGACACCCATGGTATTAGATGCTAAGTGGGCACACATCCGAGATGAGCCTTAGTATAACACCTACCGTGACCATTTACGGAAAAACATCTATGACTGCTTTCAGCCACATCTCAAGGAGATTGAGTCTGTCTGTCATTTCTATGGTGTGGAGAAGGTGGGGCGGGGTAGTTTGCAGACGAGACCCAGCACAAGATCCTCTGTATCACATGTGATCCCCTCATACCGATGTGTCACCGACTGTGACTACGTGTTTGTTTGAGCAGTCTGATCGAGACATTCTTGTTTAGCTTGGTTTAGATTGGCCCAAGTCTCATCGAGATATTCTTGTTCTGACTAGATAGCATCATCCACATAGATGCCTATAATATACAAACTCGGCAGCCTCATCCATAACACGAGTCTCATGCATCAGCCACGTCAAAACTGTGGTGTTGCGGCTCCTTAGCAGATAATTTAGATACTTCCCATTTAGATACTTCAGTAGTCGTGCCATTGTCCTTGCAGTCAAAGGATAACCTCTGAACTTTAACTGGGGTACTGTTAGTTTTTGGGCGAGTAACTCATCTACAACTAATGGGACGGAACTTCTCCAGGACTCAAGTGATCTATTTGCATAGTCGCCCAGGTCATATAATGACCCGCTACATTTTCCTGGTGTGCTGCCGAGCATACGTCATGTATATAGCTCCATAGTTCTTCGGGATAGCCCATGGTTATTTGTACACAAAATTGAACAGATTCACTCACTATATAATGGACCTTGAGCTTCCAGGCTCTGGATACTTAGACCACACCAGCCTGTAGGAATAGTAACATGGTAGGAAATCGTCCCACAAAAAGAACATCTGTGGGGTCCGCAACAGGAGTTTTATTGCCATTCCTCGCGGTGACTCTAGGATTTATGATTCTGACTGGTCTAAGAGCCGCCCTGGGGGTGGGGGTGGGCAGTAATGGCAACCACTTGATTTATCACCTGTAGTTGAGTGGATGTGAGAATAGTGGTTGGAAAAGAGTAGTTCCTGGCCCCTCATTCCTCGTTGTGGCTCTAGGAGCTAAGTGATTTATTATTCTGAGTGCCCTGTCATTACCGCCCTGGGGGCGGCAATGGCATACCACTTGATTTATCTCATGCAGTGGAGTTTGATTTATCAACGCTATTTTACATACTACTAATAAAAACAGTTGTTCCAGGAGTCTGAGATAGCCTTGTAGATGATTGATGTAGAGTATAAGCTCAAGTTTTAGAAATTGGGGTGAGATATCTGAAGTATATGACTAGCGTGATCCTGCACAATGCAAATGATTGTGATTGTTGTTGAAAACATATCGTGACAGTTTCATGAGAATAAGAATTCCTCTAAGAGGTCCTAAACTATGATATAGCTTATAAACAATAGAGGGATCCGAGCTGGCACTAAAGTTTATGACCCCTGGAGTGTTTTTCTTTCGTGATTGGTGCCACACGCATGCATGCACACACCCCTGCACACCATGAGAGATGGAACGACATAGGGATGGAGCTAATAATTTCAGAGTGGGTGCCAGGTTTTTACTCTCTCCATTGCTACTGATAGCTGTATAGTTACCACGAAATTGAGATTCTTGGTGTTAATGTTGTTTCCAACATGTGGAAAGCATGGGCTGAGCTTAGCTAGAGCTGGGGCAAGCTAAACGCCTTAAGCTAATGAGGTGATATATGGATTACACCACGGTATGAACATATCTGTGCTCTAGTAGACTATAGCAAGATGTCTCCACCCTGCTAAGAGCACAATTTCAGATTGAAGCCTGCTACACTTCTCACCAAGCCCCGCCCATTTCTCACCGTGCTCCGCCCATTTCCCGCTAGGCCCCGCCCATTCCCGATAAGCTCCACCTACCTTTTACACGTGTTTGACTCAATATTAACACCCGGAATATCAATTACAAGGAAACCATAGAGGTAACATGTTGAATATTGCAGCAACAACTCACATTCAAATTAATTCAAAAATATGCAGCAAAATATTTATTAAATTTTAAATTCATCAAAAACATGCAATTCAGACACTTTCGTGCCAGACCGTTGCCAGTTTCGTGACGGCCCTACGACATTTCGATTGCGACGTCACCCAACATGTGACGAATTTGACCATGAGTTAAAATACGCTGAGCAACAGATCAGATCCCTCTATCGGGAAATATGTTAACTGAATGTGGTTACTGCTTAGGACAAAGTATTTAGCAAATTGTAAAATATCTCGCTTGTATGTATTGTTCAGTCAGAGGCTCATTCGTAGACTGAATAATCTGGCTAGGTGAATAGATGAATCCAAGCTGTCACTCAAGTATATGACATCATACTGAATTACGTCACATGTAGGCTGACGTCACAATCAAAATGCGTACTGGATGACATAGCTAAGGGCATGATGAAACTTTAAAAAGCAGCCATGTGTATGAATAATACGTCCTTATTACTTATTAACCATTCTGTTGAATACTTTGAAACTAATTTGACCGGCCATAGTCAACAACAGTCCCCAGTCAAATTATCTTGTTACCGTGACATTCTGAGAATTCAGGATTCAAACTTTCAAAGTATATAAATTGATCCCAAACACGCCCAAAGCGTGGACAGAGCTTAGCTAGTGATGGGTGTGGCTTCGCTAAAAGTCGATTCATCCATTTCATCCGTTTCCATTAGGTGATGTGGATGAGATGTAGAGACTGCACATTGGCATCTTGCTAGTGTGGATGGCAGGGCATGGTGTGGATGGGATGTGGAGACTGCACATTGGCATCTTGCTAGTGTGAATGGCAGGGCATGGTATGGATGGGATGTGAAGGCTGCACATTGGCATCTTGCTAGTGTGGATGGCAGGGCATGGTATGGATGGGATGTGAAGGCTGCACATTGGCATCTTGCTAGTGTGGATGGCAGGGCATGGTGTGGATGGGATGTGGAGACTGCACATTGGAATCTTGCTAGTGTGGATGGCAGGGCATGGTGTGGATGGGATGTGGAGACTGCACATTGGCATCTTGCTAGTGTGGATGGCAGGGCATGAGTAATACATAATCATTGTGCTAGGTTGAAATTATTATATGTTGCAATATGCCATTGCATGGTGTTGTGCGAATGTTGTCATGGTGATGGTATGATTAAGCAATTTTCAGCGCCTAACTATATAACCACTGTCCTAATTTTGGAAATAAGATGTACCATTGGTTTTAATTAAGCTAGAAGTAATAAGGCAAATAATACTGTTTAACCCTTTCAGGACGAAGCCGACCAAAAGCGGCCTCTGTATTGGTCTTGAGGAATGTCCATTTGCAGGTCAAGAGAACACTACTTTTTAAAAATACACCACTGGAATGACTGGCTCGATAACAGCGCCAGTCATTCAAGTGGTACATTTTCAACCAGAAATGTGGTTGCAAGCAACCATGAAGCTCGACTTTACAACCATCTATGCAGCTTGACTTCAAACATAAAATAAATATGGAAGGCATATCAATGCACTTATCAACCAGAGGGCCAAGGGCCTGTGACGCTCACCTGGACCATTAGCATTTGAACCATTTGTATTTAAATAGACATGATGGATAATTTCCAGAAAATCCACCAAAGCAATTGAGCAATGGAATTCTCATTTGATTTCCTGAAGATTATAGGACCATTCCACCCACCTTTGGTTGAAATCTAGTTGTTGATTAAGTAGTAGTAGCGATTTAAATTCTGCTGGAATATGTCTGGAAAATCCAAGATCCCTGCTGAACAAATTGGCCAATCAAGATTCTCATTAGAACTCTTGAAGTTGATCACGATAGGAACATTCCACCCAAGTGTCATTGAAATTGAACCACTGATTAAGGAAGAATAGCATTTTAAAGGATTTCTGGAAAATCCAAGATGGCCACCAGAAAAATTAACCAACCAAAATTCTGTCTGTATACATGTTCTAAAGCCTGGTCCCATAGGGTCCTTCCAGCCCAATTAAGCTGAAATCCGCAAAGCGTTTTGACAATTTCCAGCAAACCTTTCAAAAAATCTAAGGTTTTCACCAAAGAGTTGACACATTAAAATTATGTATACAAGTTCTGAAGCCTACCCACATAGGGTCGTTCCTGCCACATTATCTTCAAATCCGCCCAAAAGGTTAATGAAGAGCTGCCTTTTGACTATTTCCGGTAAATTCTTTTTATAAAATTTAAGATTTTCACCCTGAAAATTGATCAATCAAAATTCTGAATCGAAGTTCTGGCGTCTACCAGTATAGAGGCCCTCTATCAAAATTTGGTTGAAATATGTCAAGCAACTAAGGAGAAGTAGCGTTTTGACACAATTTCTTTTAATTCTTTCATAGAATCAAAGATTTTCATGCCTGTACTGATAGTAATAATGGTGCGTGCGTGCGTGCGTGCGTGCGTGCGTGCGTGCGTGCGTGCGTGCGTGCGTGCGTGTGTGTGTTTCAATGCTACTGTTGTTATTGTTTTTGTTGTTGGAGGTTGCTGTTATTGTCGTCGTCGTCGTTGTTGTTGTTGCTGTGCTTGTTGTTGTTTGGTTGGTTGGTTGGTTGTTGTTGTTGTTGTTGTTGTTGCCGCTGCTGCTGCTGCTGCTGTCTCAATATTCTAAGTATGAATACGTTCATACATGTGAGACCGCTATAGATTTGACATTGTCAGCTCGATACATACCGATATACCTTTTTTTTTAAATTTAAACCTGGAATGATTCCATACACCCCGGCCTACTGACGCCACCACCTGGGTTTGGATGGACCATTACATTGCCTCTTCAGTCAGGAACATGCATGTCCAAACATATTATAACTCTGCGGCATTCCGCACCACCTGGCCTCCCAGCCCCACAATCGTGTTTGGATTGACATACCAGGAACACGAGGTCTATGAACTGAAGAATCGATTAACTGCATATATGGATTGACTGTTATGGCTTTCAGCGCTTAGGTACGATTTTTACTCAGGAACAACATACCTACATGGTACATACCATTTTCACTCCTTCCCACTGTCTCCACACGCTTGAACAATAGGTCTATGTACTAAATGGATTCAACATCCCCTCACCTTCCAGTTGTGTCATCCAGGGAACAATAGATCCATGTACACACGCCATACCACCCCGCCTACTGGTCAAGGCGGCAAGCGAGAAATCACCTTGACACAAATGAGCAACAAAACAAGTGTCTCTTGCACTATTGACCGATGGGAAAAGCATCGCTTGTCAATGATGATAGCATAACTGATGCCAATGTTCAATATTTTCCGGGTCCCTGGGAAAACAAATGGGCGGGCAATATGAAAATTTGTACGGAAAAAGCAGTTTGTTTATGCCTGACACTATTGACCACGAGGGAAATCCCCATTGGCTCATGAGACACGTATAACAGATGCCATTTACAAATGGCCAATGATCACAGGCAAAGATTTAGAGAGGAAATGCAATGCTCTTGGCATCCTTGGCATCATTGGCCAACAATGAAAATACCTTGGTCAATGGGTCAGACATTACTGACACTATTATCTAATGGTTCACGGGTAACAGCAGATATGACAGGTATCCTTGACACTATTGAGCAACGTGAAATGTATCAGTGGTCAATGCGGCCGCGTCCCCGACATTATCGACCAATGGATCAAGTGTCTCAACAGATAACATTTACCAACGGGATAATGGTCACAGTAAAGAATTTGGATAAGGAAATGAAAGAATATTGGCGTCCTTGACATTACTTACCAACGGGAAGTGCACTATTGATCAATGGGGCAGCCATCCCTGACACTATTGTCAAATGTCGCATGTGTTCCAAGAGATACCGTTTAACAATGGGGCACTGGCCTCAAGCAAAAATGTGAGCGGGAAATTATACATTGTGACGACGGTTACTATCATATGATCGTAACATCATACATAGCAATCACATTTCCATACAATCACGTTAGCTTATACCACCCGCAACATATTTGAACTCCAAATCCGATACAATATAGGTGGACAGATTGTTATTCAGTCTTGCACGCTTTCTGGTCGATTTAATGAAATAAATGACTTCATGTCAATTATAAAAGCGTAGGGGATATTTGTAATCGAGATTTACATACAAGATTATATCAGTTAGAGTTAAGATAATCGTATTTGTTATTATGATTAGGTTATAATCGATGTAGATTTCATTATTTATTAAATGTGTGGAATCTCTATGGATTATTTTAGCAGTTATGTAGGAGTTACAAATCAACATGTATATCCGCGTGATCCAGACGGGTCACAATACATTGTGTGCGTGTGTTAAAATCGTCGCCTCGACGAACATTCGGTGGTTGGCCTTAATAAAGGGCGCTACACATTGCGCCGACGCGACGAGGCGGCGACACGATTTTATTTTATGGCTTACTCGTCGCCACAACGCGCTCCCGAAACCAACGGCGATGCGACGGCGATGCGATACTAAAACGACAGATTCGGCGAATCGCCTCGTCGCTTGTTTTCAAACATGCTTGAAATACTTTTCTGTCGCTATCGGGTCGCCAACGACGATTGGTTTACTGACCAATCGCTATTAATAATTAAATCACAAGTCAAGTACACGTTCCAGTGTCTGTGTAAGCCAAAATCCGAAAAACGGCTAATAAGAGCACGTGGACGATTGAGAAGGAAGCGGCCTTGATCTTGGCGTGGCAAGCACATCCATGCCTCTATGACGTCGCTGACAGAGATTTATATGAATTCTATAACTAAAAATAGAGCTCTGCGAATAATTTCAGACCAACTTGGTATACAAGGTAAATATTCCCACACATCAGATATAAACGCGCCGAACTATCTAGTGGCATCGATGTGCTTCAAATTAGGACACGACGCCGATAGGACGAAACCAGAAAGCAATACGTGGTGATAACCCATCGCTTTCTATTGCGTCGGCGCAATGTGCAGCGGGCTTAAGAGTAAGTCGCGCCTTAGCGAAGTTGTGATGTAGGTAACCATCGTTTCAAGTGTATATATTTCTACACCTGCGTGGCTGAGAGAATGAATTTTTGATTGTGAAGTTCATTTATCAAAATGAGTTTATCAGCATTAAGCAGTCATCATACAGATTCGTAAATAGATATGGGCGCCATCTCAGTTTAGGGCCCATTAACAGTTAAGTCACGTTTATCCAGTCAATATACGTTTTGGTTTGTGGGCACAGTATGAACTTTCATTTAAGAATCTCTCCATGACTTTGGGTCATCATAATCGTTGTCCGCATTGCTCATTGGTAATATCATCCGTAGCCAGGTCTCCAGCTCCTGGGAATATCATCTATAGCCAGGTATCCAGCTCCTGGTATTATCATTTATAGCCAGGTCTTCAGCTCCTGGTAATGTCATCTGTAGCCGCCAGGTCTCCAGCTCCTGGTAATGTCATCTGTAGTCAGGTCTCCAGCTCCTGGTAGTATTATCCATGACAAGATCTCCAGCTTCTAATAATATCATCCAGGTTTCCAGCTCCTGGTAATGTCATCTGTAGCCAGGTCTCCAGCTCCTGGTAGTATCATCCATGACCAGATCTCCAGCTTCTAATAATGTCGTCCGTAACCAGGTCTCCAGCTCCTGGTCATCATTAACTATCACCAGATAACCGGCTCCCGGTTAACGTGATTGTGGGTCAGATCACCAGCTTCTGGCCATTCGCTAATCCATCACATCTTTAGCTTCTGGCGTCCCGTGGCCAGGCCTATTCAGCATTTCAGATCCGCCTACGTCGTAAGATAAATTCCGATCGTTTATATTTTTGTGTTACGCGTTCGTCTGGGCGCACCCACATCTTTCCCTCATCTTCAATATGATATCAGAATTCGTATTGTGATCATTCGTCAGCAGGACCCTTTCGTCTTCAAGCCACAAAGAAATGACTGTTTCCTTTGAGCATTTACAACAGCTATACCACATTCAGGTCGTGTATTGTTGATTTATTATATGTAAATTCTATATTGAATGGTGTCATAAATATTACCAAATTAATTAGGTTGATATTTTCAAAGTTAGATTCTGAACCAAGAACCGTTAAGTCTTAAGTTTATCAACATAAAATCATACATGCTGCCATAAAGTCAAGTGACTATCCGATTGTCAATATCCATCCCAGGTTCTAAATGAGTCAGTGGTCGGTAAGTGGTCTACATGGATAAGGTCGAATAGGGATCATTTTCAACTTGAATAGTGGATGTACCCGGATCGCATCTTCCATTAATTTTGAGCATTTATGATGTCTGAAGCGAACTAAATCATCTGTGATATTCTTTGAGGATTGATATAAATGACATCGGATCGAAAAATCGATTTGATGTGATTGATGTCAAAACTCAAAGAAAGAGCAGGGATTGGATCAACCAGGATCAGTCTAATATGGATCGATAATGGTCGTTTCGAACTAGATGTGACTTCAAGGATTAGGGTTCTTGTTTTGGGTCAAATTAGTTTACGAATGTTCAATGTAAGATAACGTACATTGAGGAATTCAGTAGTTATAAATTTTGAAACCCTGCTTCAACAGAATCATTTATATTCATATAATATATCAATTGTAACAATTATTTCAACTGTGCAATACTGCTATGATTATACAACAGAGATCAGAAAGTAAGCAAGAATGAATGAATAATATGTTTTCAAATCTGTCTTTGTTTATTTCCTCTTAATTACCACCATCTTTTGAATAAATGGGTTAGAGTTCAAATGCTAATGCAGATCACTCTTCCATCCGTCGAGCCAAGATAAGGAAGTGTTGGAATTCACCTCAAATCTGTCCTATAAGCTTTCCTTCTAATACAAGTGTTAACCATTCATAATGGAAATCATTTAGCTACCCCTAGACATCTAGTCTATCGTTTCCATTTTGGATTAAGCATTTTACCAAAATAAAATATCCGGTAATCATTTGATTAATGACGTCATAATCATTACTGAGGTTTTGTCTTTTGGATAACATGCATCGGTGTTTCACATCGTGAAGTAATCTAATCCACGCCAACGTCAGCTAACTCCCTTACATGGGAGCTCGTTCAAAGCAAAATAAATGTCAAAATAATTTCTCGGATTTAATAGTCAAGTTTTTGACAATTTATTTTAAGCGATTCTGAATAGTTATTTGAACAGATTAATTATTTTTTCAGATATTTTCATATTTTTTAAATCTGTGATTTTGTTTATTTTCATATTTTGTCTTAATTTGACTGACAGTGGTGACACTTTTATTTCAAACAGATCGAACATCTACCAAGACACTCGATGAATAAGCGCTGCTGATATGTCAGACAAATGGTGGAATAATATAAAATTAATCTATTTAATTTTCAGCATTTATTTTCAGGCTAAATTTCTCTTGCAGGTACTAATTTTGAAAACTGTTTTGCTTCAGTAAAGCTGTTGATCAGACCAACGACGTTAATCAGATTCACGTCGATACAGCGATAAAGCGGTTAAAATGGTTAACCGCGCTTAGTTATTTATATCATATGAGTTGAACGAGTACACACGCACTCACACACTAACGTGTCTGTTCCAAGTTCAATATCTTAACACTTGTTACTCATCGCCTGCGGTATGTGTGATTGAGTCTGTTAATATGATAATCACGCACGGGATGTAACATGTTTAAAGATCTATAAAATTCTGAATTATTAATGGCAATGTTTTGAATATTGAAATAATATGACTCCCAGTTCTTATAGTAATATAGGAATTCTTGAGCTATAGACGTAGAGCTCAGAGGGGTTAAATCTGTTGTGTTATATTCACTATTTTGCTCATCACAGGTCATTAATAATACGTGTAACGTGTACAAGTTCTATTTCAACACAGTGAATGCTGCTTGATTTTTCAATTATTTTGAGTAACCCTTGTAATTGTTTCATCAAATTACAATTAAATTTAATGAAAATCATTCAAAAAGCATTCTCTTGAAATAAATAACATGGATAAATTCAGCAAGAGTTTGCGAGTCCTTGAGATGAAGCATTTAGATTGAGTTTGCGCGTATTACAACATAAAGGCTCCCACTGATGCAGACCCAAACAAACTGGTGGACTTAATTATATCGGAGTTAATACAGGCAGGGGTCATTGATGGAAATCCAGATCAGGATATAATCGGTCAGGCTTCTAATGCTGACATGACTGAGTCTGGAAAAATTCCTGAACATAATTTTACCCCTGCAAATCATAAAACATCGTTGGGTCCTGTTAAGAGAGAGAGAGAGAGAGAGAGAGAGAGAGAGAGAGAGAGAGAGAGAGAGAGAGAGAGAGAGAGAGAGAGAGAGTTAAAAAGTTCATGTAAAAAACCAGTGGAAAGCACAGTGGACCATCAAGATGTTGACTGCATTGATATGACTGAGTCAGATCAGCTCATAATGCGGTATCAGATAGTGCAGACAGACTTGGAGCGTGCTAAGTTGGACTATGATAGTCCAGCGCTAAACCTATTTTTCCGTTAGAAAGGAATGTTGTTTGATACCTAGGTTCGACGAGGATAACGTTGATGTATTCTTTGAACGATTTGAATCGTCAGCAAGATTTTATAGTCCCATGTCAATACGGTTCTACCCGACAGAGGGCTCGACGCTATAAGTGAATTATCGCCAATTGATCGTGACGATTACGAAATCTTGAAGTCAAGGGTCCTCAGAGAATATTCTTTAACAACTGAACAATACAGGCTAATATTCAGAGAATGCGAGTGGGATCCCCAAAAATCAGCAAGGGAACAAACTCGATTCCAACGTAGATCTCTGAGAAGATGGTTATTAACAGCGGGTGTCATTGATGATTTCGAGAAAACTAAAGAGTTGCTCATAATGGAACAATTTAAGGCAACTATCTGTCCTGATGCACGTCGTTACTTAGAACTCCATCATGAAGTAACCAACGTTGATCGTGCAGCAGAGCTTCTCGAGAATTATTATTTCATGAACCCAGATAACAACTGTACATCTTCAATACCACCAAAGCAAGTTCCTCAATAGCAAACAGATTCCAAAAAAAGCACAAAAGTTCTAACAAATCTGTTAAATGCAAACGCTCATCTCAAAGTTCGAATGAAGAAACGCCTCACGTGAGCGTTTCCAAAAAATGCACGCATAGGAAACAAAAGTGTGCCGGGAAAGAGAATGCTATCATGGCGTCTCTGATACAGGAGGCAGTAGTTGCACAAACTACTCCTCCAATAAAGTCACAATTACGTCCTGCGGGAGGTGCCGAATAAGTCCAAGAGATGCGTTTCTTGGCAGGCACCTGTGCGTATCATGGAAGACAGGCCGTGCTATCATTGTGGTAAAGCTGGACACAATCAAACATTGTCCAGGCTTAAGATCAGCTGAGAGCAAGCTATATTCTATAGCTCTTAAAACATCAAAATCCAAAGAATTCAAGTGCTGTTATCGTTGTGGATGTGTGGATCACGTGGTTAAAACGTGCCCACATAGCAAAATAACAAAGAGCTAGCTTGTAGCGAATAGTCTTGGATCTTTTAAGAGCAAAGTATTACCAACAGCTCTTGGTTTACCCGCACAACAATCTTTCCGAACGAAGTACCATAGCAGATAAAGATAGACTGCTGGAGATTTTCGATAACTGCCTTCAAATTTGTAAATACAATACCACAGGTTGAGTGATATTATACCGTCCGGGCCAGTGCTTAATGTGTCACTCAACAGGGCCTTAGTGGCCAAATAATCACGAGATGTTAAGGGGGAGGCCCTCGCATCGCCGATTTGCGTTAGTCATCGTAGGATGCAGCCATACTCAGGTTAAATTAGGCCTCCATTACCAGTCACTTGGAGAGACTATCAAATATGGAGAAGCATGCACCCTGCAGTGTCTGTTAATGTGTTGATCTTAAACCGTGAATGACCCAGAATGTCACGCTGGAGGTGCAGGTAAATCTTCTTATTGAGTTACCATTAAAATCTCATTGAAGTAACTCCCAGGTGCCAGTCACTGAGGTTAACGTTCTCTTAAACAATTAACACATACATTATATAAAAGTACAAATCAAAAGGGAAGACTGATAACAGTCGTCTGGTAAGAGAACCCAGTAACCCCAGGAATATGGTGTTGGTACCGATGGCTAAGTGTTAGCCATGCGTGGGTGAAAATTCAACAGTCTGAGTGTGCACTCGGATGGATCCATTGTTCGCCGGTTACTGGTATGTCCATTATAGGTAGCTGACTCAGGTCGACATCTCGGGCCATCAAAATTGAGCAGCACAAAAGACCTGGGACATTAGACATTTAAGGATGTCATGCAGATTTTCACCTGAAGGCATGCAATTTGACAGATTGTAATGTCTGAGATATCAGCAGTTACTATCGGTGAGATTCCTGGCTCACAAAATCAAATGAGATTCTTGAACTCCTCTTTTTGTCACGGCGTGAAGATAGAGTTAGAATCAATGACAATTAAATGATGGTTAAAATGTGGCTCTTTCAATCTTTAAAAATGTTGAACTAAACGGAGTACATTCACATCATTACTGTCAATTCTGGTTTCCATACCGTGAACAGGAACAATTGTGATCAGTAGGCATGTAATAAATCTGTTGATAATTATGTGATATAAATTTGTTCCACATATTTATGAATGTGGTTCCTCTCAATTTCTGCAAAATGTTATTTATGATTACATGATGTCATCGAGATATGATATTGGTTATCACTTTTGAATACAAATGTTATAATGGTTTAATGTTCAAAAGGGAGACAAATCCTTACAGCAATAGTTCTAGTAACACATGCTTGCCTCCCTTGAAATAACACATCCATTTTGGCTTATAGGCAGCAAATGATACCAATTTCAAATTACTCGAAGCCTAAATTAACACCATTATTAAGACAATGCAGTGAGTTTTTCTCCTGAGATAAATCATTGAATTTTTTTAAGTACTTTATTATCATGCACTTTAAGATAAATTGTAGTAATAAAAAACAATAGTCATTTTCTATATGACATTATACATTGTGAATTCTCAACTTTGACATTTGAAGACAGCCAAAATCTTCACGACCTTGGTACTGCGTCATTTTTGTCCTTAGGGTTATAAAACCTCAATGTTTTGCCTCCGGAAATGTCAACACGTAAAATAGCATCTTCTGCACTGGAGAACATCGACGGTTTTCTGGTTGTTTAGATTTTTAATAAAATCTATTGAAATATCGGTCCGGGTCAAGGTTAGGCAGTTTTAACGGTGGCCATAAGCTACCGACTTGCCTAACTCTGGATAGCTTTCGGTAAATTTTTCCGACTTCGCTAGTTGCGCCTAATTCATCCTAACGAGCTAGGAACTACGGATTAAAATTGGGGAACTTGGATTTTTCATTGATTTTTCTTACAATCAGAGAAGTTTTGATCCAGTTTCTGAATTCTGCTATTTGCACAACTTGTTTTTCAGATCATATTATACAGTTGAGGATTTTGTACAGAGAATGGATGATAAAATAACTAGGAATACTGTATATGTTTTAATTTTCAGGAAAATATGTATTGTGCATAAATATTATGTTTTTCATTTGACATTGACAAATGGACAAATTATATTTTATTATTTGCTTTTATTTGCTTTGTTTCTTCTGATCTACCTAGATAAAAACTGTTTGCATTTTATTAGGAAAATATGAATATTTTTTTTCCCAAAAATTATTTTTAAGGTTCACGTGAATCAATAAATAGTGGAATTCCACTTAAAGTATTCATGTCTCAAGAACATTTAAATTTTTATTTTTTCTTTAAATTTAAGCTTAAACCATTTAATGTTTGTTCAGATCTAATATAGCGTAATTAAACTGAATACGTTTATAAGTAATCCCAAACACTGATAGCAAGTTCTACTTTTATTAAATGGGAAATTTTCTCTCACCAATTTAATTTTTGTCATTGAAAATATATAACATACGTCTTAAGATAAATTTCGATTGTTTATATTTTTGTGTTACGCGTTCGTCTGGGTGCACCCACATCTTTCCGTCATCTTCAATGATATCAGAATTCATATTGTGATCATTCGTCAGCAGGACCCTTTCGTCTTCAAGCCACAAAGAAATGACTTTCCATTGAGTATTTACAACAGCTATACTACATTCAGGTCGTATATTATTGATTTATTATATGTAAGTTCTATATTGATTGTTGTATTGCCACATTAATTAGGTTGATATATTCAAAGTTAGATTCTGAACCAAGAACCGTTAAGTCTTAAGTTTATCGACATAAAATCATACATGCTGCCATAAAGTCAAGTGATTATTGGATGGCCAACATCCATCCCAGGTTCTAAATGATTCAGTGGTCGATAATGGTCTACATGGATCAGATCGAATAGGGATCATTTTCAACTTGGATAGTGGATGTACCCGGATCTCATCTTCCATTAATTTTGGGCATTTATGATTTCTGAAGGGAACTAAATTATCTGTGATATTCTTTGAGGATTGATATAAATGACATCGGATCGAAAAATCGATTTGATGTGATTGATATCAAAACTCAAAGAAAGAGCAGGGATTGGATCAACCAGGATCAATCCAATATGGATCGATAATAGGCCTTTCAATCTAGATGTGACTTCAAGTATTAGGGTTCTTGTTTTAGTTTACGAATGTTCAATGCAAGATAACGTACATTGAGGAAGTCAGTAGTTATAAATTTTGAAATCATACTTCAACAGAATCATTTAAATTCATATAATATATCAATTATAACAATTATGTCAACTGTGCAATACTGCTATAATTATACAACAGAGATCAGAAAGTAAGCAAGAATGAATGAATAATATTTTTATCAAATCTGTCTTTGTTTATTTCCTCTTAATTACCACCATCTTCTGAATCAATAAGCTGAAAGTTCAAATGCTAATGCGGATTCCTCATCCATCCATCGAGCCAAGATAAAGAAGTGTTGGAATTCACCTCAAATCTGTCCTATAAGCTTTCCTTCTAATAAAAGTGTTAACCATTCATAATGGAAATCATTTAGCTACCCCTAGACATCTATTCTATTGTTTCTATTTTGGGTTAAGCATTTTTGCAAAATAAAATATCCGGTAATCATTTGATAAATGACGTCATAATCATTACTGAGGTTTTTTCTTTTGGATAAAACGCATCGGTGTTTCACATTGTAAAGTACCAGGCGTGAGTCTAGACCCTAGCATTGGGAACTAGCAAATAAATGCCTTAAAGATTACAACACACACGCACGCACACACGCACGCACACACACATCGTACAGTAATCTAATCCACGCCAACGTCAGCTAACTCCCTTACAACATTTTGGTGTCCTTGGCACTATTGATCAATGGGGAAACTATTATTGGCCAATGGGACAGCCATCACTGACACTAGAGATCAATAGTTTGTGTCCCAACACTGACATTTAGCTAAGATGCCATGGTCAAAGACAAACATTTGAATGAGAAAATGCAAGGATATTGGCATCCCTGACATTATTGACCAATGGGAAAAGTACCATTGATCCACGTACCAGCAATACCTGATTCTCCTTCGATCAATACTCACCATTCTATTACTTCTGATACAAGCTATCCTGGATAGCCGGCCATAGGACTCTAGACTTAGTAAGCTTTACCGGCTCCTGGAACCGGGTACCTGGTTCCCACCAACCGGGTACCCATTTGCCATGAAGCCCATTCTTGTTTGCATAGAAACAAGAGCTACATGCTTTTCTGCAGTTAGAAGATCTTAGGCTTGTGAAAATTTCTAAGTCTTTTGTCTGTGTTTGTGATAGCATTATGTTTGCTCTATAAGGATTATTTGGATTACCATGGAAGGAGCCGATAATATCCAGGTCATATATTTCCATGTTATTTTACAGTTCTTCAAAATTTCGTCTGTGTCGCATGTTCCAATTTCTGACCCCGAATCTGGGATGTGTGTTAACAACGAAATATGCCGGATTGATCGCCTCCTTTAAACCCCAACAGGTGATCGGCACATATTGAAGATTCCTGATGCCTATCTTCTTGCCTATTGATGAATTTAATCTACTCTGGTTATCTAACTATTCTTCTATTGCTTACTGACGCTTCGCTTTCCACGACGGTAAGGCCTGTGTGTACGGTTGCTGCGACAACCGGTCTTACCGACGGAGAAAGTGATGAATACCAGCTCGCCTCGTGTGTAAATGGACGTCACGATATTTATATTGGTATCTGGGCCTGATCTGACTAATGTATAAGACGGTGGTTCGTGACGGTGGTCTTCCGTCGATTCCAGAATCAACTTGCCAACAACCCAAACTCTTGCTTCGAGGATATCGAAGTGATAATTTATTCTACTAATACTTTTACTGTATAATAAATTCTGAACGAATATGGGTGGCTTATACTGCCACCAGCGAAGCTGAATAATTGCTATTGTGCTTATACTAACTCCGAATGCTTTGGGTGGCTTATACTGTCACTCCCAGCTATAGAAATAACTGATATTTATACGATACGAATACTGGTTATTCTATCATTAAAAGTTGCGTTTCACGATTCGCCAAGCAATTTCGTCAAATACTGTTCTTGGCTACTTAAAGCCATTCGCCCAGAACTTATTTGAATTTCGACAAAATCAGTTCCCCCGAACTATACGGACCCGAGGCTAGGATTTTCTAAACGCAATCTTTTCTTTTTTTCGGATCCCATCAAAAGTGAAAGTTCTTATGTACTGCTTTGCCACGTCACGGTTACGTTCGGGTTGTTACACCATACCTTCGGAGATCCAGCGCTGCTGACATCATCTTAACCAATCACCCTAGGCCTCTTCAGCACTCCGCTGATGGACTCGAACATAGGCAAAGCAGTATCAGTTGGTTCTGGAGTGATGGGATCTGTCGGATAGCAGCTTATAAGCCTGACAATGATGGATATTGCTTCGGCAACCATTGCTAATCTCAAGCTCAAGAGCTTACGTGATGGACGCCCTCTGTCAATTTTTCGTCTCGTTTTCTAATCTACCTGACGCCAGACGTTATTACGTCCTCGTACGGCCCCTTGCTTATTAGGCCTGCGCCTGCATTTTACAGGGGTGCCGTGACGTGACGGTGACGTAGTGACCATGTGGCCCGCCTGACTCACCAGCACCTGGTGTTGTTGGTGGCTTCTACAGAAACTCGGTTACCGTTATCATGGTCCCCGGTAAGTCGGTCTCTACGTCCTTTCTATGAGTCATCCAGACTGTGCTACCTGTACTCTGTCCGTAGCATCCTACCGACGCTCCCGCTTGAATATTTTGGAAAACTATTGGTCATAACTTCTGCTGAATACTATAAAAGGTTGTGCCGCTGCTACAGCAACAACTTTCATCTTTTAACTACCGCCAGATACCATCAACTCACAACCCTAGGTCCTTCTTCATTCTATCTAATTTCACTCAATGTTTCGGCTACAGTTTCGCGTCAGTTTCGCATCGACTGATGCCCCTGTTGATGCATCCAGTTATCCGTTCATTAGCTCATCTGGTATTCAAATACAATTTCACTGAGGTCTTATCCTGCAAATATAAGATGCCCCCGGGGTCATGACTCCCAGACAATCCGATATCCACAATATGAAATAAGGTGTTGGCTTACGGTGTTTTAACACGAAAATCATATGAAGTCGTTCTCCGTATAATCCGAGTGGGTGACGTCACACCCGGGTTAACTCGGATTTTTATGTGAAGAAAAGGTTTCATTAATTCACGCATCTGAATCTGGGTGCTGCGTACTGTTTTGGTACCAGAAAATGCAATGATCGATGGTTTAAAATTCTTGATTTAGATGTCTGGTGTGCAGTTTTACCATGTTTTACAGCAGTTTGGTTCATTTTGTTGTTTCTTCACATATCGTTTTGGCCTTCGTTAGGAGTATAATTATATTGATTAGTAAATATACCCCGAATGCTATGCGATATGGTTCCTGGCTCCGTTTATACATCCTTCAGGATCAGAATATGGGTGTATCTTGCCCGCTTCATTCTTGTCGTCATAATCTAATGATCTTTGCTGTAACGTTGCGGGGTGGGGTGCTGGGAGGTTACATTTAATTTATGGTCAATTTATTTGAAAATTATTTGTCTGCCTTCCGTTTCCTGTTTGTACCACTTGTTTATTGTAGGTTTGTGCCTATTTTATAGGCCAAGCCAACCCCGCCATCTTGTGACGAGTGCCACAAATTTGTAAAGGTCTTGTTCAAGGACCATGTCTGCTATAGATGTTCCCATTGCAACCTTGATAACAGGTGTAACGTTTGTGCAGTGTGGTCATCCGATTTTATTGTCAAGTTCCTTTCCCAGAAGGACTTGGCTGGGTCTGACGCAGGGTCAGGCGGTGTGAAATTAAATCATGGAGCATCCGTTTCGGCCGCTGGGGGCGCTCCACATCTGGACCCAGAGGATGTGGAGATGGTACCTCCAGCGTGGTTTGGACCTGCTATTGCTATGAAAGGGTTCTTGCATAGCGTCCTTCCCACGCTGGTGTCGTCCCTACTACCGATGGTTGTAGGACAATCTCTTCCCGTGCTTAGTACGGACCCTGTCCTTGGACAGGGTTCTGGACCGGCTACCAAGTGGGCCATCTTGATGGCTTCCTGGCAGTCCAGTCGGGCTCCGGCCTGTCGGGTTCTGTCTCTCTGCGGCCACCTCCGGATGGTCCAGTAGCAGTGGCTGGTCCGTCAGGCACGGGAGCCGTTCGCCAGTATGGCTCCAGTGCTTCCGTGTCTGGTGACGACTCTTCAGAGTCTGAAGATGAGGAGGCGGAGGAGGAGAGATTGTTGTGTGGCCTGTGATGCCGTGGCCGGAGAGTATGGAGGTCGATTCCATCCTAGATGGAACCACCCTCCATCTGTCTGGTTTGGTGCAAGCCAGGTCAGTGCCTCCGTCCATGGTTGAGACCACTCCGGTACCGGGCACCGGTTGCGTGTTGGTGGGTTTGCCGCCGACCGACACAGTGACTGGTGTAGCTGGCCAGGCATGGCACTCACCTATCTCGCCTGGTCTGGCGGCCATGCATGAGGTGCCATTGGCACCTGTGCATGGCCACGGTTCCTCAACTGCTACGGGTCCACATGGTTTTCCATGCAGGCCTACTCCATGGACTGGTGTTTTTCATGGGGTGGCGGTGGAACTGTACAGTACCGGAATTCCTGGTGTACCAGCAATGGCTCCTAGCCGGGAGGCCGTTGCTGGTAGGGCCGTGAGCACGTCAATGGGTGATGTGTTCACGGGAGTGTCCTCATCGGAGACGGACTGGTCAGAGGCTCTGGCTTGGCTAGCCAGGGTGGACCCGTCTGTGGTTTCTACCACGGCGAAGAGGATGCACCCCGTCCATCGGTAGTATCGATCAGGACGGGGATCTTGCCCTCAGCCCGGATCCAGTCTATTGGACTGGATCCAAGGTTCATGGAACCGCTTGATGCTATTTATTTAGCCTCCAGGGAGGTGCGGGCGAGATGTCATATTCCACGGGGGGAATACGACAGATATGGTGTGGTCCCAGTGGTCACTGAGGATGATCGCTGGGTCCTGGGAGTCCAGAGTGCTGGAGCGGGCAGCCCTGCCCCGGCGCTGGTGGACAAATCTCAGGTACACCAGGACGAAATCATGTCCCTATGCGATGAGGGGTTGAGGGCATCAATGAGTGCTGTCAACCATTCCTATCGCCTTCTTCAGTCGGTGTGGGCTGAAGTGCGGGCAGGCCACCTGCGGTGCTATCATGTGTCAATGACGGCCTGGTGCTGCCTATGGACGCATTGGCAAGGGTACAAGCGCATGTGACCAAGTCGCGGAGGCAGATGGTTCTTGACCATATGCATCCGGCTATGGCTGTGAGGGAGCGTCTTCTTGGGATGCCCCTCACTGGCCCTAGCATCTTTGGTGGCCAGGCGCGGGCCATCTTAGAGGACACGGCCAACATTGCGCAGAATAGGTTAGCAGTAAATCTTCAGCTAGTGCTAGTGCGACAGGCACACGCACTAGGAGCTGTGGCCAAACCGCTAACTGTGCAGCCTTCTAAGAAACAGAAGAACCATAAAAGCAAGGCAAAAGCTAAGCCTAGTGTTTCTGCTGTTTCTTCTGGGTCTTCTCAGCTGCCTCCAGTGAAGAAGGCCAAGAAGGCTGTAGAGGCTGCTACCCACCCAAAGGTTGCCACTGATCGCCCAGAGGTGGGAAGGGCAAGGGGAAGGGGAAGGGTAAGTCCTCAAAGGGTGGAAACAAGGGAGCGGATCATACCTGAGGGTATGAGAGCTCCCTTCGTATCTTCCTGGACCACACCTGTGCGACAGGAACAGCGGTGCCAGTTAGACCGGCCAAGCCAAGACCAAAATGGTTCTCACTCACTCTCGTCAAGAGGGGTGGGTGTGTGGAGCGGATCGCGAGCCAGACACGTGCATTAGGCATCAATGCATCTATAGTAGGTGGAAGGCTTATGCGTTTCGTAGGGCTTGGCGAGATGTGACGTCAGACAGTCTGGTCCTGGGATGGTTATCCCGGGGTACATGCCGGAGTGGTGGGATTTTCCACCACAAAATCTGTCTTTGGCACCAGTTTGGACTCCCGTACCAAGGGAGCCAGACAAGTTAGAAGGTATTCAAAACGAAGTGTCAGGTTTGCTTCTGAAGGGAGCGATAAAACCAGCAAGCCAGAACATTCCAGGCTTCTATTCAAACATGTTCCTTGCCCCTAAGAGCACAGACCATCTCAGGCCATTGAATTGGTTTATCCATACGCCTCGGTTTCAGATGGAAACACCGAGGTCGGTAATGGCAGGATTGAGAAAGGGAATGTGGTGTGTGTCGATCGATCTGAAAGATGCATATTTCCACATTCCGATGAAAAGGGATTGTCACAGGTTTCTGAGATTTGCGTTTCAGAATCAGGTGTGGGAGTTTGTAGTACTCCCATTCGACCTGTCGACAGCCCCACGGGTTTTCACCAGAGTGGTCCTTGCGGTGACAGCGTTTCTCAGAAAAGAGAACATGGCGCTTCACACCTACATAGACGACTGGCTTATCAAGGCATACACATCAGCCAAGTTAGAGGTGGATACTGCTCTGACTCTGAAGTTGCTTTCAGATCTAGGCTGGATAGTCAACAAGGAGGAATCCGAGTTGACACCCACTCAACATTTCGTCTATTTGGGGATGCGATTCGATTTCGAGGAGGGCAGGGTTTACCCGTCAGAGCCCAGAGTGGTGTCTCTGTTAGCCATCCTCAAGAGTTTTCGAGTGGGAAACCACATTCAGGCAAGGTGATTTCTTCAGATGCTGGGCATGATGGTCTCCATGGAGCAGGTAATCCCGTACGCTGCTTTGATGCGAAGACCTATCCAGTTGTATCTGATGTCTCTGTGGAAACAGAGAACAGAACCCCTGTCAAAACTGGTACAAGTTTTGGAGCCATTAATGTCGCATCTTGTATGTTGGAGGAAGCGGCAGAATCTTCTAGTAGGGGTTTCGCTGCACCTACCCCACCCCCAGCTGTCCGTGTACACGGACGCATCGCTGGAGGGGTGGGGCCTGCCTGGGAGAATACCAGGTCTCGGGCACATGGACTCTCCAATAGAGCCAGCTGCATATCAATCTGTTAGAAATGATGGCAGTGGAACTGCCGTTGGAAAAGTTTCTTCCAAAAGTCAGGGGCAACGCGATATTGATACAGTCAGACAACTCGACTGTAGTATCATACATAAATCACCAAGGCGGGACCAAGTCACCCACACTATGTAAGAGGGTGTGGCACTTGATTCAATGGTGCAGGAATTACTCGGTTGTTTTGAAAGCAGCTCACATTCCTGAGCGATTGAACATTCTGATGGATGCTTTGTCTCGCAGACATAGGATTCTGCCAACAGAATGGTCTCTCAACCCTCCAGTTCTTCACAGGATCTTCGAGCATTGGGGCAAACCCAACATGGAATTGTTCGCCACAAAGGAAAATGCTCAAATCATGACTTATGTCTCGCCGATTCCAGATCCAAATGCTGTCGATACAGACGCTCTGATGATAAGCCGGAGAGGGATGCATGCTTACGCATATCTGCCCACCATTCTTCTGCCGAAGATTTTGGTGAAGATCAGAGAGGAACCGTGTCTGGTCCTGCTAATAGCGCCATTTTGTTTCAGCAGGGCGTGGTTCATGGATCTTCTGGATCTGCTGGTGGACAATCCAGTGCAGTTACCCGAGATTCCGAATATAATCTCCCAGGCCAAGGGACGCTTCCTACACGAGCGTCCCGAAATGTTCAAATTGACTGTGTGGATGCTATCAAACAATGTTCCATGTCGAAAGGCTTTTCTCGACAGGCTGTGAAATTCATTGCGGCTGCGAGAAGGAGGTCAACCTTCAAGTCATATAACAACAAGGTTAACAAATTTGCAGACTTGTGTGAGGGAAAGGGTATTGATACCTTTCAATCCACTATTCAGCAAATAGCAGACTTTCTCTGTGAGCTGTTCTTTTCAGGACTAGCTCCTGTCACAATTGCTGGATACAAGTCAGGGTTGGCATCAGTTATCCCTTGTTTAGCCAACAGGGATAGTCCAGAGGTTGCCCAGTTAAATGTGATGGTGAAGGGAATGAGCAATCTCCGACCAAGACAACCCGTAGTCATTCCAGCCTGGAGTCTATCTTTAGTGCTTAATGTACTGGCCAAGCACCCTTTCGAACCGTTGCGTTCAGCTAGTCTAAAGCATTTGACTCTAAAAGCGGTCTTTCTATTTGGCAGCTTCCTCAGCCTGAAGGTGCAGTCAGATCCATGCACTTTCAGCATAGAGAGACCGATTTATTGTCTCCGGAGATGGTCTGCATCTACTGCCAAGAGCAGAATTTATGTCAAAGAATTAATCTTTGAAATATCGCACCAAACCGATCATTATACCGAAACTAACTAGGTTTGATCGTGATGCCAGTGTCTGGTGCCCGGTCCATGCTTGGACTAAGTACAAGAAACGGACAGACTCATTACAGTCGAACGATAGACATCTGTGGATCTGCCATAAGAAGCCATATGGCACCGCATCCATGGATTCTATCTCTCGTTGGGTAGTCGAATGCATTCAGATTACCCATGAGATTGCGACTGGGCACCAGGTGCAATGTGCAATGGCACACGATGTTAGAGGAATAGCCACCTCGACCACCCTTTACAATGGTGTTCCGTTAGAGGACATCATGGCTGTTGCACAATGGCACTGCGAGTCCTCTTTCACGGATTACTATATGAGGGATGTGTCAGACTCCGTCAATCCACTCGCATTAGCTGTTTTGAAACGATAGTTAAACGACCACACTGCTCTGCTCCCTTTTTGGCATTTGTAAGAAAGAATTAAAAGCAGACATGGTCAAGCGAGAGGATACCAACCTGATTGTGTCGGATAAGTGATTGATTGAAGGCTCCACTTTTGGAATCCAAATATCATGAGGAAATTCAAGATTGAGTTTTTTGTATTATGTCTATATATCATGTTCATTCATCTTATATAGTCATGCTCATTCCCAGGCTGATATATGCAAAGAGCAGTTAACCCTCTTGGCATATTTATGTTTCAGGCGAGATGCATGTTCTTGAGTTCTCTCCCTTTTGTTAGGAGAAAAAGGGGTGGGGGGGGGGGGGCAGTGATGCGAATGTGATTCGGTCCCTTAAACTTGATGGTCCTTTTTAGGTCTCCATTTGTCAAGTTTTAAGGCTAAGCTCTTTCTCCAAGGGGCAAAAGTAGCAATTGATGGCGTGCCCCTTCCCACCAGGTTACTGTCTAAATCTGGTGTATATCAGAAGTAATAGAATGGTGAGTTTTGATCGAAGGGGAATGAAGGAAAGTTCAATTTCCCTTTCTCCGAGATCTAACGATACTCACCATTCTATTACGGACCCTGCCTCCCAGCCCCACGGAGGCAAGCCATGTGTAGCTCTGGTCTAGAGTCCTAGGGCCGGCTATCCAGGATAGCCTGTATCAGATGTAATAGAATGGTGAGTATTGTTAGATCTCGGAGAAAGGGAAATTTAAATTTCCTTCGCTCTGTTCTCGAATGGTTAAAGTGTAAAAGAGGAACATTTCTGCCAAATTCTGTTTTAATCCATTAACAATGGACCGTTCCAATTTATCCATCCATCATATGACGTCATATGACATCATAATCAACTACTCGACGTGTGTGTGTGTGTGTGTGTGTGTGTGTGTGTGTGTGTGCGTGCGTGTGTGCGTGTTTGTGCGCGAGCACACGCACGCATGCGCCTTCATTCGTGAGTACATTTGTGCGTGGGTGTGTGCGTGCATGCAATCGTGCGTCTGTTCGTACATGCATTATTGCGTCATTCGTGCATGTATTATTTTGTGCATGTATTTTTGCGTGCATTCGTGCATTCATTCAGGTGTGTGCATGTGCGTGTGCGTGCGTATGTGCGTGTGCATGTGTGTGCATTCATGTGTGCGGTTTCCCTATGATGTAGGATCAATCCCAACCTTTACCGGTTGAAGCGACCTACTGATTAGTCCACTTTACCCCAACTAATCTCAAGGGGGGGGGGGGACCACTCTAAGTAAATCTAAACTTGTTCTCGATAGGGCAAATTTAGGTAAAGAAATTTGCAATTAAATTCCTGTGCCAATCCGGTGTTTTTCAATGTAAAGACAGATAGACGGACAGACAGACACAGGAAGGCACAGACAGAGAAAGACACATACAGACAGAGAGGCCGGCCGACCGACCAACAAACAGACAGGCAAGCAGGCTGGCATACATTCAGGGGCCAGGCAGGCGGACAGGGAGGCAGGCAGGCAGACATACAGACAGACAGGCAAATAGGCAGGCAGGCAGACAAGGAGACAGACAGACAATTGCTCAACATTTCTAACTTCCTATGATCAGTTGAACATCATTTTGAAATCATGCCAATAGAACAGATTCCGACCTTCGATAGTGAAGAAGAAACGAGTTCATTTCGCAAAATACGAGAAGGCCATTGGATTAGAACACTCCAAACAAAAGCACCCTTTGGAATAAATGTAGATTCAGGAATATCACACAAGAACAAAATTATCCCATTTCAACTCATATACAATAGACATAATGTTGAATTAGCGAAAACCATGAAAGACGAATTTTCACAGTTGCAATCCAAATTAAAGGAACCGATCAAAGCACGACCAGTAATAGCTTACAATAGAAATCCAAACCTGAAAGATTTGCTAGTAAGATCAAAGTTAGACCTCATGGTTCCTGTTAACAATGACAAGGTTTCATCACTCCCTACCTATTCTTAAATAAATCTGCAAAAGTGTGTGTGCGTGCGTGGGTTCGTGCTTCCGTGCATTTGTTCGTATGTGTATGTGTGTGTGCTCGTACATCCGTACGTGCGTGCATCTATACTTGCGTAGGTGCATGTGTGCGTGTGTGTGTATGTGGGTGTGGGTGCATTAATTCGTGAGTACATTAGTGCGTGGGTGTGTGCGTGCATGCATTCGTGCGTGCGTGCGTGGGTGTGCATTCGTGTGTGTGTGATTTCTATATAATGTAGGATCAATCCCAGCCTTTACCTGTTAAAGCGACCTACTGATAAGTTCACTTTACCCCAACTAATCTCAAGGGGGTGGGGGGACAACTCTAAGTAAATCTAAACTTGGTCTCGATAGGACAAATTTAGGTAAAGAAATTTTAAATTAAATTCCTGTGCCAATGCGTTTTTTTCAATGTAAAGACAGACAGACAGACAGACGACAGACGAAAGACAGAAGACAGACGACAAACGAAAGACAGACGACAGAAGACAGACACACGACAAACAGACGACAGACAGACATACAGACAGACAGACAGACAGACAGAGAGACAGACGACAAACGGGCTAGAGCTGTTTAAAGCGTAACATTAATAATTGCAATAATTCGCATGCATAATCGTGATCTTTTAAAAATTATATTAAAGTGCGACATTAATAGGGTCGAGCACTCGATTTGCGTGTTGATATCATAAAATCATGTAGGCCTATGCCAAATTAAAAGTACTATGAGGTCCTTGTTAAGGGATTAACATTGCTACATAAGGCAGACAGACAGGCATGCAGGCAGACAGACAGACATACATGTAGACAGGCAGTCCATGAAGACGGAACATGATCCAAGCCACATTGCTCAAATAGACTCAGTCATTCCCAAGTAGGAGAGCAGCGTTGGCAAGGAGATTGACCGCCACGAATTCAAGATAATTTTAAGTGGCATTCATGCAATTACGGGATATGACATTGTCTTAGTCTGGTGTGGCAAATGAAAGCTAAACAGGCTAAAATTGCTACTGAAAACCTAACAGTAAAGAGAATAAGCAATTTGACCATTTCTAGTAAATTTGTAATAAAATGTAAAATTTCTACCAAAAGAATTTGATTAATCAAAATTCTGATTGCAAGTTATAGAGCCTATGATGATATGATCATTTTGGTCAAATTTGCTTGAAATCATTTAAGTTAACAAGCAGAAGAAGCAATTTGACAATTTCCAGTAACTTTGTCATAAATCTAAGCTTTTCACCCTAAAAATAGCTAAATCAAAATTTAGCAGAATACATCTAACCAAATTTGGTTGAAATATGTCAAGCAGCTATGGAGGAGCAGCAGCATTTTGACCATTTCCGGTAAATTAAAAAGGAATCTAAGATTTTCACACAAAAAATTGACGAATCAAAATTCGGAATGGAAGTTCTAGACCCCATCACCACAGAATCCTTTCAGCCAAATTTGTTTGAAATCGCTCAGAATGGTAAGGAGAAGAAGCAATTTGACAATTTCCGGTACATCGTTTCATAAAATCTAAGATTTTCACCAAAATAATTCATGTATCAAAATTCCAAAGCCTGCGAACATAGGGTACTTCTATCCAAATTTGGTTGAAATCGGCAAAGTGGTTAATGAGGAGTAGTGTTTTAAAGCAAAAGTTAACGGATGACGGACGGACGACGGCCGGCCGCCACAGCATACTCTCACTTGGCCCTTCGGGCCAGGTGAGCTAACAACTGGGCCAGGTGAGCTAACAACCTTAACTTTGGGCTTATCTGTATCAAAATTGGCAAAATTCTATTGGCGGCGGGGTGTCTCAAAAATTGAGCCAACAGTTTATTTCGATTTGTAATTAATAAAGATTATTTGTATGTGACCTTAGTCGCTTGCATTCACACACCCACCCAGCCACCTGAAATGATGAATATGTTAGCATAAGCTATCACCTGAGAATATCCATCATATGGTTTCATGCTCGTTGATGATTAATCTTCATCTTAAAACGGATTGCATTCACTTCCCGAGATGAGGACAATCATCTCTCTCTCTCCCTCCCTCCCTCCCTCTCTCTCTCTCCCTCTCTCTCTCTCGGGAATGTAAACGCCGCCTCCGTAGTGGGGATCATGTTGTTCTTGGTATCATCTCAGCCCCTATATCACTAGCTTGACTAGCTTGATACAGACATTAACATCAACCAGATCCATCCATTAGGTCATGTGATATTAGCGTCTATGCAATGTTAGCCAATTTCTTTGAATTTTAAGATGAATTAAGTGGAAAAACCTTTCTGTTAAATATTCTTCACATAGAAGACTACGGTCTTTATACACACCCTCTCGTTTTATGTGAAATAATATTGACTGGTATGAATATGGTAGTTCTTGTGCCATTCAGTAAGCAATTCGCTTTGGTCCCCAATTCGGTATGTGGTGGAATTAGTACACCAATGACCACGCATTACACGAGAAACTTTTGCCGTCTCGTATTGAAGGATATCTCGCGAGACATGAATGAAATTCGAATTAAACGATGGGACTGCGTCTTTCCATTACTTAACACCATTTTGCTGCGTGTGTGCGTGCCAATGTGCAGACGAGCGTTTATATGCGTGCCCATGTGCATGCGCATTTGTCTGTGCACGTATGCGTGTATGTGCTTGCGTGCATCCATATGCACAGGGCGTACCTATGCGTGGGCGTGCGTGCCTATCTGCATGCTTATACACCCATGTGCGTTCATGCGTGTGTGCCCGTGTGTATGCGTGTGCGCCTATGTGCACATGTCCATGCCAATGTGCATGCGTTCCTATGTGTGTCCGGTCATGCCTATGTATACGCATGTGCGTGTGTCAGTGCCCATGTGCGTGTGTCAGTGCCTATGTGCGTGTGTGCCTATATCCATGCCTTCCTGTGTGTGCGTGCCTATGCGTGTGTTTTCCTATGTGCGAGTGCGTGTCTGTCTCACAGTATGGGTGTTCATGAATGTTTTATGCACCATTGGTAAAAGATAAATTCATGACGCGTTGGTGTCGTTAGGTGAGTTAGAGCCAAATCAAAAGATTGAAGAAATTGTGTAAATTTTTTTTCAGTTTAATAAACAAATGTTGCATATGAATCATTAATGATGTATATACATAATGGACCACAATTCACAATCACACATTGTCTTATGCGATTAGAAACAGACTGTAGGCTTGACAGACAATCGTGGATCACGTGATGAGCAGTATTAAAACAACAGGGATACCGGCGCTTTGTATGCTGGAAGACATTGCTACATAAGACATCAATGTGCATCAGACAAATCTGTTTAAATATATTCAAAATCTTTTGGAAGTGATTACCTTTAAATTGATATTCTAGGATTTTACCTGAAACAACTCTGAATAGAAGTCCTGACGCCTACCAGGAGAGGACACGTCCAGCAAAATTTGATTAAAATCTGCCAAGCGGTATAGGAAGAGATACTTTTTAAAGGATTTTCTAAAAATTTCGGAAAATCAAAGATGTCTAACGAAAGAAAATTGACCAATCATAATTCTCTCTAAAAGTTTTGAAGCCGACAATCATAGGGCGGTTCCACCCAAGTTGCATTGAAATCGGACCATTGACTAAGGAGGAGTAGCAGGTTAAAGAATTCCAGAAAATTTCCTGATAATCTATGATCGAATTAAATATTGACCAATCAAAATTCTCAATAGAGGTTCTGAATCGAACCACCATCTAGAATCGTGGTATAGGAGGAGACATATTTAACGCAAAACTTGATTGGTAGTGGATGAGTGGATAGATAATGGACGGTTGCAATGACATCTGGGGCGTACCACTATAGGGTCCATCAAGCCAAATTGTGTGAGAAATACATCAAGCGGTTAAGGAGATGTATCATAGGAATATTGAGTTATCTAGGTCAAATTGTGTCAAATTTGACCCAAAGGCAATTTCAAGGTCATGAACTAGAAAGCATGCGTATGCAACGGAAGCAAATCTGGGGGCTAAGGCTCAACAGTCTACATATGATGCTTAGACCAGCGGGTCAACCCGGGTATTAATTTGACCTCCATGACTTAAAAAATCCTGTCAATGATAAGTAGCAAATTTATTGATGATCGGATCAGAAGTTTCAAGTTAACAGGAAATCGCCAAAAGTGGTGTGAATTAAATGGCCCGAATGTTTAGTATCAATGGATCAGGAATTACAGGGATATTACTGCTGGAGGTTTTATGGAATCAAGACAAAAGGTCTGTGTGACATAGAAAGGATTTCGAATCAATGTAAAGGATTCCAGATTTAATGAAAGAAGTTTAGGAGATAGGAGCGATAGTGTATGGATATGGCTGCAACTCGAATTAGATTATTGGGATTGGACAATGGCAAACTGTGGTGGTGATCTCTCAGCATTGAAGTTAAAGCTCACACGTCTCTGCTTTTTGGCCAAACTTGATCAATAGTATCAATATACCAGTGATCAAGTTATGATCAAAATTCAGATATGTACGACTTAGTCAAAGTTGTGCGTTGCTCAGTCACCACCAGAGCTCCTCATTAATCGCCCACAATAATATCGTTGATCTCTTTAGTGATGTTGAAGTCGTGATTGGAATATCCAAGGTATTGATATGCTTCGATTCAAATTCTACCAGTTAAGGTTAACCAGTTTCAACCTCTCTTTCAAAAGATAAGAGCTGTTTAAATAAACTTCTTTACCAGAACCAGAAAATCAGTCTATCTGGGAATGATAGTATTTGATTGTTAATCTGCATGCGATAGAGAAAATTCTGTAAATGAAACTATGAAAACAGAAAAGACTTTAATCATTCATTCATTACAAATGAAATGGAGCAGATACATTGATATTGCTATAGTATGAACTGTGTAGTGAACTGACGCTGTGATTTATTACATTTTAAAAGCGCCAGTGATGCGCTGCAAGCACGGATATAGTACCTGAATAAACTAATACATAAATAAACGGAAAGAAAATTAATTTTGGAAATTTGATGATTGAAATTTTAATCAATCAGCCCTTAGTTTTCATTAAGAGTTAATTTATTAAAGAGGCAATCACCAAATAGCATCGTAAACTTATAATCAATTTGAATGCATACTTTAATTCAAGAATTATGCATTACAAGTTGAGTGGTATTTTAATAGTGAGTTGATCGCTAGTCCGTAGGCTAAAAATAACGAAATTATACCGGGTAATTCAAGACTGATGAACTACACAACCAATCTAAAACTTACGTTATGAATTAGTTGATTAGTTACTCAGGCCCTGGAACGGGAAACTAACTAAGTGTACATGACGCTTACTGAATGATTGTTGGTTATTTGGATAAGTGACGTAATATCAACACAATGAAACAAATATGCAATCGATTTAAAGACAACAATCTCAAGAACAAGTAAGAAAAATTACTTATAGAATATTTTGGAATTTTGTTACATAAGTAAAAATCTGGAGCCTCTGCACCACACCAGTTGGTCGGGGTGTATGGTAAATTATTTGGAGAAATCACAGTTAAAAGCTAGATATTTTGAATATGCTGGCCACAGAAGTTAGGTCACGGAATGAAGGCGAGCAGATGAAGATCCGATTTGTCGTGGCGCTGGGAGTGAAAACACTCGAAACAACTTCACTCCAGACCACTAACCGTGAAGAAATGGATGACGAATCCGAAGAATGTTCTGTATTCCGAGATAGAAACTGAAAAGCTCTAAGGCACTATGATGATCCGAAATATTGAACAGAAGCTCGGAGACACTGATATGATCCATGTGCTAACTTGGCTTGGTTACCGATACAGAAGATCGAGGCTAAGAGACGGCGGAGAATCGAAAAGACGACAGCTATCGCTAATAAAGTTTGAACATTTCAGAAGGATGAAAGCGTCGTGAAGATGCCGAGATTGATGACATTACAGGTTGAAAAGATAGACTTCTACCTACCCAAACAAGGCACCCGGTTCCGCTTGCTTTGGGATTTGGTCTGAAGGTGACTAGATTGATGACGTCACCGGTAGATAATTTAGACTACTACCCATCCAAAGGAGGCAATATAGTTTCCTCTCACTTTAGGATTTGGCCGGGAGATGGCCAGATAAAATCCACTGATGGCTGATGACGATGACTATATCGAGACGATGAGAAAGACGAGACGACACGGGCACACTATTACTTTATACCGTTTTTATATGGTGAGTTCGTGGACTCTTGAAATAAGCGGCTCCTAGATGACGTGCGAGCCGTTTATAGATATGTTTTGAACTGATGAGTGGGAGTTGGCGATTTTCTCACCAAAACACTATCAAGTGATAGATGAACGAGCCCATGGTTTGATGTATAAATGCGCCGACGTTCATACAATGCCTAAAGATGGTGGCAATCTTATCATACCAAAACACTATTAAGTGATAGATGAACGAGCGCATGGTTTAATGTATAAATGCGCCGACGTTCATACAATGCCTAAAGATGGTGGCAATCTTATCATATTAAAATTGTATAAAACTCACTTGGAAATAGAAACTAAAAAATAATAATTATACAAGAAAACTTAACAATTATAAAATTATGTTGTCCAATTTAATAAAATTTAGAGGAACTATTTTCCAATCATAACGACGTCAATCATGTGCAATGAATGTGTCATGCTAATTTCAAGTAATATTGATGCCTGGTATACCGTACGAACATTGACTTAAAAAACACTAGATCGATCAATAGTTCACCGAGTTACATAGTTGGATGGACGTAGGACGATAAGACAGATCGTACAATTCTATACTCTGTGGTAACCAGGCACTAAACGAAATCTAGGATTTCTTTTTTCACGAGAGAGTTGATACTTACCTCCCTAATACTCTTTGATATTGCTAAATATCGGCTTTCACTCAATAAACACTCAGAATAAAAACAGTTAGGTGCCCCTACTGGGCAGGGAGTCAGAGTGCAGTCTGGCGGATGCCAGCCCCACCACCGCGCATGCGCAGACTAGTACTTCCTCTGACTAATTTATTGGCTGACACACATGCAACTATTAAGAGCCTGAAGACCGAGCCTCTGTGGGGTGGAGAGGCCGGGTCCGTATTAGGGAGGTAAGTATCAACTCTCTCGTGAAAAAAGAAATCTTAGATTTCGTTTATTTCACTTCAAGAGTATACTTACCTCCCTAATACTCTTTGATATTGCCAGAATTCGACAGGGAATTCGGCGGGAGGGAGGCGAGGTCAAAAGACCAGCTCTTCCCTATACGCTTTTCCGCGTTTAAGGCACTTAAACTTCTGAAACTGTATGAAAACACAGTCAGGATTTGACAAACCATCGGATAACACAAACCGATGTATGAGAGATGACCGAATGTCATATGCCGCCCCCTCCCCCCCCCCCTGGGAAGAAGACTCGAATGACCTCAATGCCCCATACGCTCTCTACGTACAAGTGCCATGTACTATAGGACAGAGACGAAAAAGCTCCATTTTCGTACTCTCAATAATGAACAACATAAACACACAAACCATCACCATTTTAATAATAACGGGCAACGTGACAATACAATCAACAATGGACAACACATGAACAAGACTGACCTTGTTGAACTTGGCTGCTGACATCATCTTCCCAGTGGTGAAGGCTGATGCAGTCCCAAAAAGTGGTTGGTTCCATTAATTAATTGCGAAATATATAAGCAATGAGGAAACCTCATCACAAAATGTACACCTAGTTATTTTTTCAAAATCGACAAGGCGAGAGGATTAGAGGTGTCACGGAGATAATGGTCTGTAAAACTTGACTCACAGTGCCACTGAGCAACCGACATAATGTCATCCACAGGGATCCCATTAAATAGGGCAGCGGATGTCACTACGCTGCGGACACTGTGAGCCTTGGCCATGTCAACCTGCTTCCCGGTGGCTGATTTATGACAAAACTGAATACATTCAACAATCCATCTAGAAATGGTGGCCTTAGACGCCCTGCCATGGGGTTCAATATATGACAACCATAACGCTGACTGGTACGTCCGCCACTCCGATGTACGTTGTTTGTACCGGAGCAGCGCCCGGACGGGACACCATGCTTTAGAATTAGGATCATATCTAGTTAAAGCTGGCAAAAAAAATAGGTTGACCTGGATATTTCAAAGACTGATTCTTAGCCAAGAAATTAATCCTAGGTAGCAGCTTAAGGCCTTCCGCTGTAACCACAAAACGGTCTTCCTCGGCTGATAAGGCATGAATTTCACTCCTACGCCTAGCCGAGGCCGCAGCAATTAAAAATACAGTTTTAAGAGTTAACAGTTTCATAGAAATGGAACTAAGTGGTTCAAAAAGCTTATCACCTTGTACCTGAAGCACTAGAGATAAACTCCAAGATGGAATCACTGGGGGATTCCGTGGTCTTATATTGCCCATGCCTTTAATTAATACATTTAATGTACTTACTTCATCACTCCCCCTATTAGCCAAGCAAGGGATAACAGTCATTAAAGCTGATTTATAACCAGCAATAGAGTTAGGCTTGAGGCTATAGGCATCATACAGGTGAAAGAGGAAATCAGCTACTACCTGAATAGATGAATCCATTGGATCAATACATCTTTTTGAGCACCACTCTGCAAATCTGTTGATTTTATAATTATATGCTCTGGAGGTTGACCCCCTCCTGGCTTTGGCCATAAACTTGGCTGCTTGCTCAGAAAAGCCCTCCTTAATTCTAGATTCCTTGACAACATCCACGCAGTCAATCGGAACATTGACGGATTGTTGTGAAGGGCCTTGCCCTGGAAGATAATGTCGTCCATCAGAGGCAGAGGAACCGGATTGCAGACCAGAAGGTCCAGCAGATCCGTATACCATGATCGGCTTGGCCAATCTGGGGCGATCAGAAGTACTTGGCACTCCTTCTGTCTGATTGTCTGAAGAATTTTTGGAATCAGGATTGCTGGAGGGAATGCGTATGCATACATTCCCCCCCCCCCCAGCTGATAGCTAACGCATCTGTTGCGAAAGCCCTTGGATCTGGACGTACGTCGTCATCTTCGCATTCTTCTTCGTTGCGAACAAATCGATGTTGGGTTTCCCCTAATGGTCGAACAGACGAACCGCCACACATTGATTTAGCTGCCATTCCGTCGGTAAAACACTCATCCTTCGGCTCAATGAGTCTGCTAGCAGATTTAACCTTCCCGGAATATGAACTGCTTTCAAGGTAATCCTGTGATCCAGGCACCAACAAAGCAGTCTCCATGTCATCATACAGAGACTGGGCGACTTCGTTCCGCCCTGGCGGTTTATGTAAGTCACAACTGTTGAGTTGTCTGAACGAATAAGAACAATCTTGCCCTGAACTTTCTGTAAGAGATGTTCCAGGCCCAGGACTACTGCTCTTAACTCCAGTAGATTGATATGTTCCTTTGACTGTTCCAGATTCCAAAGCCCTGATATCGTGGATTCTTCCAGGCAAGCTCCCCACCCCTCCATCGATGCATCTGTATACAGTCACCTGAGGGTGGGGAGGAGTCAGCATAACCCCCACCAAGAGATTCTCTGTCTTCAACCACCATTGCAGGTGGTGAATTAGAGACGCCAACACTGACACGTTCGAGGCCAGCGAACCTGTACTCTGGGTCCAATGTGTCATGAGAAATAACTGGATCGGCCGCCTGCGTAAGGCGGCCTGAGGAATGACTGGTTCCAAAGAAACCATCAACCCCAGCATCCTCAAGTAAACCTGTGCCAGGACATGACGACTGTCGCACACTGACTGTATTACTGAGATGAGTCTCTGAACCCTCTCCTGAGTAGGATAAACATATCCTGTCTCTAGATCGAAGAACATGCCCAGGTAAACAAACTTCTGGGATGGAGTCAGCTCTGATTTTTGGAAATTGATTATCCAGCCTAAGTCTGTGAGAGTCTTCAAAACAATCTCCAGATTGGGCGATAAACTTTCCTAGGTGTGTGCTTTTAACAGCCAGTCGTATATGTACGTGTGGACAGCTATGCTTCTCCTGCGGAGGTATGCGGTGATCGCAAGAACCACACGGGTGAAAACCCGAGGAGCCGTGGAAATTCCGAAGGGTAACACCCTGAATTCCCAATGTCTGCCCTGGAATGCAAATCTGAGGAAGCGACGGAAACTCCTCGCTATGGGGATGTGGAAATAAGCATCCTTCAAATCTATTGAAGCTGTCCACATTCCCCTCTCCAACCCCGCCAACACGGAGCGCACAGTCTCCATCTTGAAACTGGGTCTCTCTATGAACTTGTTCAACGGCTTGAGGTTGAGAATAGGTCTCCACCCTCCGGTGTTCTTTGTTACTAAGAACACGGTTGAATATAAGCCCGGACACCTTTGTACCAGCTGAATTGCTCCTTTTTGTATGAGGGAGTTTATCTCCTCCTCGATACACAACCTTTGCTCTGGATCTCTCGGATTTGGAGTCCAGATTGGCACCAGAGACAGCCGCGATGGCGGGCCTGTCATCCAATCGGGATGATACCCGACTGAAAGCCATCACAAGACTAAACGGTCCTGAGTCAACCGTTCCCACTCTTGCATGTGGTCGCCAACCAGCCTCCCACCGGTCCACCTAGGGAGAGAGGTGGACATAAGGAGTGCAAGAGTGGCACTGTTAAACATGCCAAACAGCTGTGTCGTAAACTAGAACGTCTGGCCCGCAAAACTCAGTTAGAAGTTCATCGCCAAGCATATGCACATCGGCGCAAAACTATTACCTCCATGATCATTACTGCAAAACAGGACTACTATTCTAAACTAGTGTCTGACAATGCAAGTGATCAGAGAAAACTGTTTTCAGTGTTTAATAAATTGCTCCACAAGGGCATAGGTAGCAATGTCTTGCCCCAACATAAGGATGCAACAGAATTGGCTGACAGATTTGCAAACTACTTCTTTGACAAAATAGAATTGATTCGTAGTAACATTCTAAAACATGCTGACTATACAGGGCTGAGCGACAGCACCGTATCGCCACTTGATTGTACAATGACGTGTTTCACCCCTGCTTCTGCTGACGAGGTCTTGGCAATTATTCGCAGTTCTCCAACAAAATCATGCGCATTGGATCCACTTCCAACATATCTACTCAAAGACTGCATTCAGGAGGTATTGCCTGCGATAACTAAAATAATTAACATGTCAATGGAAAAGGGTACTGTGCCGGACGATTTTAAAACCGCAAATGTGATGCCTTTATTAAAGAAACCGTCGTTGGATCCAAATATGCTGTCTAACTATCGCCCAGTGTCCAACCTCCCCTATGTCTCAAAACTCCTAGAAAAAGTCGTAGCTAATCATCTTAACAACCATTTGGAAGTAAACAATCTGCTTGAACCATATCAGAGCGCATACCGAAAGCTTCACAGCACCGAGACGGCACTAGTTCGTGTGCAAAATGACATTTTGTGTTCAATGGACGAACGTATGTGTGTGATATTGGTGTTACTAGACTTATCGGCCGCATTCGACACCATCGATCATACAATTATGTTGTCGCGTCTACAGGAACTGGGCCTTGCCGGCACTGTCCTTTCTTGGTTCAAGTCCTATCTCAAATGTCGCCGTCAAACTGTCATCATAAACAACTCCAAATCATCCGATGGTACATTGACTTCCGGTGTGCCTCAAGGATCTGTTTTGGGGCCCCTGCTGTTTACAATATATACATCACCACTTGGTCGATTACTGCAAAAGCACGGAGTCGAGTATCATTTCTACGCTGATGACACGCAGCTATATATAGCCTTCCGCCCAAATAGTCAATTTGATGCTCGTGAGAAATTAGAACTTTGCATTCGCGATGTAAAACTCTGGATGCTTAACAATTTTCTACAGCTAAACGATAAAAAAACTGAAATACTGCTTATCTCGTCACGGCAACTCCGACCAAAACTTGACATAGAGCATCCTCAAATTGGTGACGAAAACATTTCTTTTAACTCTAGTGCAAGGAACATTGGTGTCATATTCGATGACTCGATGTCCATGAACAAACATGTTACGTCCCTCTGTCAATCGCTATTTTTCACATTCAGAAACATTAACAAAATTAGAAAATTACTGACAGCAGATGCCACTAAGACCCTCATTCACGCCTCTATAACATCCAAATTAGACTATGGAAATGCATTGCTAGCAGGAATTACATCAGAGCAGATACAACGTCTCCAGAGGGTGCAGAACACGGCAGCACGGATAATAACACGAACCAAGCGAATAGACCACATAACACCAGTACTCAAACAACTCCATTGGCTTCCTGTGAGAGAGCGCATACAGTATAAAATCATGCTTCTCGTTTACAAATGTTTACATGGACTAGCCCCACAGTATCTATCTACTTTAATTACAAAGAGAATTGCACCTCGGTCCCTAAGATCAAGTGATCAGACATTATGTGTGGTCCCGTCTACTAATTTAGTTGTTGGACAGCGTGCATTTTCGAATTCCGGTCCAAGACTTTGGAATAATCTACCTGCCCATATCCGAAACTGTCACAAAATTGAGCCTTTTAAATCTAGCCTAAAAACGTATCTTTTTCATCTTTAAAATTTGTAAAGCGCCTTTGAGCGATTAATTTTGGAATTGGCGCTCTAGAAATATTTACATACATACATACATACATACATACATACACTGTCTCCTTCGCCAGAAACACCGGAGTGGTTCTCACCGGGGTAACCGGCCCATCAGGCACGATTACCACGACCAGATCCTCGTGCGCCACGCCCAGCACCTCGCGCACCGAGGTGCGGGGGTGGCTGCCTGGCTGACTGCGCCTGAGGAGCCTGCCCCCCCCCTCACTGCTGGCCGAATCGCACGCGGCCGAGGCCGATGCTGCGATGCTGGCTGGCCTCTGACCTGGCCACCTCCACCTCGAGCCTGCAGGGGACGATATGCAGGGGCGCCGCGCGAACGCGCTCCCGACAGAGCACTTCAAACTGCTTGTGCAGCGCCCTCTGGTTATTGACCAGAGTAACCGTCTCCTGGTGGTGCCTACATCCCTCACCTCCAAAGAGACCAGGACCTGTCATAGGCGGACGCAGTAGCCTATTGTACAGGTCCTGGGACGGGCACAGGTTGTCCAAGGCAAACGTGCGCCTCGCCCGGACACTCCTGGTCACTGCCCGCGTCATGCAGTCCAGAGCCAGGTTGATACCATCCTGGATGGCTCTCTGGACTGTGACCGGGCTTGTTTGGCGCGATGCGGATGCTGTCACCACCCCCTGTAACAGCTGGGAGACGTGGGACAGAGCCGCAATAGAAGCTCTCCCACTCTCCTCCGCATCACGCAACGTGGCATTTGCCAAACGCAACGCGTTCGAACACAAAGCTCCCGTGTCAGAACGGGAGCCTGGCCGCGCATCCTCGCCCAAAGCCGCACGGTCATCCACGCTAGGCTTGGGCACCACACCGTACCTCTGGTAATCCACAGGCACGATGTGGCAGCGCCTTGCTACCTCGCGAGGGGCCTTCGCGAGACGCCCATTCGCCTTAATGGACGTCTCCGCCGCCGCGAACATATCTACGATATGCTCTGCTAATGGCAGAGATTGCATAGGGCTAGCAGTGGCTTTACCAGCTAACCACGGCCTGTGGTCACGCTGGCTAGCCGACTGCTCCACGGGCAGGTCTGGCCTAACACTTATCAGCCATTGACAAGCGTCGGACCAATCCTCCTCCGTGGCTAACTGCGAGTGCTCTACAAGACGGGGGCCTTCGTCTTCCTCCTGAGCACACGCAGCAGAGCTTGATGGCGGATAAGCTGACACTCCTGGCAAGCCAGAGAAAGCATGCGGGCCCGAAAGAGCAGGCATGGTAATTTGACTGGCTTGTCCAGAAGCAGGTGCCGTGGTAGAGCACGGGGCAGATACCGCCCCACCACGGCTCCGACCAGCACCAGCAACACTCTCGGCAAGCCGAGGTATGCGGTATAGCTGGCCATCAGCACCGCCCAGGGCCACCTTCTGAGCAGTGAACTCTACTCCTGCGTGAGTAGAGCCATGGAAGATGTCGCCTGTATTCCCCGCGAGGGGTGCACAGACGCCATACTCCATGGTCACGTCCTCAGACGGCGACCCTAACAGGTAATCCTCTTCCTCCTGGCCAGACAGATTAGACTCCGGGTCAGTAAAGAGAGCTAACCCGGACTGGCCAGGAAAGGTGCCATAGGAGGTACTGGCACCCGCGGCGTGCGGATACCCCTGAACTGATAAGCAGCCAGCGGGTTCCTGCGACAGCCCTCCACGACCCCTCGGCGCAGCAAGCCTGCTGCTAGGGTCGTGGCACGCCCCCTCTAATGGGGCCACCTCTGAATCCTCGAAAACTGGTAACGGCCTACGGAATAGTAGAATAGATGACGAGGACAACAAAGGATTTGGTCCAGGAAGCATGCCACGAAGCAACTCTGGAACCAAATCCTTTATTGTCCTCTTCATCTCTCCCAACATCTCACTACGGAAGGCCTCCATGTCCACCGCGGACGAGGCCTTCCTCTTACCCTTCTTACTTACACCCTCTCTTTTCTGCTTCCTCTCCTCCTCCACCACCTTGTCCTTCGCCTGCAAGCACAAAAACTCGGACATTAGCTCGCGCCCCCCCCCCCAATGGACAAACTTTAATTGTTAATAAAGAGTAAGGCTGATTATGACGTCATCAATCCCATGACAGAAATTAAATCGATCCGAAACAAACATCCAGGTGTAAGGACGAATTGTATTCATAACCAGAACATCTTCAGGATAGATATTCAGACTACACAAACATCAGATACACAATGATAACAATGGCAATCACAGTTAAAAATAATTAACATCACCTCATATCATTAATTAGATACCTGACACTTTGTATAGACAAACCATCCAACGTGATGAACTGGAGCACTCCACCAAGACTACGCCTCTTAACTTTCTCCACCTTAGGGGAAGGAATTGGATCAAGAGGACAAAGTGAGAAGACCTTTATACTAGGCCTCCGACTCACTGGACATAGAATCTTTGGTTAGATAACCTAACAGTATTAGTAGGAAATGGAACCTTGGTGGAGAGAGACAAACCCTCTGATGCTGTGATGTCCATTACATATCCCTGACAGATACCTGTGGACATAAACACAGAGAGATTAGTATTATATAGCACCCTGTTGAAATAAAACAACTAAACTAGGCGCTTATCACGGTAAACGCGAGTCCCGGAAACACATTACACTGGAAAAAACTCGCTAATTTTAATAGAAGTCACCTGATGTCCTGGGCCCTCCTCCGGCGAAGCAACTCTTTCAGACATGACAAACAGGATTGAACTTCTTATTAAACAGGTTAATTTGACTTATAAACGAGTAGAAAAGCGTAAAGCACAAAAACATGTGTTTACTCTCTGCCAATAAATTAGCAAAGAGGAAGTACTAGTCTGCGCATGCGCGGTGGTGGGGCTGGCATCCGCCAGACTGCACTCTGACTCCCTGCCCAGTAGAGGCACCCAACTGTTTTTATTCTGAGTGTTTATTGAGTGAAAGCCGATATTTAGCAATATCAAAGAGTATTAGGGAGGTAAGTATACTATTGAAGTGAAAAGCCAGGAGCCTAATTAGCAGATGAATCGGGAACTATCTGATCAGATGTTTATTTCATGATCATAGGTATGGAATACATGGACAGATGGACAGTGGAGCGAGAATAAATGGTAATACTGTGTGCGTGCGTGCGTGCGTGCATGCGTGTGTGTGCTGGCCCACAATAGGAGGCTACTTTCAAGCCCCATGATCAGCATACATGTGGAGCGTTATAGAACATAATCTGAAGCTTACAAGGATCTAGGTCTACACATTCCCCGACGAGAGGGGTGGACACACAGATGAACGGACCAAAATAAAGAATAGCAGGCTTCCCTCAGGACTCAGAATTAACACACCTCTATACCTTCATTAACATGCTTCAATGAGAAAGTAAGCTGTCAAGGAGAAAGTAAGATATCAAATAGAAAATTTTATTCTTAAGTTCTTGTTCTGGAAGATGAGCGGGCGAATGAGCACACAACCTGATCTACAGATTGACTAAAATAAGAAGAGCCTTCTTCAAAGAGCGTTGGTAAGAATCGCCATCATGCTCCATTACATGCTCCAAGTAAAACTTAAGTTATCGAATAAAATCAATCTTTATTAAAGAATTTACTTATGTCTGGTAACAAGTGAATGGATGGAGGGATTGATGAACTGATAGATGAGCTGACAGAGACGATAGGAGACTTACCTGGCAGTTCACTTGTGCGGATACGGATACGGACACGGATACGGTTTAAACAAACATATCATAAATAGAAGGAATGCGTCCACTTATGCGTGTACAGACACGGCACCTGCGGCGTTCGGCGAGGCACCTGTACGGCTATTTCCTCGAAAATGACGTCATTTTGGAAAACTCATCAGCCCCGTGCTTAGTCACGTGGTGTGCCATTTTGAGAAACTCCACAACCACGTGTTGTATAAAGAGTATCCAAGAATGGACGTAATGGAAAAACTAGTTGAAATTGTCCGGAGAAAGCCATGTTTATACGACCCCAAGGATCCACAGTACAAAGATTGCAAAGTTGTGCAAAATACCTGGGAAAGCATTGCAGAGTACATGGGTAACCGTGATATGAGTGGTAAGTAACAGCATTAGCAGCAACAACAACAACAACAACTACTACTACTACTACTACTACTACTACTACTACTACTACTACTACTATTACTATTACTATTACTACTACTACTACTACTACTACTACTACTACTACTACTACTACTACTACTACTACTACTACTACAACTATTACTACTACTACTACTACCGCTACCGCTACTACTACTAGTAGTAGTGGTAGTAGTAGTAGTAGTAGTAGTAGTAGTAGTAGTAGTAGTAGTAGTAGTAGTAGTAATAGTAGTAATAGTAGTAGTAGTAGTAGTAGTAGTAGTAGTAGTAGTAGTAGTAGTAGTAGTAGTAGTAGTAGTAGTAGTAGTAGTAGTAGTAGTAGTGGTAGTAGTAGTTGAAACAAATTTGTTGCTCCCTATATTACCGACGTTATACCATCTAAATTTACCATTTAAATTTACCATTTTAATGTAGATGTGTGCATGCCACCCATACCCACCCCATCCGCGGTTTCTTATATTTCATTTTTTTTGGCAGCAAATGCATGGAAAAAGAAATGGCGAAATCAAAGGGATCTGTACAGGAAAAAGAGGAAGCAAGTGTGAACCGTGAAGAGCGGGCAGGCTGCTGAAAGGGCCAAGAAGTGGCCCTTCTTTGAGGTCATGTCCTTCCTGGACAAATACACTGAAGAAAGCAGGTAAACCATTATGCAATAGGGATTAAAATTTTACCTGCGCCATCTATTGCAATAGCATCTGTTCAACAGACCGAACATGCTTGGAAGTTTGCCTCTAAAGTCATAAAGACATCTACCGATTTGGAGTTTTTAATCGGATCACTGTGACCTTGACCTTTGACTCTAATATGATGTTGCTTGAGCGGGACTACTAAATAGATGTCTATCTACTTATCATCAATGCCATTTATATTACATTATTTACATTACATAATGTTCTTCAGCACTGAGTCCAATGTACCAGAAGACATGTGTGGGGATGTGCCAGATGACGATGATTGTGGTTTGGGCGATGAGGGTGATGGATCTGAGGCTGATCTGAATGTATCGTGGTATGTTATTTATTTGTAATACACCGTTATTACACAGAATCAAATATGCATTGACATCTTGTATTGATAACAAATAATCTTTCTATTAAACCGTTCAATCCACTTTAAAGTATTGCCAAATGTTTTAAATTAACTATAAATAACAATTACTATATAATACGACTGCTAAGTGTTCTGTCTGGTGCTGTTGCTCACTGATAACCGCATTTAGTTTGCAAAATGACCCTTGCGTACATGGGCTTCCTGCCATGGTAATGGAGCAATACGGTTGAAGTATTCCTTTAAGGCATGTCTTGCATCCATGGGATTGTGTGTAGCTCGGTGACCAAAGTGGCGTAGGTCTTGTAGGGTCTCGCACCTTTCCAGATTATCCTCTTGTGTCAGTGCTGTAAGCTGTACTGGTGTGGACTCGGATTGAAGTAGATTGTGCAGTACACATGCAGCTTTGATGACATCATTTGCTGTTTCTGGTCCAACAGCAAGCTTCGTGAAAAACACTCCATCTAGCTGCAAGCAACCCAAAGGCGTTTTCTACAATCCTCCTCGCCCTTGACAACCGGTAGTTGAAAATGCGTTCTTCCATAGGGCATCCTCTGCCAGGGAATTGGCGCATGATGTGGTTTTGCAAGGGAAAGGCTTCATCAGCAACTATAACGTATAGGATAGGACCCAAGTGGTCTGCCTGTGGGAGTGGCTCAGCAGGAGGGAAGTTAAATGTATCCATGGAAATTCCCTTTCCAAGGTTGGAATTTGAAAAAATTCCCCCATCGCTATTTCGGCCATATGCTCCAACATCTATAGCTATGAACTGGATGTTTGCATCAACAAGGGCCAGAAGGACTGTGGAAAATGTGCCCTTATAGTTGAAATATAAGGAGCAAGAATTATCGGGACATTTGCTTCCCATCCAGTGCACCCAAGCAATGTGGGAATTGCCACTTCTCCTCAAAGTTAGATGCAATTAAACGCCATTCTTCATTAGTTGTTGGAAACTTCATGTGCCGTGGTGCTAGCTGCTTCCAGAGTGCCTTACACACCTCACTAACAATTCTGCTCACAGTCCTCTCACCGATGCGGTAGCTGAAGGCAAGGGAACGGAAGCTCTCCCCTGTGGCCATGAACCTGCCAAGATATAAGAACAATTGCAATATAGACTAGTTTTATTATTTAGCCATGTCCTGAGGGTTCATCAGGTCGCGGAGGGGTGTTATTGGCACGACATTAAAGGGCTTTACATGTTTTGAATGGTTGGTGAAATTAACACTTTGAAACCAAAAGGCCAGATAAGAAAAATCTTTTACAATGAAAGAAATATTCTGTTGAATATTTCGAAACTAATTCTACTGGAATTTGTATGCTTATGACATCAACAGGTTCCTGTCTAATATGTTTCGAAAAGTTCAACAGTTTGCCTTTATGGCTGCCTGAACACTTGGGTCAAAGGGATAACCGGGGTAACATTTTGCCCTTGATATGTTTTAACACGGAAAACCCTGACATGGCTCACATGCCCTTGCCACCACTACACATTGTAAGTAACATCTCGCCCACAACTTCGACTTTCATGTCTAACCAAGCTTCGTGGTCCCCTAACTTATTCCCCCCCCCCATATGCCCATTCGGATGCGGAAGACCCCGACATGTCCCTCATGCGAGTACAAGCATTAACACCATTACCACCTGCAAATAATCCCTCTCATGTTACTCCTTCGCAATTCATGTACCCACAGGTACCGGGCTTAATTGCAGGGGCTATGAACTTGACTAATACCTATTACTTGGATACATATGAATCCTCAAATATCTGTTAAATGTTTATATTGTTTGTACTTTTCAGTTTATTTTGATAGTACATGTAAGTGGAAATTCAAGAAGTTTGCATTCTGCATTTTTGTTATTTTTATACAGAGCACACGAATGTGTTAGCAATTTCGGTAAATAAATTGATCCATTATTCCTTTGGAAAATGAAGTATTTATCTTGTTGTTTCTTTATACAAATATACAAATATGCGTCTTATTTCTTTGTACAAATAGAGCATTAAATATCATGCCATTATTTACTACTTATATTGCGATGTACAGGGGGTCGAAACATTTACCTGTCCTTGCCTGATTACGTAAACAACATTCTACCAAGGGCACAGATGAACATTTTAATAATTATCTTATTGCAATGTGTTTTTAAATTACATGTAATATAATTTGATGTTAATAGATTGTGCATGTTTAGTCATTCAACACAGTACCTGTCACGTGTAACACGTAAGTATGTCTATGACTGTCACCAGCAAAATGTCCCTGCCAATGGCAGATAGACATGTGAACATTTCGACCACTGAATGTTTAAAGAGATATTTAGGCCTACCTTAAGCACACAGCTAGTCGTTGTTTAGGGCTAATAACTTCCCGAAAGGTACTGTACTTCACCAAATCCATCTCTACCAGAGAAAGGACATAGGCAAATCGACTTCTGCTCAGCCTCATGTACCGTTGGAACTTTTCAGCATCCATCTCTAGCTCCACGAAGAGGTTGTAGAAGGCTCCTTGCTCATGTCTCTTTTTTAGGATCTCATGAACCCACCAGCGATGTTTCCTCTTTGGTTTTCCCTTTTTCTTTAAAAGCAAATATGCTGCTGCAATGTTACAATTATATTCCTGATAGTGAAGTAATGCCAACAATCGCGATCTGTTGTGTGCCATGTCCAAACTGAAAAAGACCTATAACCGCATACGGAGCCGCTTATATATGGACGCCGACTGAATGTATCCGTACCACTCCATAGCCGTATCCGTGTCCGTATCCGTATCCGCACAAGTGGACTTATACCACATCCCCACACACCCTACTTCTGAAGTTACGCTACTATGCGCCCAGTGAAACTTACGTTTTTGAAGAACAAATAGCCCAATGGCCTTAACGCTCAGCTGCCTAACACGTATAACTCTCGATCCTCCACACGCATGCAATTTATCCCCAAATGATTTCAATTTATCGGGTACAAATAGCTCAAAATACAACAAAATGTAATGAATAAACATCGTTTCTTAATAGAAAATAAAACTGTGACCTACATTCTCAAGAAGCTAAACCACCGTAACCGAGTTTTTCTATCAGGTGATTATGTCAGCCCACCCGTAATGGACCTTTCCATTTTTAGCTATGCCCCGCCCCTCTCTAGCTAGGCTCCACCCACACATCGCTCATGCTGGGATCGATCGATCTCTGAACTCCTTGACTATCAGTTTCCCGAAAACTATACAGGTAAGCTGTTGAATATTTTGAAACAGCGCCCAGTCAAAATAATTTCAAAATATTCAACCGCATGTTTATTAAATGGTAGAGACATACAATTCTTACAATGCGTCGGACTTTTAAGCGTTAAAGACTCATAGAATAGAATAGAAATAGGTATAGACTCATTTATGACGTAATGATTATGACGTCATAAGAGGCTTATATCAGAGCCCCGTATTAACACTTTCTCATTAATATGCGCTCAGCAGAACCTAAGTTATCGAAGAACCAAATAGCTCAGACACACACACCGGCATCATCCCACCAGCCCCCCTCCCCTCCCCCTCCCCTCCAAGAACCAATAGCTCAGACACACACACCGCCATCATCACCACACCATCACATCCACTCAGCCAACCATACACACCTACTGCGCCATCATCCCCACCTCACCGATCCGCCATCATCCCAACAACCCCCCCCCCCCATCCTGAAAACAATCTGACCGGGAACCTCTTAATGTAACCTAAGACAGAGACAGCTTCCAGTCAAATTAGTTTCAAAATATTCCACAGCTTACCTAAATGTTTATTTTGAAATTGAAATCTCGTGGTTTCAGGAGTGAAAGGGTTAAGTAATTTATTCTGACACGGTGATATTTAATACATGCTATAGTTTGAGGTATACTAAATATTTTGAAAATAATTTGACTGAAAACTGTTGCTGCGTAACTCGCAATTTAAACAGTTCTAAAAAATCTGAATAAATTATACATTATTTCATAAAAGACTCATCAAATACAAATATTAGTCATCTTTCTGTGTTGCTAAGCGAGCTGACGACAGAAGCGCCAGGCAAGCAGACGACAATTATTATTATTATTATTATTATTATTATTATTATTATTATTATTATTATTATTATTATTATTATTATTATTATTTTCCAACAAATAAACAGCTACAGTGAAACCTGTGCATAAAGAGCAGCTAGTTTTGTTGTCACAAGATGACGGTGCTTTAAGACAGGTGGTCTTTCAGACAGGTGATGGAAATAGCACATGCCTTTACGAACCAGCATCTTGTAAACACAAAAGTCATCTCTTAGAGTAACTCACCTGTATAATGTGAGCACCTGTGTTTAGAGACCACTTTGTGCCGTTCTCTGCTCGTTATAGACAGGTTTCACTGGACATGTTTACTGTTGCTAAGGGGGACAGGTGTATGGGCGTGACGGGTCTACAGGGGCTGTGAGGGGCCGGACCTTCATCTCTGAGGATCGCAGACAAGCCACCAAAGTTATACCACACAATGCCTTGACCAGAGCCACCGTTATAGAGGCCGCCATTCAGGTTAACGCTGATGCAGTTGTAATACCACCAGCCACCTCTGTATTGTCTAGCGCAGAATCTTGTCGCCTGAAACACGCGGCCGTCCTGATACCTCAGCCAGTCCTCGATGCTTCCATTGATGTATCTCCCGACGCGAAGCCTGTACCCGTCACTCACGCTAAACCCCCAATACACGGCGTACCCGGCCTGACCAGAGAACGTGCACACGTCCACGCGCATCTGCACGGCACCTTGTGACGTCAGGACGTACACCCACCGCAGACCCGTCCAGTGTTCTCCTGACACATCTCCAAAACCCTGATAAAACATAAAGAAAGATTTATACATATCAATATCTTCATAGAAATAACCAACATAGACTGATATGAGGTGGGTGAAGGGTGGGGCGGTTGGAAAGAGGAATGGTGTGAGGTAGGAAGGGTGGGTGGGAGTGAGGGAGGGAGGGAGGGAGGGAGGGAGGGGGAAAGAGAGAGATAGAGAGAACGCATAGACAGGGATGAGGGATATGGAGGTGGAACGGGGAGGAATGGAAGCACGAAAGGCTGGGGGAGGATGAGAGGGCGCGGAAGGGAGAGAGAGAGACTTAAAACTAGTTGTGAGTCACAAATAAAACATAATTAAAGCTCCACATTCACACCCCACACATAGTCACAAATCGGTATCTACTGTCCATAAATCGTTTAAGTGTGTTAAAAAAATGTCATATGCCTTTTTAACTGCCAAAGCGCCGCTGTAAAATCAATGTACGCCTATCGTAAATTATCGCACTTTTTTGTCTATATTCATGATTTAGCCATTTTGTCTTCCTGCTCGCCGATTACACGCATGCGCGCGGCATAGAGGGAAATCCGTGTATCACGTGATACAAGGTGTGTTGCGATATACGCCATTTTGTTCTTTGTAACTTTCGTTTCGTTCTGCACAACAACAAACAACAACACTGCAATAATGGATGTACCATCTGTAAGTATTATTAAAAGTAATTGGCAGCTACGACAACGGTTGTTGTAAATATTTCACAAATAAATTCCATCACGATTCTATTTTCGTGGTACTCAATTCAAGTCGTGGTACTCGCACTACAGGTTTCGTACTGGCCATGGAAAGTCATGGAATTTTAAATTTTAAATTCCAGACCTCGAAAGTTATGGAAAAACAGCATTTTCTGTCATGGAAAATTGTAATCATACTAAATAAGTCTAAAAGATATTTGGCATAAATTTCCACTGTTATTTTTTATGTCAACAGGTTATCAAAAAATCTTTGGTTTGCTTGTTGGAAGATGCAATATTCAGACATTTTGCAGCTATTAATTCTTGGAGGTCATGGAATTTGTTAATTTTGGCCATGAAGTCTTGGTCTACAAACCCTGGAACTAGTCATAGTATGACAATAGAGATACATTTCTAGCTATGCCCCGCCCATTTATAGCTATACTCTGCCCGCATTCTGCTCGTGTTGGGGGTCGATTTATACACTTTGAACCTTGAATGATCAGAACCTAAGTTTGAAGGTAACTATTATACAAGTAAGCCGTTGAATATTTTGAAACTATTTTGACTGGGAGCTGTTGCTGCCTATTTAATTAGAATGTCTTTCTAATTGTATAATTATCAAAGGCAAACAATTTGTACATATCGAATAGTCCATCGAGATTGTTCAATGCTGATGACTGACTAAGTGATGTCATACGTATTATGATGTCAGCTTACATCTGATGCAATACTTGGAAATCTGATGTCAGATACTTGGAAAAAACTGTCAATAGGCCTTAGTCACCCACTAGAGCTACTTTATAGGGTGTAATATTTACTACATAGTTTTATTTTGTTTTGGATTTCCTTCAAGTCTTTTGTAGCACACCAGGCTGTAGGAACATATTTTGACCTGGGGGCTAAGCTATGGGTAGAGCCAACACCTAGGGAGCCAGTATGGGGATACTCTTTGGGAGAGAATCACCTCACACCCCGGGCCTGGCTATATCATCACAAAAACTGGTAAGGATGGTTTATTTCAGTTATTTAGCTTTACCGCAGTGAAAAGAGCAGCATAGGTAAATTACTTAGTAAAATGTTACAGACATTGAAAATATTATATTTTATTTATTGTGTTTAAACTAACCCATAGTCTACAACCCTTTATAATCGATAGTAAACCTATGGGAAGGGAGAAATCAAGATATACAGTAATCCCTCACCCCACCCCCACAACCTACATCCATGTGACAGAATTCATGGATCCAATCTCAATATGGGATATCTTATCAAGTGTTTACTGTTTAGTTATTCAAATACCGACCCATCTAAGTGTCTGCATTGAGGTGAGCTTCCCATTTCTGACCCACCCAAATCAGTCAGTCTTCTGGAGAAGCCATGGATACGTTTTCCTATTGTATGTGGGATCCCTGATTTAGCAGTCATACATTTTGTAAATATCTGTCGCAATCACTCATTAGTTTTTGAGGTCTAAAGGTAAACAAGCTAAGTTAAATGGGGTCACTTATAAGTTATAAAGAACCTTTTGCCAGAATGTAAGTCTGAATGAAGAAATTTGCCACCTAACTGTACAATCATATTGTGAATGCTAGAATTCCCTTGGTGTAACTGCAGTGAATTTTGGGAGTTACCTGTATAATAGACAACCTACATATGACAGTATAGTGAAAACTGGCTATCTGCCTATAAAGACCACCCAGGAGACCAGACAAAAGTGGACTTTATAAACAGGTGGTCAAATGCAGTGTTTCTCATAAAATCTATATTATAGACATCCCAGGAACTACACACCTAAAAATCTGGGCTCCCCAAATTGAAATCGAGGGGTCCAAGCTAAAGTCTGGTAATGTGTTTTTTCTCGTCCATGCTAAAATTAGAGGACATGTACAGTGTATCATGGGCTCACAGCTATGAGTTATGGGGGTGGGGTGGGAGGGAGGGGGGGGTTCCCATACTAGATTTTATGGGTATCTTGTGGAAAAATCTACCAAACTAATTATTTAACAAGCGTACAAAGATTTTCAGGAATCTCACAGGACCCACTGCCATCACTTTTGGAACAGCATAATCCTGACTTTTAATGGTCCCACATGCCCCACTCATCCATCTGTGTGTATTTGTGCGGCAATTGATTGTACATGTAAAGCCACTCCTCTGCGATATCTGAAACCGTTGGATAGAATTCACCCAAATTTGTTATGGAAATTACCGATATGATTGCTGAGTGTATGACATTTACATTTCGGTCAAAGCAGTAACTGTGGGGATTTGCGATGACACAACATTGATCGTCCACGCTAGTTCTCTTTCCTATGGTAACTGGTGTCCATTTTGGAAACTATATTGCAGTAGCTTTTGCAACAGCTTCCATCACCAATCACCATTGTTTCTAAAATCATGTAAAACGTACATGCATATATTTTTTGTCCAACTCATTGGACATCAGAATGATAATGTACGTGGCAAATCTAGAAAAAGGCTTATCTGCCTTCGGATTGAATTTCCAATTTGCAAATGACCATATAATACTACTCTATATGGTTTTATGATACAAAATATTCTATTGAATACATGTACATGTATTGTGAAATCAATATGACTGGAAACTATTAGTGCCCTAGGCAGCAGAACCTTCCAACAAATTAGTTTTAAATTATTCAAGTCAGAGTAGTCAGCATGTATTATTTGCTCACCTGGCCTAAAAGGCCAAGCGAGCTTATGCCGTGGCAACCGGCTGTCGTCCATCCTTCAACATTTTCATTAAATAATTTCTCAGATTTACTGGACCGATTTCAATTATATTTGGCAGGAAGCGTCCTTATGGCATGGCGATTCGTTTGTTTGGGGGTATATAACCTCAAAAGGACGCTTATGAGAAACCATGGTCAAATGTACATGTATAGTTTTCTTGCTTTTGGTACTCAAATAATGTGGGCTTTATATAGAGGTAGGTTACAGGTGGTCTTTTTAGAGAGGTGGTCTCTAGCAGGTTTGCTTAATTATAGTATTATGTCAGGCATCTAGTATAGTATCATATCTTCATAAATAAACATTGAGATGTTTGTGTTTTACCCGTAGGAATACAGTCAGGACAGCTCCTCTTCAGAGCCTGGTAGAATGCGTGTGCGGGGTAGAGGTCGAGGGAGAGGTCGTGGCAGAGGGAGAGGACGTGGCTTGTTGTCAGCGGAAGATGTAGAAAGAAGTGGCTTACTTCACCAAACGAGAATGGACAATGTGAATGAATTGATTTCCAGTTTAGATACTGAAAGTGCCCGGGAAATATTGCGTGAAATCGCCTGTCGACAACCAGGGTTGATACTGGATATTGGTGGGAGGGTTCAGGCACAACAGCAGCAGCAAGTAATACCAGCACCAGCGCCACCACAGCCATTGCCTTTCTGGTGCACGTGCCATCATTGCCGGGATATGCCGACCGATCTTGAGAGGCTGTGCTGCAATGAGGATGCAGCAAATTGTATCAGTCGATTACTGGTGAGTGCTATAAGAACGAGCCATATGCATTATTGCTACAATAATTGATTTAAGTAATTTGACAGACAGACTGCAGTAATACAAATGTATGTATGAATTATGCAGGTACATGTAATTCTACAACATTTAATTCAAGTAGCTATTGATGCCTATGGCAACAGCATATTGTAGTCTAATTAATTTTAAATACTTTCGATGGGCTGCCTGTATGATTGTTTTGAAATTTATTTGTACGTAATCGCAAATCACCACGTTCCCTGCTTTGACCTTTCAACACCACCATCCCATTGGGTGGTGGGGGTGGCAGAGACAAATATAAATGTTGACTTGCACTCTACAATCATATCAGTAACTCGCAGAGAAAGTTTGATTGAATTCCATCCAATGGTTTTGAGGCATCACGTTACAATCAATTTCACTACAAAAGGACAGATACGCGGGGGTCCATAATCCCCACATTTCTTGGAACAATGTGTGGCTAATGACTGATTCAGATACTCCTTAGACCACTGAATGCTCAGATTTTTCAATTTGATTATCCTCACATTTTGCGAAGAAAAGTGGAGATTACATGTATGCTGTTCCGCTGCCTGGGATGGCATAAACCTGTCTTCTAATGGTCCCACTCATCCATCTCTTTGTGTGGAAATTGATTGTAACACAACTCCTCTGACATGTCGGAAACAGTTGAATTCACCCAAATTTGGTGGAGTGTGAATTACATGTAGCCATATGATTGCAGAGTGTAAGACAACATTTACATCTAGCTCCGCCACCATGGAAGGTGGTGTCAAAGCTGTAAATGTGGGGATTTTGCGCAGACGCACCATTAAATCATCCGATCTAGTTCTCTTTCCTATGGCAACTGGTGCCCATTTTGGAAACTGCATTGTTGTAGCTTTTGCAACAGCTTCCATCACCAATCATCATTGATTCTAAAATGTACATATATTTGCACGCTAAGTTGATACGTAAAGAAACACGGCCATTGTGTTCTTGTTACAATTCTGGTCAACTCCTTAGGGGATCTATTTGATGGCCTTTCTCCTTTAAATGCCTATGCTCCAGGTGAGCGATACAGGCTGTTGTTCTAATGGTAAACTTTCCTCTCTGAGTGATAGAGATTTATTATTCATCTTGCTAAACGTTTCCTTTCTCAGCTATCAGTATGTATTAGTCTTTTGTAATGTCTTGAGTTGACACAAAACCAGGGAAAATTTACCAATCACAATTCTGTATTTAAGCTCTAGACCCTACCAGCCTAGTATCCTTCCAGCCAAGTCTGCTTGAAATTGTCCAAACAGTTAATGAGAAGTTAAACGATTTCCTATTTTCCGGAAAATTCAAGATGGCCACCGAAAAAATAGACCAAAATTCTGTATATAATTCCACTCTAGGGTATTCCCAACCAAGTTTGCTTGAAATCAGTAAAGTGGTTAATGAGGAGTAGGCTTTTAAATGTTTTCCAGAAATCTTTGGAAAATCCAAGATGGACCACAAATATTGACAAATCAAAATTCTCGTTAGAAGTGTCGAAGCCTACCAGTATAGAATTAGTCCACTCAAATTTCGTTGAAGTCGTGCCATTTATACTGGAGTAGCGTTTTAAATGATTCTCGGAAATTTTCTGGAAAATCCAAGATGGCCACCCGAAAAATTGACCAATCAAAATTCTGAGTAGAAATTCTGGAGCCTACCACGATAGGATCCTTTCAGCCAAATTTGATTGAAATTGGTCACAGCATAAATGAGGAGATGTGATTTGACAGATGGATGCCGGCCGCCATGGCATAAGCTCACTTGGTCTAGAATTTTCTGCCTTATTTACACTTTTCAACCAAGTTTTATACAAATTTACAATGTGTAAAATCATCCACGTCCCAAAAACAATTGTAGGAATAGGTACCATTTTAGAAATAGATCCAACAGTTACTTTGTTCCCATGACTCGGTACATAGAAAGCACCGTATTCAGAACTCTATTGCAACAATGCTGAACAATTTGTAAGTCTATGAGGCCCATATACCTATTGCGGTCAGTGTGATTGATCTGTTTATCAAGACCATAACTCCAGAATGCCAGATTATAATCTCAAAGTCGTATCCCATTGGGAGGATGGACTGACTGACCCACAAAATAATGTGTGTTTCCTTATTACCATAGCCAACCTTCCCATGAAGTTCAGTCACGATCCTCCAAGCAAAAGTAGTTATCGAATGAAAACACAACATTTGCACAGATGGATGGATACGCAGGCAGAAAGACGAATGGCCAGACAGATACAGAAAATAATGTGCATTTTCCTACTACCATAGCCAAACGTCCTGTGAAGTTTCATCAAATTTAACACTCATATTGGCCAAAAATGGCTTCTGCAGTGGTCCTGAGAAATGTCCATTTGCAGACTAAGAGAAGACTATTTTTGAAAATTTACCCCTGGAATGACTGACTCGAAAACTGAGCCAGTCATTCCAATGGTAAAATTTCAAAAAATTAGTCTTCTCTTGGTCTGCAATTACATTTTCTATGAGAAAATTGTATATTTTCTATGACTGAATGTAGCAGTTGTCTTAGCCATCAACTGCATTCAGTCAAATTGTTTTCCAAATAACTGTCCAGAATTCTTATGGCAACCCTTTCAACAACAAATCACTCATAAACCAAATTTCTGACAATGTAAAGCACATTATGTTGAATATTTAAAAATTAATCTACCTGTATGCCATTGCTGCCTTAGACAACGACGTCTTCAGTCAAATTATTTTCAAATTATTCAACAGATTAGTTCCAAAAAGGCCTGAAAGAAAGTTTAATAAAATTTCATTGATGAAAGACTATTATTCACCCTAGTCAACACAAAATGATTTATTAATTATGTACAATATATCAACAACAATTTGTCGATTTTAACCCCAATATTGCATGATCTACACAAATAGAAAGTATGTACATACATGTTTGTATAACTCGCAATCATAAACAAGGACGGATGTTCAATAATACAATCATTCATACTGGAATTTTCTGCGTTATTTACTATTTTCAATCAAGTTTTATACAAATTTACAATGTGTAAAATCATCCAAGTCGCCAAAACAATTGTAGGAATAGGTACCATTTTAGAAATAGATCCAACAGTTACTTTGTTCCCATGACTCGGTACATAGAAATCACCTTATTCAGAATTCTATTGCAACAATGCTGAACAATTTGTAAGTCAATGAGGCCCATATACCTATTGCGGTCGGTGTCATTGGTCTGTTTATCAAGACCATAACTCCAGAATGCGGGAATATAATCTCAAAGTCGCATCCCATTGGGAGGATGGACTGACTGACCCACAAAATAATGTGTATTTCCTTATTACCATAGCCAACCTTCCCATGAAGTTCAGTCACGATCCTCCAAGCAAAAGTTATGTTATTGAATGAAAACACAACATTTGCACAGATGGATGGACACGCAGGCAGAAAGACGAATGGCCAGACAGATACAGAAAATAATGTGCATTTTCCTACTACCATAGCCAAACGTCCTGTGAAGTTTCATCAAATTTAACACTTGTATTAGCCAAAAATTGCTTCTGCAGTGGGCTTGAGAAATGCCCATTTGCAGACCAAGAGAAGACTATTTTTGAAAATTTACCACTGGGATGACTGGCTCGAACACTGAGCCAGTCATTCCAATGGTAAATTTTCAAAAAAATTAGTCTTCTCTTGGTCTGCAATTGTACATTTTATACTTTCTATGACTGAATGTAGCAGTTGTCTTAGCCATCATACCAACTACATTCACTCAAATTGTTTTCCAAATAACTATCCCGAATTTTTATGGCAACCCTTTCAACAACAATTGATGTAAAGCACATTATGTTGAATATTCTAAAATTAATTTGCCTGTTCGCCATTGCTGCCTTAGATAACCGAGCCAGTCATTTCAGTGGTCAGTAATTTTACATTTTCTATGAGAAAATTTAAATTCTTTTGAACAAATTTAACGGTTAAAGGGTTAATCCGTAAACCGGGAATGTTTTCTTTTTTCTGTGACAATGTCGACAGTTGGTGGTGGCTGGGTTGGCGCGATGGTTGGCGCAATTCTTTGTGGATCATCGACAGACTTTTCCGGAGCAGGATTGCGTAATGTAGTTGTCTCCGTTCTTTGAATTACTTTGAGGATTAGGCCATCCATGTACAAAAAACCCTTGGGCTCCTTCACCTGTGTCACTGTCCAGTGGCCCACCTTTTTTGAGAACTGTCGGTGGTATCTACAAAATATATCTTAACCCTTTAGCACTCAAATCGGTCAAAATGGCTTCTGTTGTGGCCGTGAGAAATGTCCATTGGCAGACCAAGAGACTATTTTTTTTAATTTAGCACTGGGATGACTGGCCTGATAACCGGTCTGCAAATGGACATTTCTCAAGACCACTGCACAATACATTCTTGGCTGATATGAGTGTGACAAAACTTCATGACTGAGCTTGTGTACTAGGTACATATTAGTTTGCCTGTCCTCCCATCGAGAATCAGTGTTTTGAAGACAAACTTTCCATTCTCTATCAGATTATTTTGCCAGTAATATCATTATCAGAAGCGTGTGAAACTCCAGGGACCCTTGACCCAATGATCATTGACATCAGTTACGTTTCCTCATTGAAGGCTGCTTCTTGTCTCATTGATCATTAGTGTAAATGACACTTGATCTCTTTGGCACTGGTATCAGAGATGAGTGTTTATTTACCACTAATAGAAAGGACCCTTGACCCATTTGTCCATGGCATCAGTTATGCGTGCCACATTTTCCAAGGGTGCTTTATCTATTGGTCAATTATGTCTGTAGCAGTTGCCTCATTGGTCAATAATGTCAAGAACCCATGCTCTTGTTGGTCAGATTTGACTCATTGCTCAATAAGGCCAAGAACCATGGTTCCAATTGGTTAATAGTGTCAGTGACACCTACACTGTTAGTCATTAGTCGTGTTAGTGGTAAAAGTATGGTTGTCTCACTGATCAATAATGATGATAAAGACCATTAGTCTATCTCGTCTATGGCAACAGTTATGCTTGCCTGATTGACAAATGGTGCTTGTTGTGCAGTAATTAATGTAAACATGTAATTAACAAGAATGACAATCAGTGATTGCTAAAGTATGCTCCCCCTATTCCGCCAAGCACAACCTTCCACCCAAGATTGATCGCCGTGACCTTGACCGTTGACACCAAAACACCCAAGATTAGTAATGATCCCTTCAATCGAACTCAGGTTATCATCAGGAAACGCAATATTACACCATTAATTAGGTCACAGTGACCTTGACCGGTGCCTTCAAAATCAATAGGATTCTTCGGACCACCAAGGACAAGCTCCCACGCCAAAATTGGTAAAGATCCCATCAATAGCATTCGAGTGATCATCCGGAAACGCATTACGTAATTAATCAGGTCAGTGACCTTGGACTTTGATTGTTTGACACCAAAATCCATAGGGTTCTTCGGACCACCAAGGACAAGCTCCCACACCAGATTGGTAACGATCCCTTCAATAGAACTTGAGTTATCACACGGAAATGAAAGCCCGAACAGACGGATGAACAAAGAAAATGCTATATACCCCCATATATCTATGTTCACAAGTCCTCGACAGATAGGTGAGCACTATGGCCCTTGGGACATTTATTTCTAGTATGCGGCACTGTCTATATGACCATATGCAAAATAGCGATTCAACTCCAAAGGTAGGCGGGCACATTGACCCTTGGGGTATTTATTTATTCACCCTTTGGTGCTGTTCTCTTAACGTCATTGACGCTAACTTCACAGAATCTCAATTTCAAGATAAGGCATTGCAAGCAATACAAATTCCCTCTATTTCTGCTTTTGAATTTTATACTTTCAAGGGTAAATAACTCTTGGTAAATTTGACGTAAATTGATAGAATTTGTACTTGGCCTCCGTATTCACATTATTAAGCGGGGCCAAATCGGTGCAGGCAAACACAAATTTTTGTCTGGAAACCAATCAGTACGAACGGGCGTATTCCTATATCACCTCAAACTTTGTTTTCAAGGGGGTAATGAACCATTTCACAGACAAATCCATAAAAAAGTATATTCTTTACGATAAAACACTTATTCTGTTGAACGTTTTTGAATTAATTTGACTGGAAGCGATTGCTGCCTTCCAGTCAAATAAATTTCAAAATATTTAACAGTTTCACTGTATGGAGGGTAACGTTGAAAATGAGATATGGGAAATTTATCGGTAAAAGGATTAAACTACATAGGTAGGCTGTGGAATATTTTGAAACTCATTTGACTGGAACCTGCTGCTGCCGTAGGCAGCTACAGCTGCAGTGGACACTGATCTACAATAAGTAACTAACAACCTTTGGGTTAGAATGTTGAAATAGTTGGTATCATGTTAATACAGAGAAACGGTTGGGGATAGAATGAAAAACCCGAAATAAAAATGCAATACTCTCCCTCCACTTCTGGTGGTTCGAGGGTAATTACAACCTAGCATGAAAGCATTTAAGTATTATTACTTACATCACATCCCCTGCTTTGTTCTTCATTGTTGCGCGATCCAAATGTTTGTTGTAATCGATAGCTGCCAAATAGCACCTGGCCTTGTATCCATCATAACTGCAAATATAAACAAACATATATAAGTACATGAAATCACTCTTCTCAAACAGCACCAATTAACGGGCTAACCCTTTCAAGTTAGAAGCCAGAAAACCGAACACTAAAAACTGTTTATAATGTAATAACTATACCGTTGAATATTTTTTAATTAATTTTACTCGCAGTAATAGGTTACAGTCCAATTAGCTCGAAAATTTTCAACAGCATACTGTCTGGAAATCGATAGTCTGGGATGTCATGGTTCTGCGAGTTAAAACTGCTGGAATGTTGTAAATCCTACAGTGGGACATGAGGTGTGTTGCAATGATGATCAGCCAAATTATTTTCAAAATATAACTGGTGAACCTGAATGCGGTGACACAATCTCAAGCGAGGTCTAATCAGTTACCTGTCTGTATTAACATACCACATTGGCAACAATTCAAGCCACATTATCCCCCAGAATAAAAAAAAAACCTTCCGCTTTTGTTTCTACGAGAATTCTTAATACTTACCAGATGTACTATTATGATAATGTCTATAATCTAGTCTAGCTCAAAATAAACAATTAAAACTCCGCACTCTCCTGGTCCTGCCCATACTGTGTCCGGGAATACCATAGCCGCAGGTACCAAGTCAATTCCCAATCACGGTCAGATTCGTCTTATATTTGCCTTGGCAAACAGCGAAAGCAGCTCAGCCTCACCTCAGCGGGGCGGCTGAGGCAGGGCCATAGTACATCTGGTAAGTATTAAGAATTCTCGTAGAAACAAAAGCGGATGCTTTTTTGATTCTACTTCGAATAATACTTACCAGATGTACTATTATTATAAACTCCGGATTTCGACAGCCAGAAAATGCCGGTGGGAGGAGGTGAGGCTCGAACCAGCACTCATCTACCATCCAACAGAGAAGGTTGTGAAGAGACTAGAACCCTGGCATACGCTTGGGTTCTGCCATCTGACTCATAGAGTGCTAAACTTCCATGGTCTAGACCGCGCTCCCCCCCCCCCCACGCCCCCCCTCTTTCAATGGGGATGCAACACCCACCAGACCCGTGTCAGCCCCAAGTCTCAGCTAGGGCAGTCCAGTAGAGTGCAAAGAAGCTACTACAACTTCTAATTTTGAAAAAACATCAGTATATCGATTAGATTTTCAAATTGGAATGAGTCTACTGTCTGTTTGAGAGGATAAGAATACTCTTGTACCAAACTATTTACCTAAGCAGTCTGGTATTTCGACTGCAAGTAAACATATTTATAGTCACTTAATTAATGTAAACACTCACCATTTTGAGTGCTTGATCTTTTCTTGATCATCACAGGAGCTCGGCCCAATCCACGGTCGTACTCAGTCATGTGCATAGCGATTGTTCAGTGTAGGTGGAAGGAAGACTTTGTGATGTGTGCGAAGTAGTGGTCGGAAGTGGCTTAGGTTAGATTCGACAAATTGGCGACGGCTACCAGATTAAGTGCGCTGGAGATGTCGCGATGGTAGAAATCAGTGAATGGCGACTCGGCATGCCATTGTGCTACAGACATCACCTCCTCTAATGAGACACCCTTATAAAGGGCCGATGATGCTGCTAGTGCTCGGACCTGATGGGCATTCGCACGATCAATCTGCTTTCCTGTAGCGATTTTGTGCGACATCTGAATAGCGTCAACTATCCAACGAGAAATAGTATCTTTCGAGGCTCGTAAATGAGGAGCTTTGAGACATAACCACAGAGATTTCGGGTCATCTCTCCACTCATCAGTACGTTTCTTATACATTTTCAGACATCTGACAGGACACCAAGCAGAAGAGTTTGGGTCATGTCTAGTTAAACTTGGCAAATCGATCGGCTGTCCTGGATATTTAAGTGACTGCTTCTTTGCCAGGAAACAAGGACGTGGAAGTAGTCTTAAACCTTCACCCGTGACGACAAAACGGTCATGTTCGGCAGAAAGCGCATGTATTTCGCTTCTCCTTCTCGCCGACGCTGCTGCAACCAAGAAAACTGATTTAATAGTTAACAGTTTAATGTCAATAGATCTAATCGGTTCAAAGGGAGCATGCCCTAAAACCTGTAGAACAAGAGATAGATTCCATGCTGGGATAGGAATTGGCTGTCTAGGTCGCAGATTGCTCATTCCTTTAATAACTTCATGCAAGGTGTCATTCTCCACTCCTTCAATGGCCAGACTGGGAATGCCTGAAGCTAATGCAGACTTATATGCTGCTAGGGTAGAAGGTACAAGTTTGTCAACTTCGTATAAATGACAGATAAAATCTGCTACGTGTTGAACAGATGCAGAAAAGGGATTAATATTTGTTGATTCTATAATTATATGTCTTTGCGGTTGAAACTCTTCTGGCTGAAGCAACAAACCTCGCTGCTTGCTCAGAAAAGCCACCCTCAATTGCACGCTGCTTGATAACATCCATGCAGTCAATTTGAACATTTCTGGTCTGTCGTGAAGGTACAGACCCTTTGTCTGAGAGATTAGATCTCTTCTGTCTGGAAGAGGGATTGGATTGCAGACCAGAAGGTCCAGCAGATCCGTAAACCATGATCGGCCTGGCCAATAAGGGGCGATCAGCAGTACATGGCACATCCCCTCTCTTATCTTTGCCAGAACTTTCGGGATGAGAATTGTTGGAGGATACGCATACGCGTACATTCCTTCCCAACTTATCGCCAGTGCGTCTACTGCTAGCGCTAGTGGGTCCGGGATCAGTGACACGTAAGTGACCATCTTTGCGTTTTGATTCATCGCAAACAGGTCGACATTTGGCTTGCCCCATTGTTTGAATAGAACCTCCGCTACCGATTGGTTGAGCTGCCATTCCGTCGGACGACAAATCGTCCTTCGACTGAGAGCATCCGCTAGGATGTTCAATCTTCCTGGAATGTGTGCTGCCCGAAGAATAATATTCCTCTCTTGGCACCACAGCAGAAGGTTCCAAACCATCATACACAACTCTGGTGATCTCATCCCGCCCTGGCGGTTCAAATAAGACACCACTGTTGAGTTGTCTGTCCTTATTAGGACAACTTTGTATTGAATCAGACTCTCGAACTTTCGAAGTGCAAATACCACCGCTAATAGTTCGAGCACATTGATATGTTTCTGCGCATTGGTTCGATCCCATTCCCCTGACACTGACTGATTGCCCAATACCGCTCCCCAACCCGTCAACGATGCATCCGTGAAGATGGACATCTGAGGTTGAGGAGGTTGTAAAGGAACACCTCGCAGGAGATTCTGTTCCGATAACCACCACTGAAGGTGGAATATCAATGGTTCTTTTACTGGTATCCTCAGAGATAACGGATCTGTTCTCTGCGACCAGAATGACATTAGATACATCTGAATCGGCCTGCACCTGAGTGCCGCATACCGAACCACCTTCTCCAGAGATACTAGTAAACCCAGTATCCTGAGAAATTGACGTGCCGTCAGATTGGCTCCTAGAGAAACCGACTCCAAAACTGCAATCAAGCTTTTGACTCTGCTCTCCGCCGGAAAAGCTACGCCGTCCCTGAGATTGAAAAATATCCCCAGATAGACAAACTCCTGGGATGGAGTCAGTTCTGATTTCTCTAGATTCACAATCCATCCTAGATCCTTTAATAAGGCGAGGACTACCTGCAGATTGCTGCGCAGAGTGACTGTATTCCCCGCCTTTAGCAGCCAGTCGTCTATGTAAGTGTGAACAGCTATGTTTCTCCTGCGAAGTAAAGAAGTCATGGCGAGAACCACCTTGGTGAACCTCGGAGCTGTGGTCAGGCCGAATGGAAGCGCATTGAATTCCCAAACATTGTCTTGGAATGCAAACAAAGCGAAGGTATTTCTGAAAAGGAATTGACATTGGAATATGAAAATATGCATCCTTCAGATCTATCGACACTGCCCACATGCCTTTCCTCAGTCCTGTCATTACCGCTGCTACAGTCTCCATCTGAAACTTGGGAGAAAGAATAAATTTGTTCAACGGTTTGAGATTGAGAATTGGTCTCCATCCTCCGGTACGCTTCGGAACGAGGAACATGATCGAATAAAAGCCCAGAGAAGACTGATTGCGGACTAGATGAATCGCATTCTTCTGACGAAGCGATTCTATTTCTGAGCAAATGGCATCCAGACGATCTGATTCCCTTGGAACAGGAGTCCATATTGGAGTCGATGTTAACGGAACTAACGATTGATGGATGAGCCAGTCCGGATCGTAGCCGTTTTTTATCAACTTACAGACTAAACATCGCGCATGACCTGTTCCCATTGGCTTAGGAACAGTTGAAGTCTGCCTCCGACGGAAGGAATCTGCACACAGCTGTCGGTCAAGATTGCACGAGAAGATGCTAAATCGTTTGGGTGAAGATTCTCGACTCCATTCGCTCCTAACGTTACCGGATCTTGGTCCGCCGGAAACCCGTCAGGAACGACCTCCATGGCCGCCCCGCGGCTTCTTGTAATACGACGGTCCGGAACCGCCGCCACGGCCATCCTTACGGTAGCCGCCGCAGCCCGAAACGCCACCCTTCTTATCATCCTCATACGGCCTCTTATTAGAGGGCTTGTATGAGGACGAACGACCAGGTCCTTGTGATCCGGATGGCCGATGGGCATCACGGCCAGGACGGAAGGGCGATCTTGGACGCTGCCTCTGCTGCTCCTGTCTATGTTGGCGGTAGGACTGCTGCGGCTGTGTCCTTTTAGTCGACTTCCACGACCTGCCGACCACTTCTTGCTCCGCAACCATTGACGCAACCTTGGAGAGAGCTTGCCATGCCGAGCCGCCGAACAAGCCTGTACCGATGAAAGGCGCAGAAGGTAATGCAGGCCTCATCTCCGGTCCTGGTTCTACACGATCGAGAACCATTCTCCGTCGCTCTGCCAATGTCCTTGTGATCACCCTGGCCAGGCAATCTTGAGACAGGCGCATGGTGTCCCGAACAACTCCGCGAGCAGCCTCTGGCACCTGTCCACCTTCCGCCGTGCAGGCCAGCATACCCTGCAGGACGGTACACCCGTGCGAGAGCGCAGCCATGGCTGCCCTCGCAGCATCTTCAATGAGCGCGAGCTCATTGAACGGGTCTTTATTGGTCTGTGAAACCAAAGGACGAGACCGCCCCTTTGCCTTCCCAGCCAACGGCCTATTTAGCGCCTCTCATTCCCCAATGGAAAGCCGTGGGACCCGGGCATACTGATGATAGGCCAGCTCCAGAAAACGGACCCTACTCCTTATCCCCTTCGGGGCCTTGGGCAATGCATACTCCGGCTGCACCAGACGGTATGCCGCAACTTCCAGCATGTCGGAAGTCTGCGTGTCCAAGGGGAGTGTTGGCATGGCAGAAGAGCCACTTGACAGAGCGCTAGCCACTCGCTCTGACATCCGCTCCATCGCCGGATCGCACTGAGATCCCAGAACAGATGCCAACCCGAGACGATCGCACATCCATCCAAGGACCTGCACCCATTCAGCCTCGGTGCAGAAAACGGACTCGTCCATTAAAGAACTCCCGTTCTCATCCTCCCTGTCTCCCTTAGATGAAAGGGCCACTGACGATCCATGCTGAGAGCTATGAGACACCTCTCTGCCAAGACAGATCGCATCCATAGCTCGACTACCAGCGGCACCGGTGTCCAACGAATCGCCGGACCCGGATTCTCCGCAGTACATCGGCTCCAGCACGGGAGCCGGGACCACGACTGCTTTACTCATGGCAGGTGACGGCACTCCGATAGGAGCCGCACCAAAAGCCGCCAGGATACCGGCAGGAACCGCAAAACACGGCTCGACTGACACCGACGTCGAAATCTCTATCCGCCTGGCAAACCCGCACAAATCCTGAGGGAGACCCCTGGGAGGTACTAGGCATTGCCGTCATTGAAATATCCGGCATGCCGGAATCCTCCACAAGAAGAAGATCTTCCTCCTCTATCGTAGGCTCTTGAGCCATGGACAGAGAAGGGGCAGGTGCTTGACCCTCCGCAGAACTAGCCGGACAACCTAAGGGTTGTCCTGCACTAGCTTGCATCGACGGGACCGTGGACTGCAATGAGTCGAACATTGCCTTGAACTGGGCCGCCCATACACCCAGAGCTGAATCCATGCGCTCATTCAGACGACCTTCCAGTCCCTTCAGAGACGCCTGGTCCAGCTTCGCCGCCTTGGCTCTCGCGATCCTCTCCAGACGCCCATGTCGATCCTTGTCAAAGTCTGCCACCATTGCCGACGACCACTTCACGCACACATCACACGGGCTTCCAACCGTATACTTCGCGCACGCTATACAGTGATGTCCTGCGTACTTGCACTTCATGAACCTGTTGCATCTCTGGCAGAGAGTATCCAGGTTCTTTGGTTTCTGCGAACACAGAGAAGAATTAAAACGCTGCACATGACAAACGATGACAAGCAATACACACAATCGACTTGATCGTTAAAAGATTTTCTTAGAACACATTAACTTTCTCTTTAATTAATGATAACCAAGCCTTAGGCAGGAAATATTTGAAACTTTTTTGAGTGAAAATTAAAAAACACGCAACTTAGCCATTGATTAACGTTAAACAACCAAGAAGACAACGCCGATCGCTACAAACACCCTCGACAATGAAGCGAGAGCTGAAAATCGGCGAAAACAGAGTGCCTAGACACGCCAAGCCAAGCAAGACATAATTCACTTTCTGTCATATGGACGCTTTTTGATGTCTTAGTGGAGAAAAATAATCCATTTTCGTAGGCCATCAACAGAGACGACAGAAAGGGTTAATGGAGACTGGTACCAGGCTCCAAATTTTCTGCAATAGTAATTCAATGGGGAACCGTGTACCAATGAACTATAGTTAACTATCCAGTGTTCAGCTGGGCATAGCAACTGCACATGTTAAGTAAACCAGCAAATGGACTATAGTTAGCAAGTAGAAATTGAGCCTTAAAACAGCAATTAGTTACCTGAAATTTGTATAGTGGTCAAGAGAATTTGTGAATCTTGTGGCACATATTATCTGACGTAGCCTCTCATGGGCTGGTGACCCAGCTTCTAGCCATGGTATGAGTGCGATCCTCTTCTCGTCTGTAAGAGCAGTGTGGTCACACTGACCAAATGCCCAACTGTGCACAGCAGTTGTGTGGTGCAGGGTACCCCTGATCTTTAGCTGTAAGCAGAATTACAATATAACTTGTCAATATTTGACAACATACCCATAAATCCGATATGATGAGCTGACGTCTTCAATACTCCTATCGATCAGCACTGAATTCAATAGGTTTCCCTCAGACTTATCAATTGTAAAACATCCAATATAATTGTAGGGAGGTTGCCACTCAGAAATCGATAGTCAGATCACCATCACCATTTTCACAGGCCTATTCTCCATAAACACCACAGCTAGTCCTTGTGACACATGTGATTTTGTCTCACCTTCCTTGGACATGTTGGACAGAAAATGTCATAACATAACAACTTGTGGATTGCTTTTGACCTTTGACTATGACCATTAAATCACAAGGTTCTTTCCTATTCCAAAGGTAATATTGCTATATGAAGTTTTGTCGTCCCAAGAAGGCCCAATTGATCGACAAGGCATATCACAAGGCATATCACGCCTGGTCAAGATAAACATGTATACAAAAGTGAGATTTTACATATGTGATTATATCATATTTATCATATATAGTTAAACCACAGGGAGCACCAAAATGTTGTCTCTTACGGCAGGTCATCGCTCAATAGAGGGTTAAATGTCTTAGTTTATTGGATTTGGGAATTGAACAAAGCGGCATGTGGCCTCTAAATATAGGTGGTCTTTGTGGTTTGACAGTAGTTTTGTATGTTGTGTATAATGTAAATCAGTAAGTAGACTATCTTACCATCAGAGTCTGTGTGTTTCCCTCACAAGCTTTAGACGAGTACCAGAAATGGTTGGTAACATGGCCAATCCAAGGCTTTAAATCAGTGCTGCCCCGTTGTAATGATGCCTGTTATAAAGAAAATGACAAATACATGTAAAATTTGTTCAGGACCAAACATATCTTGCCATTTACTCATAACATCTGCCTGTTTGATTGCAGCATAACTCAGGCATGCAAGACGGTCCCCATGTAGAATCGCATAATTTGACATAGAATATCAATTTCCTACTTCTGCACTCTTCTCAAACCTGCTACGTTTTGTCTTTCCTTGCAGCCGCTTTCCCACTCCATTCTCTGAAACATTGATGACGGTCACATTATACATCACCTGTGGTGTGCATACAGATGAGGTACTGTGTGGCCCTCTGTGCACATAAATCACTAACTTGCCAGCCAGTTACAGCAACTATGATCAGTATCAGCTATCACAGAATTCCACTATCCAAATACACAATTGACATTATCTTAAAACGGTCACACACATAATTAATTCAGCCTTTATGCACCATCTTCCCATCACTGCTGTATGCCAAGGCATCCTTATTGCTCTACCCAAGCCCAAGAAGCCACCTGGCCCTCAGCCAATCTGCTCATTGTGCTCCTCAACAGCATACGGAAGATCCTATCCAATGTTACTCTATGCCGCATCCATGCCAAGATCGATGACTTCACTGGATCATGTCAAAGTGGCTTTAAACGTGGACGCAGCTGTGCAGACAGTGAATGAGCTCATCGCGTTCTTGTGTCACGAGCCTTCAACACAATTAACTGCTACAGGATCCATGATGTACTACGCGAGGCCAGTTGCAAGGAAGACGAGCTACGACTGGGGAGACTACTGCTTGCAGACACAAAGCTGAGAGTACGAGTCAAGTCAGTCAAGTCTGTAGAGTTTGAGACATCAATCGGCTCCCCACAGGGAGGTCTATCCTCTGTGCGTTTCACCTGTTACCTTGTCGCCGCATTGAAATCTGTGCTGGAAAATTCCACAGGACAGTACACTCCAATCGATAAAGGACATGAGGAAGCTGAGAGATTTTGGCCGAGGACAAGTCACAGTGGTCAAAAGCGAAGAAGGATCGAGTGCAGTTGTAGGATATTTTTAGTAGTACAGTAATACAGTAATCATACATACAGAATTCCATGGTGTATCAGAAAGCCACTTAGTGAACGCCTCACCAGCGAAGTAAGACTTTGTCTTGCGGTGATGGTGTGGTGGAAGCGTTTGTTGGATATGATGCTTGGTGCTTTTGGTGGTTGTGGGTTCGATTCCCTGTCAATGCCAATATACCATAATGCCACGACTACTTGTACACACACACACACACACACACACACACACACACACACACACACACACACACACACACACACACACACACACACACACACACACACACACACACACACACACACACACACACATATATATATATATATATATATATATATATATATATATATATATAATTTTTGGTCTAGGCTTCCGTCCCCAATATATATCCAGTAAAGGGTTATCCTCGCAAAAGGAACACAGACATTTTAGATGCACTATAATCATTTTTAACATACCGCTGCCAGTTTCTTTCCCAGGTTCTTAGCGCCGTGCCAGATGTCAAAGCTGTGCTTAATCTCTGGATGGGTGTTCCCTATGAAATTTAGAGTACGATTACATGTAGGTAAGGAAAGAACACCTGAACACTTTTTAAATTTAGTGGCTTGGAACACATTGCTTCCCCAAACCTAGCATCAGTAGCCCAGTATTGTACACACTCCCTTCCATAGAACGTACATGTGTCTTATGCAAAATCTGTGAGAGAAAAAGGGAATTTGGTGTGAATTTGAGAGCAGTATTGCTGAAGACTGTTGCTTCAATATGAAGTAATGGCTTTCAGAAATATTACATAAAAAGTTCAATAATTGAAGTACTAAATGGATCTGAATAATCCAAGCTCATTATCTAGTATATACAGTGTATTCGATAATACTTATAGTAATGGCTTATTCCATCAAGGAAGGGCTGGTAAATGGCAAATGCACATGTATATGAAAATCATCTAGCATTGCCCATGTTGGCTAGATCGAGCATATCCTTGTTCATAAATGTATCAAGCTCTGATCTAACAATGGCGGACTTAGGATTGTGTTATATGGTGGGTGTCGGCCATGATGCTCCCCCTCAACCCTACCCCCACCCCGAGAAAATTGTAAATGGTTCATTTAACCCTTTCAATTATCGGACCATTAAACCTCATTTTCGAGATAACCATGCATATAGGAAAGCTGTTCAATATCTGAAGAATAATTTGTTACGTCCGTATCATTGAAATGGATAATGCATTCAGACAGATTGCAGGAAATTTCAATTTCCCTTTCTCCGAGATCTAACAATACTCACCATTCTGTTACTGCTGGTATACAGCTGGCCTTGACAGCTGGCTCTAGGACTATAGACTTAGAAAGCTTTACCGACTCCTTGGAACCGGGTACTCGCTCCCAACTGCCGAGTACCCGTCTACCATAGAGCTCATATTGTTTGCATAGCCACCAAACAAGAGAAATCCATGGCTTGCCTCCGTGGGGCTGGGAGGCTGGGTCCGTAACAGAATGGTGAGTATTGTTAGATCTCGGAGAAAGGGAAATTGAAATTTCCTGCATTCTCCTTCGATCAATACTCACCATTCTGTTACTTCTGACATACACCAGATTTGATCAGTAACCTGGTGGGAAGGGGCAAGCCATAAATGCTACTTTTTCCCCTTGGAGAAAGATTTAGACTTAAAAACTTGACTAACGGAGACCTAAAAGGACCGTCAAGTTATCGGAACAGAATCACATTCGCATCACTGCACCACCCCCCACCCCCACCCTTTTTCTCCTAAGAAAAGGGAGAGAACTCACGAACATGTATCTCACCTGAAACACAAATATGCCAAGAGGGTTAACTGCTCCTTGCATATTCACATGTATTAGCCTGGGAATGAGCATGAATATATAAGATGAATGAACATGATATATAGACATAATACAAAAAACTCTCACTATTGAATTACCTTATGATAATTGGACTTCAGACGTACCGCCTCCAACCATTCACTGGTCCGGCCATCAGTGACACAATCTGGTTGTCATCCTCACGCTCGACCATGCCTGCTTTAGGTTCTTTTCTTACCAAAGTGAAAAAAGGGTGAAGAGCAGTGTGGTCACTTAACTATCATCTCAAAACAGCTAAAGCGAGTGGATTGGCTGAGTCTGACACATCCCTCATATAGTAATCCGTAAATGAGGACTCACAGTGCCATTGTGCAATGGCCATGATGTCCTCTAACGGAACACCACTGTAAAGGGCGGTCGAGGCGGCTATTCCTCTAACATCGTGTGCCCTTGCGCATTGCACTTGGTGCCCAGTCGCCATCTCATGAGTAGTCTGAATGCATTCGACTACCCAACGAGAGATAGTATCCATGGATGCGGCGCCATAAGGCTTCTTATGGCAGATCCACAGATGTCTATCGTTCGACCGTAATGAGTCAGTCCGTTTTCTGTACTTAGTCAAAGCACGGACCGGGCACCAGACACTGGCATCACGATCAAACCTAGTTAACTTCGGTATTATGATCGGTTTGCCGGGATATCTCAAAGATTGATTCTTTGACATAAACTCTGCTCTTGGCAGAAGACGCAGACCCTCTCAGGAGACAATAAATCGGTCCCTCTCTGCCAAAAGCGCATGGATCTCACTGCGCCTTCTAGCTGAGGAAGCTGCCAATAGAAAAACTGCGTTTAGAGTCAAATGCTTTAGACCAGCCGAACGCAACGGTTCGAAAGGGTGCTTGGCCAGTACAATAAGCACTAAAGAGACACTCCAGGCTGGAATGACTACCGGTTGTCTCGGTCGGAGATTGCTCATTCCCCTCACCATCACATTTAACTGGGCCACCTCTGGACTATCCCTGTTGGCTAGACAAGGGATAACTGATGCCAAAGCTGACTTGTATCCAGCAATTGTGACGGGAGCTAGTCCTGAAAAGAACAGCTCACAGAGAAAGTCTGCTATTTGCTGAATAGTGGATTGAAAGGTATCAATACCCTTTTCTTCACACCAGTCTGCAAATCTGTTAACCTTGTTGTATATGACTTGAAGGTTGACCTCCTTCTCGCAGCCGCGATGAAATCAGCAGGCTGTCGAGAAAAGCCTTCCGACGTGGAACGTTGTTTGATAACATCCACGCAGTCAATTTGAACCTTTCGGGACGCTCGTGTAGGAAGCATCCCTTGGCCAGGGAGATTATGTTCGGAATCTCGGGCAACTGCACTGGGTTTTCCACCAGCAGATCTAGCAGATCCGTGAACCACGCCCTGCTTGGCCAATACGGCGCTATTAGCAGGACCAGACACGGTTCCTCCCTGATCTTCACCAATACCTTCGGCAGAAGGATGGTGGGTGGGTACGCGTAAGCGTGCATCCCTCTCCAGCTTATCGCCAGAGCGTCTGTATCGACGGCATTTGGACCTGGAATCGGCGAGACATAAGTCATGATTTGAGCATTTTCCCTTGTGGGGAACAAGTCCACGTTGGGTTTGCCCCAATGCTCGAAGATCCTTCGTAGAACTGGAGGGTTGAGGGACCATTCTGTTGGCAGAATTCTCTGTCTGCGAGACAAAGCATCCGCCAGAATGTTCAATCGGCCAGGAATGTGAGCTGCTTTCAAAACAACCGAGTAATTCCTGCACCATTGAATCAAGTGCCACACTTTGCCAACGACGGACGGGGCACATCCTCCTCGGCCGTGGCCGATACCACAGACGAGTCAACTATGGCTAGCCAAGCCAGAACCTCCGACCAGTCTACTTCCGAGGAGGACACACCCGTGAACACATCACCCGTTGACGCGTTCACGGGCCTGCCAGTCATGGCCTCCCAGCAAGGAGCCGTGGCTGATATGCCAGGCACTCCGGCACCAAATGGTTCCACCGCCACCATATGATCACCAGTCCATGGGGTAGGTCCGCACGGAAAACCGTGCGGACCCATAGCAGACGCGGAACCGTGGCCAAACAGGGGCGCCAACGGCGCCCCACATCCAACCGCCGGACCAGGCGAGATAGGTGAGTACCACGCCCGGCCCGGCACACCAGTCACCGTGTCGGCTGGCGTCAAACCAACCATCACGGGACCGGTGCCTGGTACCAGATTGGCCTCAACCACGGGCGGAGCCGCTGCACTGGCTTGCGCCAAGCCAGACAGATGGAGGACGGTTCCGTCCGGGACGGAATCGACCTCCATATTCTCCACCCGTGGCATCACAGGCCGCAGCAACCTCTCCTCTTCGGCCACCTCGTCTTCAGACTCTGAAGAGTCGTCACCAGACGAGGAAACCGTGGAGCCATCCTGGCAGATGGGCCCCACACCTGACGGACCGGCCACCGCTACTGGACCACCCGGAGGTGGCCGCAGAGAGACGGAACCCGTCAGGCCGGAGCCCGACGGGACCGCCAGGGGGCCGTACAGGACGGCTCCCTCGGTAACCAGTCCAGAACCCTGTCCAAGGACAGGGCCCGTACCAGGCGTGGAGAGAAACTGGCCCCCAACCTTCGGCAGCAGTAAGGACACCAGCGTGGGCAGAACGCTATGCAGAAAACCCTGCATAGCCGGACCGAACCACGCCGGCGGTGCCATCTCCGCCACCTCCAGCTGAGGACGTGGAGCGCCCCCACCGGCCGAACCGGACGCTCCACGATTTACCTTCGCACCACCTGACCCCACGTCAGACCCAGCCACATCCTTCTGGGCAAGGAACTTTAACATCATCTCTGCGGACCACACTGCACACACACTACACCTATCATCTAGGTTACAGGGCGTACACCTAAAGCACACATGGTCTTTAAAAAAGACCCGTACGAATTTGTGGCACTCGTCACATGATGGCGGGGCTGGCTTGGCCTATAAATAAGCACAAACCTACAATAAGCAAGTGGAACGACACACGGATGGAAGGTAGACAATTAATTTTCAAATAATTTGACCATAAATTAACTGCAACCCTCCCGCACCTCACCCCGCAATGTTACAGCAAAGATCGCATTGATTATGACGACAAGAACGAAGCGGGCATAAATACACCCATAATTGATCCTCCAGGATGTATAACGGAACCAGGAATCATATCGCATAGCATTCGGGGTATATTTACCAATTAATATAAATTATACTCCTACCGAAAGCCAAAACGATATGTGAAGAAACAACAAAATGTAAACAAACTGCTGTAGCACACGGTAAAACCGCAGACCACACATCTAATCAAGAATTTTGAAACCACCGATCATTGCAAACAGATCGTGACAACACGTAAACTTGACCATTCCAAAGTTTCCGGTACCATTTTTAGTACGCAGCACCCAGAACAAGATGCGCGAATTAATGAAAAATTTTCTTCACATAAAGATCCGAGCACCACGGGTGTGACGTCACCCGCTCGGATCCTACGGAAAACGACGTCAGCCGATATTCGTGTTAGAAATACCGTAGCAAACACCTATTTTCATATCTGCCGATTGCCTGTTGGGGTTTAAAGAAGGCGATCATCCGGCATATCTCGTTGTTAACACACGTCCCAGATTCTTTGGGGTCAGAAATTGGAACATGCCACACAACGAAATTTAGAGACCTAAGTCTTTTAAATATGGAATAATAAGGAATTATACGACCTGGTTATCCTCGGCGGTATCCATTATTATCCAAATTATCCTTTGCAAGAGATCACTAGCTATCACAATCACAGATTATAAAAAGACTTAGATTTATCCACAATCTTTGTCCACTGCGAAAAGCATGTATTGCTCTTGTTGCTATGCAAATTAAACGAAATCAAGGATTTCTTTTTTCACGAGAGAGTTGATACTTACCTCCCTAATACTTTTGATATTGCTAAATATCGGCTTTCACTCAATAAACACTCAGATTAAAACAGTTAGGTGCCCCTACTGGGCAGGGAGTCAGAGCGTAGTCTGGCGGATGCCAGCCCCACCACCGCGCATGCGCAGACTCAAAAAAGCATCCGCTTTTGTTTCTACGAGAATTCTTAATACTTACCAGATGTACTATTATGATAATGTCTATTATCTAGTCTAGCTCAAAATAAACAATTAAAACTCCGCACTCTCCTGGTCCTGCCCCTACTGTGTCCGGAAATACCATAGCCGCAGGTACCGAGTCAATTCCCAATCACAGTCAGATTCGTCTTATGTTTGCCTTGGCAAACTGCGAAAGCAGCTCAGCCTCACCTCAGCGGGGCGGCTGAGGCAGGGCCATAGTACATCTGGTAAGTATTAAGAATTCTCGTAGAAACAAAAGCGGATGCTTTTTTGATTCTACTTCGAATAATACTTACCAGATGTACTATTATGATAAACTCCGGATTTCGACAGCCAGAAAATGCCGGTGGGAGGAGGTGAGGCTCGAACCAGCACTCAACTACCATCCAACAGAGAAGGTTGTGAAGAGACTAGAACCCTGGCATACGCTTGGGTTCTGCTATCTGACTCATAGAGTGCTAAACTTCCATGGTCTAGACCGCGCTCCCCCCCCCCCCTCTTTTGTCCGCACAAAATTCAGAGGGCTGTCACTGGGGATGCAACACCCACCAGACCCGTGTCAGCCCCAAGTCTCAGCTAGGGCAGTCCAGTAGAGTGCAAAGAAGCTACTACAACTTCTAAGTTTGAAAAAATATCAGTATATCGACTAGATTTTCAAATTGGAATGAGTCTAATGTCTGGTTGACAGGATAAGAATACTCTTGTACCAGACTATTTACCTAAGCAGTCTGGTATTTCGACTGTAAGTAAATATATTTATAGTCACTTAATTAATGTAAACACTCACCATTTTGAGTGCTTGATCTTTTCTTGATCATCACAGGAGCTCGGCCCAATCCACGGTCGTACTCAGTCATGTGCATAGCGTTTGTTCAGTGTAGGCGGAAGACTTTAGTGATGTGTGCGAAGTAGTGGTCGGACGTGGCTTAGTTTAGGTTTGACAGATTGGCGACGGCTACCGGATTAAGTGAGCTGGAGATGTCGCGAAGGTAGAAATCAGTGAATGACGACTCGGCATGCCATTGTGCTACAGACATCACCTCCTCTAATGAGACACCCTTATAAAGGGCCGATGATGCTGCTAGTGCTCGGACCTGATGGGCATTCGCATGATCAATTTGCTTTCCTGTAGCGATTTTGTGTGACATCTTAATAGCGTCAACTATCCAACGAGAAATAGTATCTTTCGAGGCACGTAAATGGGGAGCTTTGAGACATAACCACAGAGATTTCGGGTCGTCCCTCCACTCATTAGTACGTTTCTTATACATTTTAAGACATCTGACAGGACACCAAACAGAAGAGTTTGGGTCATGTCTAGTTAAACTTGGCAAATTGATCGGCTGTCCTGAATATTTAAGTGACTGATTCTTTGAAAGGAAACAAAGACGTGGAAGTAGTCGTAAACCTTCACCCGTGACGACAAAACGGTCTTGTTCGGCAGCTGTTCGGCAGCTGCTGCAACCAAGAAAACTGATTTAATAGTTAACAGTTTAATATCAATAGATCTAATCGGTTCAAAAGGAGCTTGTCCTAAAACCTGTAGAACAAGATATAGATTCCATGATGGGATAGGAATTGGCTGTCTAGGTCGCAGATTGCTCATTCCTGTATGAGCAAACCCAGTATTCTGAGAAATTGACGCACCGTCAGATAGGCTCCTAGAGAAACCGACTCCAACACTGCAATCAGGCTTCTGACTCTGCTCTCCGCCGGAAAAGCTACGCCGTCCCTGAGATTGAAAAAAATTCCCAGATAAACAAACTCCTGGGATGGAGTCAGTTCTGATTTCTCTAGATTCACAATCCATCCTAGCTTCTTTAACAAGTCTAGGACTACTATCAGATTGCTGCGCAGAGTGACTGGATTCCCCGCCTTTAGCAGCCAGTCGTCTATGTAAGTGTGAACAGCTATGTTTCTCCTGCGAAGTAAAGAAGTCATGGTGAGAACCACCTTGGTGAAGACCCTCGGAGCCGTGGTCAGGCCGAAGGGAAGAGCATTGAATTCCCAAACATTGTCTTGGAATGCAAACCGCAGGTACTTCTGAAAGGGAATTGACATTGGAATATGAAAATAAGCATCCTTCAGATCTATCGACACTGCCCACATGCCTTTCCTCAGCCCTGTCATTACCGCTGCTACCGTCTCCATCTGAAATCTGGGAGAATAAATTTGTTCAATGGTTTGAGATTGAGAATTGGTCTCCACCCCCCGGTACACTTCGGAACTAGGAACATGATCGAATAGAAGCCCAGTGACGACTGACCGGTGACTAGGTGAATCGCCTTCTTCTGACGAAGCGATTCTATTTCTGACTGAATGGCGACTAGACGGTCTAATTCCCTTGGAATAGGAGTCCATATTGGAGTCGATGTTAACGGAACTAACGATTGATGGATGAGCCAGTCCGGATCGTAGCCGTTTCTTATCCACTGACAGACTAAACAGTCGCGCACGACCTGTTCCCATTGGTTTAGGAATAGCTGAAGTCTGCCTCCGACGGACGGAATCTGCACACAGTTGTCGGTCGAGATTATCCGACAAGACGCTAAATCGCTTGGGTGAAGATTCTCGACTCCATTTGTTTCCAAAGCCGCCGGTATTGGTTCCGCCGGAAACCCGTCAGGAACGAGCCCCACGGCTGCCCCGCGGCTTCTTGTGGTATGACGGTCCGGAACCGCCGCCACGGCTATCCTTACGGTAGCCGCCTCGGCCCGAACCGCCACCCTTCCTGTCGTCCTCATACGGCCTCTTACTAGAGGGCTTGTATGCGGACGAACGGCTAGGCCCTTGTGCTCCGGATGGCCTATGGGCATCACGGGCAGAAGGACGGAAGGGCGATCTAGGACGCTGTCTCTGCTGCTCCTGCCTATGCTGACGGTAGGACTGTTGCGGCTGAGTCCTCTTGGTCGACTTCCACGACTTGCCGACCACTTCTTGCTCCGCCACCATTGACGCAACCTTAGAGAGCGCTTGTCGTGCCGAGCCACTGAACAAGCCTGGACCTATGAAAGGCGCAGAAGACAACGCAGCCTTCATCTCTGGTCCTGGTTCCACACAATCGAGAACCATTCTCCGTCGCTCTGCCAAAGTTCTCGTGATTACCCTGGCCAGGCAATCCTGAGACAGGCGCATGGTGTCCCGAACAACTCCGGGAGCAGCCTCTGGCACCTGTCCGCCTTCCACCGTGCAGTCCAGCATACCCTGCAAGACGGTACACCCGTGCGACAGCGCAGCCATGGCTGCCCTAGCCGCATCCTCAATGAGCGTGAGCTCATTGAACGGGTCTTTGTTGGTCTGAGAAACCAAAGGACATGACCGCCCCTTGGCCTTCCCAGCCAACGGCCTATTCAGCGCCTCACGTTCCGCAACGGAAAGCCGTGGAACCCTGGCGTACTGATGATAAACCTGCTCCGGAAACCGGACCCTACTCCTTATCCCCTTCGGGGCCTTGGGCAACGCATAGTCTGGCTGAACCAGACGGTATGCCGCAACTTCCAACATGTCAGAAGTCTGCGTGTCTAACGGGAGTGTAGGCATGGCAGAAGAGCCACTGGACAGAGCGCTAGCCGCATGCTCTGACATCCGTTCCATCGCCGGATCGCGCTGTGATCCTAGATCAGATGCCAACCCGAGACGATTGGTCATCCATCCAAGAACCTGCACCCATTCAGCTTCGGTGCAGAAAGCGGAATCGTCCATCAAAGAACTCCCGTTTTCATCCTCCCTCTCTCCCTTAGATGAGAGGGCCACCGACGATCCTTGCTGAACGCTACGATATACGTCTCTGCCAGGACAGAGCGCATCCATAGCGCGACTACCAGCGGCACCAGTATCCAACGAATCGCCAGATACGGATTCGCCGCAGTCCATCGGCTCCAACACGGGATCCGGGACTCCGACGGCCTCAATTACGGCTGGCACTGTCACTCCGATAGGAGCCGCACCTAACGCCGCCGGGATAGCCGCAGGAACCGCAAACCACGGCTCCGCCGGCATATCCGGTTGCACAAATCGCGGATGAAAAATGCCCGACGGAACGTCGACATCACCATCCGCCTGGCAAACCCGTACAAATCCTGAGGGCGACCCCTGGGACGTACTAGGCATGGCCGTCATTGAAAGATCCGGCATGCCGGAATCTTCCATCAGCAGCAAATCTTCCTCCTCTACCGACGGCTCATGAGCCGAGGACAGAGAAGGGGCAGGTGCATGACCCTCAGCAGAACTAGCCGGACCACCTAATGGTTGTCCTGCACCAGCTTGCCTCACCGGGACCGTGGACTGCAACGAGTCAAACATAGCCTTGAACTGGGCCGCCCATACGCCCAGTGCTGAATCCATCCTCTCATTCAGCCGACCTTCCAGTCCCAGCAACGAAACCTGCTGCAGCTTCACTGCCTTGTCCTTCTCGATACGCTCCAGCCTCGCCCGTCGATCCTTGTCAAACTCCGCCACCAATGCCGACGACCACTTGACGCACACATCACAAGGGCTCCCGACCTTACACTTAGCGCACGCCACACAGTGATGACCCAGATACTTCCGTTTCATGAACCTGTTGCACTTTCGGCACAACGTGTCCGAGTTCTTCGGTTTCTGCGAACACAGAGAAGAATTAAAACGCTGCACATGACAACCAATGACGAGCAATACGCACAATAGACTTGCTAGTTAAAATTTCTTAAACACATTAACTTTCTCTCAATTTAATGATAACATGTCTTATGCAGGTTAAATATTTGAAACTTTTTTGAGTGAAAATTTAAAAAAAAACACAACTCAGCCTTTAACTAACGTTAAATAACCAAGAATAACTCGCCGATCACTACAAACACCCTCGACAATGAAGCGAGAGCTAAAATCGGCGACAACAGAGTGCCTGGATACACCAAGCCAAGAACGACATAATTCATGGGCGCCGCCATCTTGGCTAAGGGCGCATCCATCTTAGAGGAACCGAGTCGCAAGAGAAAATTAACCGAGTACCCGAATTAAAACTAAAAGTCAACGGGTACAGAAGCGACTCCAACAATGGCTATCATTATAAAACAATGTGCCAATTTAAGGAAATTTCTGACTGTGATTGGGAATTGACTCGGTACCTGCGGCTATGGTATTCCCGGACACAGTAGGGGCAGGACCAGGAGAGTGCGGAGTTTTAATTGTTTATTTTGAGCTAGACTAGATAATAGACATTATCATAATAGTACATCTGGTAAGTATTATTCGAAGTAGAATAGCACTTCCTCTGACTAATTTATTGGCTGATACACATGCAACTATTAAGAGCCTGAAGACCGAGCCGGGTCCGTATCTAGGGAGGTAAGTATCAACTCTCTCGTGAAAAAAGAAATCCTTGATTTCGTTTATTTCACATCAAGAGTATACTTACCTCCCTAATACTTTTGATATTGCCAGAATTCGACAGTGAATTCGGCGGGAGGGAGGCGAGGTCAACAGACCAGCTCATCCCTATACGCTTTTCTGCGTTTAAGGCACTTAAACTTCTGAAACTGTATGACCGCAATGTCCTATACGCTCTCTACGTACAAGTGCCATGTACTACAGGACAGAGACGAAAAAGCTCCCTTTTCGTATACTCTCACCAATGAACCACATAAATACACACCACCACCATCATATTAATAATGGGTAATGTGACAAGACAATCAACAATGGACACCCCATGCACAAGACTGACCTTGTTGAAAAGGCTGCTGACATCATCTTCCCATTGGTGAAGAATGATGCAGTCCCAAAAAAGTGGTTGTTTCCATAAATTAATTGTGAAATATATAAGCAATGAGGAAACCTCATCAAAAATATAAACCTAGTTATTTTTTCAAAATCGACAAGGCGAGAGGATTAGAGGTGTCACGGAGATAATGGTCTGTAAAACTTGACTCACAGTGCCACTGAGCCACCGACATAATATCATCCACAGGGACCCCATTAAATAGGGCAGTGGATGTCACTACGCCGCGGACACTGTGAGCCTTGGCCACGTCAACCTGCTTCCCGGTGGCGGATTTATGACAAAACTGAATGCATTCTACAATCCACCTGGAAATGGTGTCCTTAGAAGCCCTGCCATGGGGTTCAATATATGACAACCATAACGCCGACTGGTCGGTGCGCCACTCCGATGTACGTTGTTTGTACCGGAGAAGCGCCCGGACGGGACACCATGCTTTAGAATTAGGATCATATCTAGTTAAAGCAGGCAAAACTATAGGTTGACCTGGATATTTCAACGACTGATTCTTAGCCAAGAAATTAATCCTAGGTAGCAGCTTAAGGCCTTCCCCTGAAACCACAAAACGGTCATCCTCGGCTGATAAGGCATGAATTTCACTTCTACGCCTAGCCGAGGCCGCAGCAATTAAAAACACAGTCTTCAGTGTTAATAGTTTCATAGAAATGGAACTAAGTGGTTCAAAAGGCTTATCACCTAGTACTTGAAGCACTGGCGATAAACTCCAAGACGGAATCACAGGGGGATTCCTTGGTCTTAGATTGCCCATGCCTTTAATTAATACATTTAATGCATTTACTTCATCACTTCCCCTCTTAGCCAAGCAAGGAATAACAGACATTAAAGCTGACTTATAACCAGCAATAGAGTTAGGCTTGAGGCTATAGGCATCATACAGGTGACAGAGGAAATCAGCTACTACCTGAATAGATGAATCCATTGGATCAATACATCTTTTTGAGCACCATTCTGCAAATCTGTTGATTTTATAATTATATGCTCTGGAGGTTGACCCCCTCCTGGCTTTGGCCATAAACATGGCTGCTTGCTCAGAAAAGCCCTCCTTAATTCTAGATTCCTTGACAACATCCACGAAGTCAATCTGAACATTGACGGATTGTTGTGAAGGGCCTTGCCCTGGAAGATAATGTCGTCCATCAGAGGCAGAGGAACCGGATTGCAGACCAGAAGGTCCAGCAGACCGTATACCATGATCGGCTTGGCCAATCCGGGGCGATCAGAAGCACTTGGCATTCCTCCTGTCTGATTTTCTGAAGAATTTTTGGAATCAGGATTGCTGGAGGGAATGCGTATGCATACATTCTCCCCCAGCTGATAGCTAACGCATCTGTTGCGAAAGCGCTTGGATCTGGAATCGGAGAGACGTACGTCGTCATCTTCGCATTCTTCTTCGTTGCGAACAAATCGATGTTGGGTTTCCCCCAATGGTCGAACAGACGATCCGCCACACATTGATTTAGTTGCCATTCCGTGGGTAAAACACTCATCCTTCGGCTCAATGAGTCTGCTAGCAGATTTAACCTTCCCGGAATATGAACTGCTTTCAAGGTAATCTGGTGATCCAGGCACCAACAAAGCAGTCTCCATGTCATCATACAGAGACTGGGCGACTTCGTTCCGCCCTGGCGGTTTATGTAAGTCAGAACTGTTGAGTTGTCTGAACGAATAAGAACAATCTTTCCCTGAACTTTCTGTAAGAAATGTTCCAGGCCCAGGACTACTGCTCTTAGCTCTAGTAGATTTATATGTTCCTTTGACTGTTCCAGATCCCAAAGCCCTGATATCGTGGATTCTTCCAGGCAAGCTCCCCAGCCCTCCATCGATGCATCTGTATACACAGTCACCTGAGGGTGGGGAGGGGTTAGCATAACCCCCACCAAGAGATTCTCTGTGTCCAACCACCATTGCAGGTGATGAATCAGAGGCGCCAACACTGACACGTTCGAGTCCAGCGAACCTGTACTCTGGGTCCATTGTGTCATGAGAAATAACTGGATCGGCCGCCTGCGTAAGGCGCCTGAGGAATGACTGGTTCCAATGAAACCATCAACCCCAGCATTCTCAAGTAAACCCGTGCCAGGACATGACGACTGTCGCACACTGACTGAATTAATGAGATGAGTTTCTGAACTCTCTCCTGAGTAGGAAAAACATATCCTGTCTCTAGATCGAAGAACATCCCCAGGTAAACAAACTTCTGGGATGGAGTCAGCTCTGATTTTGGGAAATTGATCATCCAGCCCAAGTCTGTGAGAGTCTTCAAAACAACCTCCAGACTGGCCGATAAACTTTCCTGGGTGTGCGCTTTCAACAGCCAGTCGTCTATGTACGTGTGGACTGCTATGCTTCTCCTGCGGAGGTATGTGGTGATCGCAAGAACCACACGGGTGAAAACCCGAGGAGCCGTGGAAATTCCGAAGGGTAACACCCTGAATTCCCACTGTCTGCCCTGGAATGCAAATCTCAGGAAGCGACGGAAACTCCTGTGTATGGGGATGTGGAAATAAGCGTCCTTCAAATCTATTGAAGCTGTCCATATTCCCTTCTCTAACCCCGCCAACACCGAACGCACAGTCTCCCTCTTGAAACTGGGCGTCTCTATGAACTTGTTCAATGGGTTGAGGTTGAGAATTGGTCTCCACCCTCCGGTGTTTTTTGTTACTAAGAACAGGGTTGAATAGAAGCACGGACACCTTTGTGCCGGCTGAATAGCTCCTTTTTGTATGAGGGAATTTATTTCCTCCTCGATACACAACCTTTGCTCTGGATCTCTCGGATTTGGAGTCCAGATCGGCACTAGAGACAGTCGCGATGGCGGGCCTGTCATCCAATCGGGATGATACCCGACTGAAAGCCATCGCAAGACTAAACGGTCCTGAGTTAACCATTCCCACTCTTGCATGTGGTCGGCTATCCGGCCTCCCACCGGTCCACCTAGGGATAGAGGTGGACATAAAGAGTGCAAGAGCGGCACCGTCTCCTTTGCCAGAAACACTGGAGCGGTTCTCACCGCGGTAACCCTCCCATCAGGAACGATTACCACGCCCAGATCCTCGCGCGCCACGACCAGCACCGCGCGCACCTCGGTGCGCGGGCGGCTGCCTGGCTGACTGCGCCTGAGGAGCCTGCGGCCCCCTCGCTGCTGGCCGAATCGCACGCGGCCGAGGCCGACGCTGCGATGGTGGTTGGCCTCTGACCTGGCCACCACCACCTCGAGCCTGCAGGGGACGATACGCAGGGGGTGCGGCGCGAACGTTAGCACGACGAAGCACCTCAAACTGCTCGCGCAGCGCCCTCTGGTTATTTACCAGAGTAACCGTCTCCTGGAGGTGTCTACATCCCTCACCTCCAAAGAGACCAGGACCTGTCATAGGCGTACGCAGTAGCCTATTGTACAGGTCCTGGGACGGGCACAGATTGTCCAAGGCAAATGTGTGCCGTGTCCGGACACTCCTGGTCACCGCCCGAGTCATACAGTCCAGCGCCAGGTTGATACCATCCTGGATGGCTCGCTGGACTGTGACCGGACTTGGCTGGCGCGATGCGGATGCTGTTACTACCCCGTGTAACAGCTGGGAGACGTGGGACAGAGCGGCAATCGAAGCCCTCCCACTCTCCTCCGCATCACGCAACGCGGTATTTGCTGAACGCAACGCGTTCGAACACAAGACTCCCGTGTCAGAACGGGAGCATGGCCGCGCATCCTCACCCAAAGCCGCGCGGTCATCCACGCTCGGCTTAGGTACCACACCGTACCGCTGGTAATCCAGGGGCACGATGCAGCAACGCCTGGCCACCTCGCGCGGGGCCTTCGCGAGACGTCCACTCGACTTAATGGACGTCTCCGCCGCCTCGAACATGTCAACGACATGCTCTGCCAGTGGCAGAGAAGGCATAGCATTAACAGTAGCCTTACCAGCTAACCACGGCCTGTGGTCACGCTGGCTAGCCGACTGCTCCACGGGCGGATCTGGCCTAACACTTACCAACCACTGGCAAGCGTCAGACCAATCCTCCTCCGTGGCTAGCTGCGAGCGCTCTACAAGAGAGGGCCTTCGTCTTCCTCCTGAGCGCAAGCAACAGAGCTTGACGGCGGATACGCTGATACCCCTGGCAAGCCAGGGAGAACATGCGGGCCTGACAACACCGGCATGCTAATCTCACTGGCTTGACCAGGAGCAGGAGCCGTGGTAGAGCGCGGGGCACATACCGCCCCACCACGGCCCCGGCCAGCACCAGCGACACTCTCGGCAAGCCGAGGTATGCGGTAACGCTGGCCCTCAGCAGCGCCCAGGGCCACAGTCTGAACCATGGATTCTACTCCTGCGTGAGTAGAACCGTGGAATAAGTCGCCTGTATTCCCCGCGAGGGGTGCACAGACGTCATAATCCATGGCCACGTCCTCAGACGGCGACCCCAACAGGTAATCCTCTTCCTCCTGGCCAGACAGATTAGACTCCGGGTCAGCAAAGAGAGCTAACCCGGACTGGCCAGGGAAGGTGCCATAGGAGGTACTGGCACCCGCGGCATGCGGATACCCCTGGACTGATAAGCAGCCCGCGGGTTCCAGTGACAACCGTCCACGGACCCTCGGCGCGGCACTAAGCCTGCTGCCAGGGTCGTGGAATGCCCCCTCTAATGGGGCCACCTCTGAATCTTCGAACAACGGAAGCGTACTAAGGAAAGGTGATTCAGAGGTGGGGATTACCTGCTCCGAAGCAGGTGATGAGGACAGCAAAGGATTTGGTCCAGGAAGCATGCCACGAAGCAACTCTGGAACCAAATCCTTTATTGTCCTCCTCATCTCTCCCAACATCTCGGTCCGGAAGGCCTCCATGTCCACCGCGGACGAGGCCTTCCTCTTACCCTTCTTACTCACACCCTCTCTTTTCTGCTTCTTCTTCTCCTCCTCCACCACCTTGTCCTTCGCCTGTAAGCACAAGAATTCGGACATTAGCTCGCCCCCCCCCCCAGTGCTTACATATCTCGCAATTAATTAAGGGACCACAGGGGCTACACTGATAGCAGAGATGAGGCACAAACTTGTCCTTCAAAAACCGTCCACAGGACGCACAACCAGGTCTCTGAAACAGGGCAAAGGACGAGGAGTATGAGCAATCTAGTTAAGCTCAGAAACTCAACCAACTCAAGAGAAGGAAAATGATCATAAAGATCAATATTTATCAGAAAACCAGCTTTGGACAAACTTTAATTGTTAATAAAGAGCAAGGCTGATTATGACGTCATTAATCCTATGACAGGAAAAAATCGATCCCCAACAAACATCCAAGTGCAAGGACGAATTGTATCTCTAACCAGAACATGTGCAGAATGGACATTTCGACTACACAACCATCAGATATATACTGATAACAATGGCAAATATTGTTAATTATCTCCCTTTCCTCTCTAAATAATTAACATCACCTCATATCAATAATTAGATACCTGACACTTTGTATAGATAAACCATTCAACGTGATGAACTGGAGCACTCCACCAACTGAACGCCTCTTAACTCTCTCCACCTATAGGGGAAGGAATTGGATCAAGAGGGCAAAGTGAGAAGACCTTTATACTAGGCCTCCGACTCACTGGACATAAAATTTTTGGTTAGATAACCTAACAGTATTAGTAGGAAATGGAACCATGGTGGAGAGAAACAAACCCTCTGCTGATGTGATGTCCATTACATATCGTCACACAGACCTGTGGACATAAACACAAAGAGAGATTAGTATTATATAGCACCTAGTTGAAATAAACCAACTAAACAAGGCGCTTATCACGGTAAACGCGAGTCCCGGAAACACATTATACCGGGAGAAAAACTCGCTAATTTTACTAGAAGTCACCTGATTTAAAGGTCCTGGGCCCTCCTCTGGCGAAGTCATCCTTTCTGCCATCTTTATCAGGGATAATCACTTCCAAATTCACACAAAAAGACTATGAATTGAGTAAAGAAAAGCTCTAGCACAAAAACATGTGTAGACTCTCTGCCAATAAATTAGCAAAGAGGAAGTGCTAGTCTGCGCATGCGCGGTGGTGGGGCTGACATCCGCCAGACTACGCTCTGACTCCCTGCCCAGTAGGGGCACCTAACTGTTTTAATCTGAGTGTTTATTGAGTGAAAGCCGATATTTAGCAATATCAAAAGTATTAGGGAGGTAAGTATACTCTTGATGTGAAAAAGAATGAGCTCTATGGTAGATGGGTACTCGGCAGTTGGTAGCCGAGTACCCGGTTCCAAGGAGTCGGTAAAGCTTTCTAAGTCTATAGTCCTAGAGCCAGCTGTCAAGGCCAGCTGTATATCAGAAGTAACAGAATGGTGAGTATTGATCGAAGGAGAATTTGGGAGTTCAAGGGGTGGCTCCTGACACCATTAAACTTCTTTTTAGATCCGCCAATGGCACAATAAAACACCAGTTCTAGTCACATGTCCCCTGACTGATGTGTTTTTCGTAAAACAATTTTTCATGGGGGTTAACTCTGGTGAATCTGGACACATTCAACTGAAATGCAATCGCAACCGAGATCTTGTCATAGAGTCAACATTTGGGCGAAACATGTGCATGCATTCTAATACATGTATTATGCACCGGAAACCAGACATTTCACAAATTTGTAGATTTTCAAGGGGAAAAACAGCAGTTGCACAAAATATCAAAATGTCCATACACTTTCTAGTCCTTCAAAAGGTTTCCTAAGTTTCCATACATTTCCAATATCCTATACCTACGTATAAATACACAATTTCGATAATTAGTAGGGTAGATTAGATTATAATATGGTCTATAAGACCGTATTCCAGAATGTGATAGAGAAAGGTACGGAAAGGTAAATTGACTAGAGCACTAGCACATCATGGCACTGTAAAGCAGGATAGTTAGGAGAGAGTATGGCAATGTAGGGTAGGAGAGAGTATGGGAATGTAGGGTAGGAAAGAGTACAAGTAAAGGCAGAAAAGGATATGTTAAGTAATCTGGTAGATTATGTAGAACGGGGAGGAGTAGTGCATGTTACATGTAAATTAGACAAGAGTAAAGAAAAAATATACATACTCATGAATGCAGCTATCCCCATGTGGGCGTCAGTGACAACCTCCTTTATAACAATGCCAAACTGTTGAAAAGTTGCCATCACTTTTTTGAAGGCGAAGATCTCCATGTTTGTAGACTTTAAATCTGTCTGGCGCTTATCCACTACTACACAATCCAGAATTTCCTTTGTGTCATATTCGAGGACCGTATATGTACAATATTTGGCGCAAAAACCCGGACTATCCATCCTGCCATCTTCTGAGGAAGTAGGAATGTGAAAGCATGTGTTACCGTGCATGTTGTAAGCTCCACCAGAAACTATTTCAGCACTGCAGATTCTCTCACACAAACCACACCACCACCCCCACTACAACTAAACCAGACATTCAAATTATTATGCTGTTGACATAACAAATCTCACAAATCCGAGAAGACATTCTAAATTCATCCACATATCATCTTGCAAATAAATATACAATTGTAACAACAGTTTTGTACTGCTCACCTGGAATTATTGACCACTAGCCAAACCAAATAATATAATTCATTTGAACGTAATGGCTGCTTGAAACAAGGCACATGAGGCAACTCATGTATGCTCCAAAAAGGCATACTTTGCAGGGACACTTGAAATAACTGGCTGGAAAAAAAATTTCTGTAATTTTCTGTGAACCACGAGAAGTAGGTCAAAGCAAGTTTCAATGAGTGACCCGTGAAAAGTAGGTTATGCTGCCCTACTTTTCATAGCCAATACACCCTCTGTATATAATGCTTCTATTCACCGAGTTTAGATCCAGTATACTTTTTATACACGGCACACTTGAATATGCATCCACATATCAAGTTTACTTCCTGTATACCAAAAACTCATGAAAATACAAGTATATGTGCAGCCCGGACAAAAATATTCTATATCGTTCAATGAACCGTGAAAAGTAGGTTAAAAGTAGGTCAGACGGACCGTTTTCATACACTGCACACCTCCCTAAGATTGCATTCACACACCAAGTTTAGTGAATAACTGACTATATGTGAAAAGGTCTTGAAATTATGGCCCAGACCCCCGTAGAGGGAGAACGGACAGATAAAGCAGCTACTATATGCCTTGCCAAAAATGTTCGGGAGCATACAAATTGGCAAATCCAAATTCTGATCAGAAGTTCCGAAGCAGTTAATGAGTAGCATTTTTAAACAAAGGTTGACGGATGGATGACAGGCGGTCACCATGCATATCAGTGACCTTGACCTTTGACCGTTTGACCAAATCATCATTGTGTGATGCTGTGTTATTATAAGGAGGCATGTGTCCTTTGACCTTTTGACTGCAACGTAATTGTGTGCTGTCAGGTTCAGTGTCCAAGTCTGGCTCCAGTATGATTAACCATATCTGAGATATAAACAGAAAAGTTGAGCTAAATGGAAAATGTTAATGTTGAAAAAACCAAGGTTTTTACCAAGGTCAGTGACGTGGACCTTTGATCTTATGACCCCAAGGTCATCGTGAGATGCTGCATCATTATAAGGAAGCATGTGCCCAAGCTTGGGTCCAGTATGATTAACCAAACCCGAGATATAAACAGAAAAGTTGAACTAAACGCAAATTGGATGATGACAACACCGGACGATGTGCAGGGTACAGCAATAGCTGGTGTTATAGCCTAAAGTCGAGCTAACAAACAAAAAATCTTAAACCTAGATACCTGATATAATAACTTCTTTGCCGGTTAACTGGCGCAGTCTCTCATCCCTCATTGCTAGCCACAACTCCTCCACGACCGGAATAAGGACATGGCCCTGCAATCTAGTAAAGGTGGTCTGACTTACGAAACCTAGACCAGCCACCTTCAACATATGGCGAATCTTTGCATAATTATTGCCTGAAAACAGGACACTGGCTGCCATCTTCAAGTTCATTACTGGTATGTTTTTCAGTGTCACAGGTTGAGAGACCCACTTTCTGCTGAGATGGTTCTGTGGGCACAACTGCAACAGATAAAACTAGAACTGTGATTGCTCATCTGTTATAATTCTACACATAACGGGCAGTTACTGAATTGTACATGGGATTATTATATTTATAAACAAGCGGCCAAAGGGGCCTATATTTCTCACCTGGAACATATGCATTTCTGGAATATATGCATTTCATCGTAGAATGGCCATTGGCTATAAATAGAACCATAAGGAGTTGACCATAATTGTAACAAGAACACAGCAGCCATGTTTCTTTACGTATCAACTTCTCTGGAACACACTTTAATCAGCCTCAGGCCCTAATCATATCTCCAAAATTTCGGCCATATCCGTTCAGTGGTTCAAAGGATCATCTCGACACAAACAAATATCTCATGTTTACATGGTTACCCGATCCCATAGTTAACAATTAAATCGTCCCGCCTGTGTCATGGAACATGTTTCATTATCCATTATACAGGTCTTAATGCGTACAGACAAAAAACACCAATCGGGAGAAAAATGGAGCATAGTGGACCCCTCTACCCACATTTTAATTGCTTCAATCAAGGAGCTCTTATATGCTACCATTCATCACATCACTTTATGATGTCATCAGACATAAACCACGACGTTAGACCCTTGAGGGTCGCTACGACTCAGCCCTATCACTGGCTACCAGCACATGTGTTCCTTCACTAATGGACAGCTCAAGTGTGCCATGTCTGCACAAACTATATATGCAGCTATGAACATCATAGCTGTCCGATATAAAGAACACCAAAAGCACCCTTTTGTGCCTCAAATTCTCTAAAGCATATCCCATGCCGAACAAAATGGCATAAGCCAGATCTCCCTAGGACTGAAACAAATTTCTGTTCCTGCCTCCTCCCTATTTATTTTTGGCAATTCTCTCACCAAATAAGCCTACTCAGTCTTAACCAACAAACAGACGTTTCCCTCTTGTCATCATAACTGTGTGGTTGGCAGCCATTCTTTTAGAAAATGCACATCTGCACAAATAACTCAACAACTGAGTTCCCTAAAGACTGAATTGAATTGGGTATTCTGCCTTGGTAAGATCAGGTCCATCCTAAACTAGGCATATCAGTAAACTGATGTATGCTTCCCAAAAGGGACACTATAAACGAGGGTCCAGATAAAAATTCTCTGTAATGTCCGGTGAACCATAAAAATTAGGTCAAAAAGCATGTTCAGTGAACCACGAAAAGTATGTCAATGGTAGGTGAGGCTGACCTACTTTTGACACACTGCAGTTTCTCCATAAGATGCATCCACATATCAAGATAAGCTCCTGTATACCAAAAATTCTCGAAACTACAGCCCAGACAAAGATTTTTGGTAATATTCAATGAACCGTGAAAAATAGGTCAAAAGTAGGTCACGCTGACCTACTTTTTAGACACTGCACATATTCTACATAAGATGCATCCACATATCAAGCTTCATAATCGTACATATATGCCTTGAAACTATGGGCTGAACAAGCTTGTAGACTAAACGAAATCAAGGATTTCTTTTTTCACGAGAGAGTTGATACTTACCTCCCTAATACTTTTGATATTGCTAAATATCGGCGTTCACTCAATAAACACTCAGAATAAAAACAGTTAGGTGCCCCTACTGGGCAGGTAGACAGAGGGTAGTCCGGCGGATGCCAGCCCCACCACCGCGCATGCGCCGACTACTACTTCCTCCGACTAATTTATTGGCTGACACACATGCAACTATTAAGAGCCTGAAGACCGAGCCTCTGTGGGGTGGAGAGGCCGGGTCCGTATCTAGGGAGGTAAGTATCAACTCTCTCGTGAAAAAAGAAATCCTTGATTTCGTTTATTTCACTTCAAGAGTAGACTTACCTCCCTAATACTTTTGATATTGCCAGAATTTGACAGGGAATTTGGCGGGAGGGTGGCGAGGTCAAAAGACCAGCTCTTCCCTATACGCTTTCACGCGTTCACGGCACTTAAACGTCTGAAACTGTGTGAAAACACAGTCAGGATTTGATGACATCGGCTAACACCAACCGATGGATGAGATGACCGAATGTCATATGCGCCCCCCCCTTCCTTCCTGGGAGGAAGACTAGAATGACCTCAATGTCCCATACGCTCTCTACGTTTCGAGAATGCAAATCTCAGGAAGCGACGGAAACTCCTCGCTATGGGAATGTGGAAATAAGCATCCTTCAAATCTATTGAAGCTGTCCATATTCCCTTCTCTAACCCCGCCAACACCGAGCGCACAGTCTCCATCTTGAAACTGGGCGTCTCTATGAACTTGTTCAATGGCTTGAGGTTGAGAATTGGTCTCCACCCTCGGGTGTTTTTTGTTACTAAGAACACGGTTGAATAGAAGCCCGGACACTTTTGTGCCGGCTGAATAGCTCCTTTTAGTATGAGGGAATCTATCTCCTCCTCGATACATAACCTTTGATCTGGATCTCTCGGATTCGGAGTCCAGATTGGCACTAGAGACAGTCGCGATGGCGGGCCTGTCATCCAATCGGGATGATACCCGACTGAAAGCCATCGTAAGACTAAACGGTCCTGAGTCAACCGTTCCCACTCTTGAGTGTGGTCGGCCAGCCGGCCTCCCACCGATCCACCTAGGGAGAGATGTGGACATAAGGAGTGCAAGAGTGGCACCTCCTTCGCCAGAAACACCGGAGTGGTTCTCACTGCGGTAACCGGCCCATCAGGCACGATTACCACGACCAGATCCTCGTGCGCCACGCCCAGCACCGCGCGCACCTCGGTGCGCGGGTGGCTGCCTGGCTGACTGCGCCTGAGGAGCCTGCGCCCCCCCCCCCACTGCTGGCCGAATTGCACGCAGCCTAGGCCAACGCTGTGATGGTGGGTGGCCTCTGACCTGGCCACCTCCAACTCGAGCCTGCAGGGGACGATACACAGGGGGTGCGGCGCGAACGCGCTCCCGACGGAGCACTTCAAACTGCTCACGCTGCGCCCTCTGGTTGTTGACCAGAGTAACCATCTCCTGGAGGTGCCTACATCCCTCACCTCCAAAGAGACAAGGACCTGCCATGGGCGTACGCAGTAGCCTATTATACAGGTCCTGGGACGGGCACAGCTTGTCCAAGGCAAACGTGCGCCTCGCCCGGACACTCCTGGTCACCGCCCGAGTCTTACAGTCCAGAGCCAGGTTGATACCATCCTGGATGGCTCTCTGGACTGTGACCAGGCTCGGCTGGCACGATGCGGATGCTGTTACTACCCCCTGTAACAGCTGGGAGACGTGGGACAGAGCGGCAATCGAAGCCCTCCCACTCTCCTCTGCATCACGCAACACGGCATTGGCCGAATGCAACGCGTTCGAACACAAGACTCCCGTGTCAGAACGGGAGCCTGGCCGCGCATCTTCACCCAAAGCCGCACAGTCATCCACGCTCGGCTTGGGCACCACACCGTACCGCTGGTAATCCAGGGGCACGATGCGGCAACGCCTGGCCACCTTGCGAGGGGCCTTCGCGAGACGCCCATTCGCCTTGATGGACGTCTCCGCCGCCTCGAACATGTCAACGACATGCTCTGCCAGTGGCAGAGATGGCATTGCGCTAGCAGTAGCCTTACCAGCTAACCACGGCCTGTGGTCACGCTGGCTAGCCGACTGCTCCACGGGCGGATCTGGCCTAACACTTACCAGCCATTGGCAAGCCTCAGATCAATCCTCTTCCGTGGCTAGCTGCGAGCGCTCTACAAGACGGGGGCCTTCGTCTTCCTCCTGAGCGCAAGCAGCAGAGCTTGACGGCGGATAAGCTGATACCCCTGGCAAGCCAGGGAAAGCATGCGGGCCCGAAAGAACAGGCATGCTAACCTCACTGGCCTGACCAGGAGCAGGCGCCGTGGTAGAGCGCGGGGCAGATACCGCCCCACCACGGCCCCGGCCAGCACCAGCGATACTCTCGGCCACCTTCTGAGCCGTGAACTCTACTCCTGCGTGAGTAGAGCCATGGAACATGTCGCCTGTATTCCCTGCGAGGGGTGCACAGACGTCATAATCCATGGTCACGTCCTCAGACGGCGACCCTAACAGGTAATCCTCTTCCTCATGGCCAGAAAGATTAGACTCCGGGTCAGCAAAGAGAGCTAACCCGGACTGGCCAGGAAAGGTGCCATAGGAGGTACTGGCACCCACGGCGTGCAGATACCCCTGGACTGATAAGCAGCCCGCGGGTTCCAGCGACAGCCGTCCACGACCCCTCGGCGCGGCACCAAGCCTGCTGCCAGGGTTCTGGATCGCCCCCACTAATGGGGCCACCTCTGAATCGTCGAACAACAGAACCGGCCTACGGAAAGGTGATTCAGAGATGGTGATTACCTGCTCTGAAGCAGACGCCGAGGACGACAAAGGATTTGGTCCAGGAAGCATGCTACGTAGCAACTCTGGAACCAAATCCTTTATCGTCCTCTTCATCTCTCCCAACATCTCAGTCCGGAAGGCCTCCATGTCCACCGTGGACGAGGCCTTCCTCTTACCCTTCTTACCTACACCCTCTCTCTTCTGCTTCCTCTCCTCCTCCACTACCTTGTCCTTCGCCTGCAAACACAGAAAGTCAGACATTAAGTCGCACACCCCCCCCCCCCAATGCTTGCATACCTCACACTTAAGCAATGGCCCACAGGGACTACAACCAAAGCAAAGGTGAGGCACAAATATATCTTTCAAGAAGCGTCCACAGGACGAACAACCAGGTCTCTGAAACAGGACAAAGGACGAGGACAATGAGTAAGTTTGTTAAGGTTAGAAACTCAAAACCAAACTAAGAGAGGGAAAATGATCATAAAGATCAATAATTGAATAAAACCAGCGTTGGACAAAACTTTAATTGTTAATAAAGAGCAAGGCTGATTATGACGTCATGATCCCATGACAGAAATTAAATCGATCCGAACCAACAACAAGGTGTGCGGACGAATTGTATACATAACCAGAACATGTTAGAATGGTCATTCAGACTACACAACCATCAGATACACAACGATAACAATGGCAATTACAGTTAATTTTCTTTAAATAATTAACCTCACCTCATATCATTACTTAGATACCTGATACCTTGTATAAACAAACCATCCAACGTGATGAACTGGAGCACTCCACCAACTGTACGCCTCTTAACTCTCTCCACCTCAGGGGAAGGAATTGGATCAAGAGGGCAAAGTGAGAAGACCTTTATACTAGGCCTCCAACTCACTGGACATAAAAATCTTGGTTAGATAACCTAACAGTATTAGTAGGAAATGGAACCGTGGTGGAGAGAAACAAACCCTCAGATGCCGTGATGTCCATTACATATCATAACCGATACCTGTGGACATAAACACACAGAGGGAGATTAGTCTTATATAGCACCATGTTGAAATAAAACAACTAAAACACGCGCTTATCACGGTAAACGCGAGTCCCGGAAACACATTACACCGGGGAAAACTCGCTAGAATATATTAGAAATCACCTGATATAAAGATCCCGCGCCATCCTCCGGCGAAGCCACTTTATCCGACATGTTCAGGTACTATCCTTCTAATATATTCACACTCTTAAGACTACAAAATGCATTGATAACAGTGAAAGTTGAAAAAAACACAAAAACATGTGTTCTCTCTGCCAATAAATTGGCAAAGAGGAAGTAGTAGTCGGCGCATGCGCGGTGGTGGGGCTGGCAATCGCCGGACTACCCTCTGTCTACCTGCCCAGTAGGGGCACCTCACTGTTTTTATTCTGAGTGTTTATTGAGTGAACGCCGATATTTAGCAATATCAAAAGCACCGTTAAAATTCGACTAAAGGACGCAGTTTTTTGGTCAAAACACATGTACTAGAAAGGGGGGTGCGTACTATAATCGAGAACATTCATTCCGCACATTTTTGGGTCGAAATTTTTCTTAAAAAGTCACAGATTATACCACTGAAATTGAACTAAATGTTACCCTAGCCAATTCGCGCCGCCTGACGACTTTGTTTAATGTATACTCCAAAAACACCAAGCGGAAGTGAAATTATTAAATTGGGGCGCCTAAATATTGCTTATTCTTTAATACATATCACTTATTACATCAAAATTAATCCAAAATTTGACATAAAATGGCGTCGAGAAAAGATACGTGTATAAATCACGTGATTCGCCTCCAATCGCAAAAGATCTTTATTCTAATTAGGGCGAGTACTTGGATATAAATATTCCGGACTCGGAACTCGGAAATTGCTATATATCATCATTGCGTGATAGGAACTGAATGTTCCCGTACCTGTTTGATAACCAACTCCCGTTAGCGCATAAGATTACACAGCGCCTCCAATCACAAAAGAGCCAGATAACCAACTCCCGTTAGCGCATAAGATCACACAGCGCCTCCAAACGCAAAAGAGCCATTACAATCTGTTTATATCACGCGATTTCGATGTTTTCATGGAGACATTTTATGCCAAAATTAGATTGATTTTGATGTAATAAACAATCTTTGTTGAAGATACACGATATTTAGGCGGTCCTATTTAATAATTTCTCTAACATCATGATAATTTTTAGTCATGCATTAAACATGACGCGGAGTGATGGTTATTTTTGATACCAATTTTCGATTTTTTAAAGGTACGTTTTTTCTATATTTAACAGCATCTTATACTTGAATACAAGAGTTTTTTGGGCGGATTTTGGTCAAATTTGGGACAGCGTCCTATATTCGAGGGCGGCCTTTAGTCGAGAAATTACAGTATTAGGGAGGTAAGTATACTCTTGAAGTGAAATGCAATGTTCAGTGAACAGTGAAAAATAGGTCAAATGTAGGTCATGCTGACCTACTTTTCGCACACCGTCTCCATAATATGTATCCACATACCAAGCTTCATGAACGTACATATAAGTCTTGAAACTATGACCCGAACAAGCTTGTAGAGGAGGAATGGACGGACAAAGCGGCGACTATAAATAGTGTTATAAACTACTGTGCACACTACATGTAAGACACAGGAGACCAAAAAATACCCAAACTATTTTTTGGGTATAAATACAATGTACCCAAATATCCAACAAACACTGCAGATATGCAGCAGATAATACCCAATTTGAGTATTTGTTTTGGCTACCCAAGAAAACATCCTCAATGAGCACGCGCGGACATGCTCAAAGGTGAATACCCAAGCCGTACCCAATTGCCTATAAATAGAGGGCACTAAAATGACTAAATTAGTGAGCACTAGGCATCCGACCTTTTTATTAACTCGAGAACAGCAACAGGTATCAATCACTGATGACTGTGACTTTCTACGTTTTACTAGCTTATCATTAAAACAGGTCCAGTGGTTCTGAAGTCGTAGGACAGAAACAAATTTGCTAACAGATAGATGGACAGATGGATGACATGTGCCATCACATAATACTTATCTCATGACGGACGTATAAAATGAGTTGCGTTAAGCAACACATATCTTCAGTCAACACTAGATATGGGAAAGGTTACCATTCGTTATATTCTCTAGTAAAAACGTTGAAAGTTTCTAAGTAGCATAACACCATGTCTGGTATCAGATAAACTTGATTAATGTGATAAAGCTTGCTGGTTAGATATTTCATGATTGGTCATAATTAAAGACCTAGCTCTTTGATGGCTGGTAACCTAATACCAAAAATGCAGATTTGCCATAACGATTGCGAACAAAAACATGTCAAGAGCAGAATGGAGTCCAATCTTGCATTTGAATTAGATGGAAGAAGAGACAATTCAGTGGTATTAACACCTACATTGTAACAATAACAGTCTGAAGTAACATGAGCATACATGTCAGGGCTTTAGATTTACCTTATGTGGGCTCACCACCTATCAGGTCCGGGATCCATCAATGCCCCTAGGGTGTGTAGAAATCAGACTTGAAATCTGATAGATGGATAGGGATTTTGAGCTATTTTAGTTTTAATGGCACCATCTCTGAATGGCGAGAAAATGTCACAGAGTCCATCTCTGAGTATTTAATTGCCTGGAAATCAGTTGATTACTGTTCATAGCAGGCAGTAGGATAATTTGGGATCACCAATATGGTCGGATTTCATGTGGGCACAACTTCCAAAGTCACAGATAAGGGGTAATCTAAGGCCCTGCATGTTGGTGATAGTGAGCACCACCATTTCACTGTATCACTGACTACAACATACATGAACTTACCCATTCTAACTCTACAGCTGTGCCATTTGACGTCACCTGAATTGACACAGCCTCGCCGCACCCATCTGTCGAACAGTCTGTAATGGCCCGGAGATTTGCCAACTTTAGCAACTGCGCTTCACATGCAACAAAACCATGTTTTGGGATCTGGTCATAATTGATGACATCAGCATCCGGACTTATGGGCTCTGGATCTTCCTGATCAGCAACATAACAATCATGAATGTCATCATGAGCATAAGTCTCGTCTAGGTTCTCAGTAGCCGCATGATTACTACAAATTAATAAATAAAATTCAAACCATCAAAATAGAAATCAACATTAAAGGTTTACTTACAATAGTTCATGTGAGTGTGCGTGCATGCATACGTGCATATGTGTGACAGTGTGTGCTATTCAGGGTACGGTATATGCTGAAAAGATCTTGCTCAAAGTCTAGTGAAATCAGGTGAGCCCTATTCCATGGAATGCTATCTTAATATCCTGAATTTCTTCTCGCAAGAGAAGAAGTGCATGGCCAGAGAAGCCATGTGCAGGTGGGTGGGTGGATGAATGCTGTGATCAGCGATGGTTGTGTTGGTGAAATGGACCAGCAGAGTGAATGTTGTGTATACATTAGTTACAAATGTATGGTCACTCATTACACTAAGAACAGACCTAATGTGATCAAGTTTACTCAATGAAAACTAGATTGATCGGTCGACGATGCGTCATCGCAAATCTCCACGTTCACTGCTTTGAACTTTTGCTAACCCCACAACCCACCCCAGGGGCAGAGCCAAATGTAAACAGCCTTTTGCACTCAGCAATCATCTGGGTAACTCACATACCAAACTTGGTTGAATTTCGTGCAATAGTGTCAGAGGAGTTGCATTACAATCAATTTCATGACCTTTTGACCCCATCCCCCACCCCTGGGGGTGGGGCCAAATGTAAATGTGCTCAGGTACTCCACATTGATATGAGCAACCCACAAACCAAATTTGGTTAAATTCTATCCATCAGTTTCGGCGGAGATGAATTACAATCAATTTTCGCAGGTTAAAATTTGACCTTTTAACCCCACAAAAGGTAGAGCACCTTGGGGGCAGAGCAAAATCTAAATGGCCTCTTGCAATCCGCAATCATATGGGTAACACAGATATCAAATTTGGTTCAGTTCTGTCTAACGATTTCAGAGGAGTTGCGTTACAACTGATTTGGCCTTTTGACCCTTGCCACGTCCCCCTGGGGGCGGAGCCAAATCTAAATATTGTCTGGCAAAGCGGAATCATATGGGTAACCCACAGACCAAATTTGATTTAATTCCACCCAAATGGTTTGGGAGGAGATAGCGTGATGGACAGACAGGCGGACGGAGGTGATTACAATATCCCTGACTTTTTTTTAAAACACGGGAATAATCACCAATATTATACACCATCAGAGGACCAAATGTAGATTATGCTGGCACCAGTGATATATGTGTTCACTTGATTAATGTGTACACAGTACTAAAGGTATATGCTATAACAATTATAATTAGCATAACCTGGGTGTTGCCGCTGCCGAAACCACTCCCGGCACAACACATATACTTCCTCCTCTGCTCAACTAAAAGCCAAAATCTATACTAGATTGGCGAGTCGACGGCACATCACTGCAAACTGTGCCGGAGCCAAATTTAAATGCCAACTGTCTTGCATCACACAATCATGTGGGTAACTCATATACTAAATTTGGTTGTATGCGATCCATCGGTTTCAGATTTGCATTACAATCAATTTTCGCACAGACACACACAAATGGGTGTGACCGCATAATCACCACCTTTCTTCAAAAAACATTGGAGATAATAACTGATAAAATTGTGTGCAGTAAACTTACATAATTGTGATATCTGGGATGTAATCAGGGTCTCCTGAATCATCTACCATAGTTAGATCAAGAGAAATCCTGCAATTAAAAAGAATTTAGTTTTCATCATATATTATTTCTTGGGTGAGGGGTGTGGGGGTGGGACTTCATGAGAGATTTAGATGAATATTTTAAAAGCAAATCGGCCCAAGTCAACATATTTTCACAATATTCAAGGGCTTTTGGTATAACATTGTCTTGAAATTGTGATCCTGGCATAGTATGGATGAAATGTTAGCAATAAACCACACAAGTGCAGCATTATCTCTAACATCTTCTGTGTCAGAGTATATGCAATTGTATAACATGTATAATGGTTATTCAGCCAACACGGCATGTGCCGTGATCATAAGGAACGCCATTTGCAGGCCAAGGGAAATCTATTTTTGTAAATGTACCGCTGGAATGACTGGATCTGTAACCGAGCCAGTCATTCCAGTGGTAAATTGTCAAAAATATTCGTCATGGCCTGCACGTTGGGAAAATAACCCATGATGGCCACTGACCCACAATCCATTTATCTAACAGAAAGTAGTGCAAAATTTGATGTCGTCATACACAAACATTAATAAAACCAATTTTGGTCTCAAAAAACATACAAAAAATTCCAATATATGGCCGCCAAAATGCTAAATTCAGATTTGTCATGTCTTTTATGGTAAGACTTGCTCTTCAGGATTCGTACACCTTTCTATGTTTGAAATTCCATGCCTTCTCCATGCCTTTTCATGACCAAACTTAACAAATTCCATGGCTTCCAAGAATTAATATCTAGTAGATTTGTGTTTATGACATAGCTACATAAATTACGATCCAGGTTATTCTGCAAATTTCTGAATATTGCGTCTTGCACCACCCAAGCCATAGCCTTGTATTGATATTGATAAGCTGTTGCCATAATTTGTATTGCATAGAGATGATAGAGGTGATGGCGGTAATTTAAGCCAACATATTTGTTTTATATTTCAAGGTTATCATTTTCTATGACCTATGACAAAAAATGCAGATTTTCCATGACTTTCCAGGGCTGGAATTTAAATTTTCAACTTCCATGACTTTCGAGGATTTCCATGACCTGAGTACGAACCCTGTCTCTTGAACACACTTGCATGGCCCTTACATGTACATGTAGTTCCTAATCATCCATAGCTTTAAATTATCAACATGAACAAATTGCATGACCTCCAAAAATGAATATTTATATCCAGTATAGTCAAGTTAGTTTTCAAAATATTCAACAACATATCATTGCATCATGCACACTCTACTATATATCAATAAGAAAACGTTGACATTAAATACCTGCAGCAACGGCCAGAAAAAGGAAATGGGAAGGTCAGAAAATGGGACACGCAAGACAAAATTTCAGAGACATAAGTTTCTATATATCTAGAGAAAATAAAATGAAAGAATATGACCTGAGATTTAGAGGCTCCTGCCATAATAAATCCAGTAATCCAGAAACTAGCAACAGCAAATAGGCACAGGGAAAAACACAAAGAAAACTAAGATTTCTCCAACAACAAAAAGCAAGTATTCTTTTGTTGCTATGCAAACAAGAATGAGTGTCTCTGGCAGGCAGGTACCCGGTTGTTGGGAATCGGGTACCCGGTTCCAGGAGCCGGTAAAGCTTTCTAAATCTAGATTCCTAGAGCCAGCTATCAGGATACCTGTATTATCAATGATTAGTGTAATGGTAAGTATTGATCGAAGGAGAAAAGGGCCAAGCTCTGGTATTTGACATCAACTAAACTGTACCTTTACAATGCTGATTGATATGTTAAATAAATATCATAAAGTTAATTTTGACCAGGTTTGGTATTAACTCACTCTAAGTCTTCAGAATGAACAGAGTAATCATGTGTGCGTGTAGTCATGGTTGTTGACAGTGGTGGTGCGTCCATCGATGTTGATGTGCTCGCTGTGGCTTGCCATGTCAATGGGCCTGGGATTGGTGGTTCAAACTGGACTTTCCTGTAAAATGATGCATATGACATTTATACTGATTAAGGCATGTCTCACATCACACAAGTCCAATACTCAAGGTCATCGCTGAAAAAAATCCGCCAATCACATTTCTGTATACAAATTGGGAAGACTATCATCATACAGGTAGGATCTTTCCAACGAAATTTGGTTAAAATGTCAAATTATTTAGGTTGACATGTTTACCCTTTAGCACTCATAATAGCCAAAAATGGCGTCTGCAATGGTCATGAGAAATGTCCATTTGCAGAACAAGACTTTTTTGGAAAATTTACCACTGAAATGACTGGATCATAGTTTTATCTTGGTCTGCAAATGGACATTTTATATGAGAAAATTTAGTTTCTTGATCAAATTCGAGGGTTAAAGCAAACGTTGATTGACAATAGGCGTGACATAATGCCACTTGGCTTTTTAGGCCAGGTAAGTTAATAACTTAATAATGGGGTAAATGGTCATGGCACTGGTATCTCTGAAACTATTGACCAATGTTGAAATCTTCCCTTACACTCACTACTGGATACATAGTGCAAGTGTATTCCTACTCTAAAAGTATAATCTTTCCACATTAGCTCCAATATTTTGCAAAACTTTCAAGCGGCCATATGTTAGATCGATTAAATCTTTCAATGGTGAAATAGCTTTACCTGAATTTGAGATACAGGAAAGCTGGACTCACTATTTTGAAAATTACTTGACTGGAAGCCTTAGGTAGCAATGACGTCACTTTAAAGGTATTTTCAAAATATTCAACCACTTTCCGGTGACTGTATGGTTGCATTGATATCGCGATACTAGGATTTCATCAGTGAACATTAGGTGCTTTTATGTAAATTTTGAACGGATTTTCCATAAATACCTAAAAAATTACAAAGCGTGATGTCTGAATATTTTCCAATCAGTTTCACTCTGAAAATGATCTTTGATTTATATTTGTCATAAACTAGGGCACGTAGATCTCTATTTCCTATATAATTTGTAGCTTATGGCAAAAGGTGCACAGTAACCAAATCAAGAGCTAACAGTTCTAAAATTGTCTAAAAATTGTCCACCACTGCAACCTAATTTTACTATTGGCAGCAATGTGAAAATTGGCATTTAACCTATATGTCAAAATGTATGTCTTACATGATATAGGTGATTGACAGTGTATGCCTTTTGGGCGCAGACACTAAATTAGAAGTCAAAAGTTCTAAATTTAACGAAAGGAGCTACTGAAGTATTCACGGTTTGTACACCTTTCAGTATTTGAAATTCCATGACTCTCCATGACTAAATTTAAAAATTCCATGACCTCCAAGAATCAATAACTACGTAGGTCAAAGGCAGTCAAATTTGTTTCAAAATGTTCAACAGCACATAGTGAATCATATGGAATTCACTTTATCTAGGGCAAATGGTCAACATGTGAGAATTTTTGGTACATTTAAAATAAAATCTGAGGTTTTCACATAAGAAATTGACGAATAAAAATTCTGAATGGAAGTTCTAGAGCCTATGATCATACATGTAGCATCCTTTCAGCCTAACTTGGTTGAAATCGGTCAAAATGGTAAAAAGCAACGTGACCATTTGTAGTAAATTTTGAACAAAATCTAAGATATTGACACAAAAAATTGCGTATTAATCCTTTAACACTCGTATTTGCCAAAGACGGCTTCTGTAGTGGTCTTGAGAAATGTCCATTTGCAGACCAAGAGAAGACTATTGTTGAACATTTTTCTAAAATAGTCTTCACTTGGTCTGTAAATTGACATTTTCTTTGAAACTTAAAAAAACATTTTGTAACAAATTTAAGGCTTAAAGCCTTAAATTTGCTTCTATTTGGCCAAGGCATTCAAGAAAAAAATTGAAAGAAATCCATTCCTTAAAATGGTTACTTTCACGAAAATATTGCGCACTAATTGATAACACACTGGGGAAAATTTGACAAAATATGAGTCAAAAGAGCCTTATACAGGTATATAACACACAGTCGTAGTTCAGAAATATTGCAAATCATATTGTTCCGACGAACGAAAATTGGTAACTTTACCGCTAGATTCAAAATAATAATCGCTTATCCGCTAAATATCTGGCTATTTTTATTAATATTAACAAGTTTATTTCATACTTTAACCGTAATAGAATGCAGAAAACCACCTATGAGCGAGAAATACATTCAATATTCAGGGCAATCCCCATATGCTAGCGAGAGCGAGATATCATCACCATATAGTTATCATAATGTAACCAATTCGGCCGGGACGAAATCGCCCAAATGAAAAAAAATGTCGCCAATAAATATACTGCTGAATGCATACGCTGAGTAGGAAATAGTGAATTTATTGCTCAAATTGTTTTAAAAGCATCATCTATACATATTTATTATTAATTTGGGATATTGGCATTCGCGGTGTCACAAAGCTGTTTTTATTTTATTTCCAGTCCAGATATAGTTCAGTGGAATGCCTCCAATCACAAGAGTTTAATTTGGCCTTCCAACATAAGAAGCGATCTAACCTCATTTTAATTCTTACGTTGTTTTGGGTCATTTTATGTTGGTCGGACATATGACTTTGATAATGAATGAAATCATGTGATCGCAGCGATAAAGAACTGAAATGTGTATTTCCGAGCTTTATTTCCTCATTTTACATTTGTATGCCATCAGATTTTATATTTATCTAGGGAGATTATCATTTTCCATGACTTTTCCATGACTTTTATCAAAATGACAATTTTCCATGACTTTTCCAGGCCTGGAACTTAGACTTAGTATTATCATTCCACATAGATTTCCTATAAATACTTATAAATAGAGCATTTTCAAGGGATTCACATCAATTTCTGTTTAAAATCGAGGATAACTGTCAAGAAAGAACAAAATATATCACGGTTACTTTATATAACGGACAAGCAGCCAGCTGGATGAACTATTAGCGCTCAAATCAACCAAGCTGTAAGTCCTGTGAAGATGTTTCCACATGTACCCTTTAAAATGGGTACACAAAATTTCACAAATATACATGTAGCATTCATTTTACAGACTTGCTATTGGACAAAATTTATCAGTCTTATAACAACCTGTATTAAGACTGATGTCAACTTGTCAAGTTTTTAGAGGAGTTTTCTGAAACGTGGGACAGATTAACATCAGTACTACGACAATAGGTCAATTTGTTATATGGCACATGACACAGAAATAATTATTACCTCATTCTTGACAGGTGAATTGGCGGATTGGCATCACTCAGCTGTTCTATTCCAGATGGCATACTGCAATGAGAAATGATTCAGTAAAAAGCATCAAAAAGTATAATCAACTACAGTGCGCAGTCGATGACACATAATCAAAAATTCACACGCCTTCACCGCTTTGACCGTGATCTTTTGGCACCCTCCCACCTTGTAATGGGACGGAAGTGTGTGTGTGTGTGTGTGTGTGTGTGTGTGTGTGTGTGTGTGTGTGTGTGTGTGTGTGTGTGTGTGTGTGTGTGTGTGTGTGTGTGGTGTGCGTGTGCGTGTGCGTGTGCGTGTGCGTGTGCGTGCGTGTGTGTTTTCACAGCAACTCTGGGTGGCAGAGCCTAAACTAAGTATTTTCTTGCACTCCGCAATAGTAAGTCACATACAAAGTTTTGTTTGATTCTGTCTATTTCGGAGGAGGTATTGGGACAGACAGAGGTGATTGACACACATTCTTACAAAGAATACGGGAATAATCAGCAGAGTAAAAAATTACATACTTCAGAGAAATTCATGGAATTTTCTACTGATCCGTACTTTCATAACTGGCACAGAATATAAAATTAATCCAATGCTCTGAATGCACCGTTTACACCATATTATTATGATAATTAATCAATACATCATCAAGTAGTCAAAACATTTGCTTACATAATGTCCATTTGCAGGCTAAGAGAATAGTATTTTTGAAAATGTACTATAGGAATGACTGGCTCGTTTATCATGCCAGTCATTTGTGGTAAATTTAAAAAAATACTATTCTCTTCGCCTATAAATTGACATTTCTCATGAGGACTGCAAAGGATATTTTGGTCGGCTAGATCACTAAAGGGTTAAAATATCACAGATTACATAAACTGGCTAATGAAGTAAGCCTTAAATCCTGTTTGAATTGTGTCATAAAACTACTACTGCTGAAACAGTCATCTAGCCGGATCAGTTACTGTCCTAAAGCAGCGATCTGATTACTGAAATGCGGAAAAAGCCTAGTATCACAGGATCAGTGGTTTATTTCTAACCCTGCGACCTACATGTATTTTAACTTGATTACAGTACTGGTGTATGATATATTTATAATGTTGTATATCAGATTTAAAAAAATACCATTTAATGCACTGTTTTATCCTAAGCTGTTTAACGACTTGCATACATTAGATTGATTAAGAATAAGATGGCAAAATATGAATATTGCTTCATAAATTTGTCACATGGTACATGTAGTCAATTATAATATAAACACACACCTTTCAGATTCAGATGTACTTCTGGCCACCATCCTAGTCCAATGAGCATGCGGGGCTGGTGTTATTGCTGGTGTCGACATTAAGCTTGCCTCTAGATACCTTAAAACAATACAATTTAATATAAGTACATTTAAACAATTTAATATAAGTACTTTTTTATAGCTTTGATGACGACAACAAATAAGAAGTGACATTACGTTGTGTATCAAAGTCTGAATAAGTTCAGTGCAAAAGGGGGTCATGTGGCCCCTCTCCCCGCCAGGCCATGGAGGTCTCCCTTCTCGGGTGGTTTAAAATGAAATATACTGGACTGTTGATTGCTGGTCATCACAAATTCCCAAGCTTCATCGTTTTGACACTGACCGCACAGACACACCAGTGTGTGCGTGCGTGCGTGCGTGCGTGTGTGTGTGTATGTTTTGGGGTGGGGGGGGGTCATTAAAATTCCTTGGTAATTAAGTTCTTATGATACATGTATTTGATCATTCGACCCACCCAGACCCTGGGGCAGGCACACAAAAATACATCGTTGTACTCTATATGGATAGCTCAGTAAACTCACATACCAAACTCGATTTAATTCTACCAAACATTTTGGATAAGATTGTGCAATGAACTTTGTAATTTAATTCCTATGATATCTGACCGCTTGACAATCAACCTCAGCCCAGGCTGGGGTGTGAGGGGTGTGGGGCGATCCAAATATACAACATTGTCTTGTATCACCACAATCATGTATGGGTAACTCACACAGCAAATACGGGTGGATTCCGTCTAACGGTTTCAGAGGAGATAGTGGGACTAAGGACAGGGTTTGTACACCTTTCAGTATTTGAAGTTCTATGCCTAAAATTAATAAATTCCAAAATAAATGTCTAGGTCAAAGAGTCATAATTTATTTCAAAATGTTCAACAACATATTGTGAATCATATGGAATTTACTAAAGGGTCAACATATGACAATTTCCCGTACATTTTTAATAAAATCAGATTTTCATCCAAAATAATTGACGAATAAAAATTCTGAATGAAAGTTTTAGAGCCTATCAACATAGGATCCTTTAAGCCTAACTTCGTTGAAATAGGTCAAAATGGTAAGAAGCAATTTGACAATTTCCAGAAATTTTAAAATAGAATCTAAGAATTTGATGCAAAAATTGACGAATCAAAAAGCAAAGGTTGACGGGCAGACAACAGACGGACACCTTGGCATAAGCCAGGTGAGCTAATAATAAGTGCTTGACAAGCTATTATTTTAATTTTCATTGGAATCATTGGCCAGGCTACGGTAGAAATAAATGTACCACTACCTTGCTTAGATAAATGAATTTATATCTTGCTGTTGAGTATTTTAAAATCTATTTTGACTGGAACCTGTTGCTACCAGTCAAATTAGTTACAGAATATGCATATTCGTTACATCATAAAGAGTTTGTCAGTTTGTGTCTCGGTGTACGGTTAAAAGCTTAAGACTACTGAACGAATGGAATATTCCATTGGATATCATATTGTGTAACTAATCTGACTGCCAGCAACAGGTTCCAGTCAAAATAGTTTCAAAATATTTTACAGCAAGATAGAAATTCACTTGATCTAAGTAGAGTAGTATGCAATCATTCTAAATTATATACGGTAGGTAGGTTGACAACTTTAACCTGATACCCCTATAACATAGTATAATTTTTACTGGTACTTTTATCAAGTTCAATGCCTATCTTACCAAGAACGGAGGTCTTGGCCGCGTGCCAGGGACGGCACAGTACATCTCATAAATAAATTAGAATGTATCCAAAAAAGAATATCTTTGAAAAGGGAAATTCTGTTTTGCTTAGAAAATATGGTAAGATATTTTGGAGATGTTCTATAGCAGCTGCTTCTAAGTCTATTACAAGTACAGCTCACAAATAAGTTAATGTAGTTATAAAACAGAAACAGAAAATTTATCTTGTTTTGAAAACATGTAAATTTATTTGTAAGGTGTTCTATACAAAAGGGTGACAGGTTTCTTGGAAGCCGGAATATTAAAATAACCTGGCTTTAACCATTATCTTGCTGTTTTCACAGGCTAGTCACTACACGGTCAGAACAAGAAAGATTTGTGTAGATTATTTAAAAAATAATGCTGAAAGTTGTCTACAATGGATTACCTCAAAAGTTTCCAAAATGAATAGCCGACCGTTATCATATATTTCTATGTACTGAGTTGAGAAAGGTTTGGAGTCAATGTGAGGGAATATCACATTCTGACGCATTGTTTTGATAAGCTGTCGCCATATGGTGGAATTGAATGCCATTAGAATTTTTTTATTAAGCAAGATGATCATTTTCCATGACTTTTTCATGATTCTGATCAAAATTCTTAATTTCCACGACTTTTCAAGGCCTGGAATTTACATTTTCAAATTCCATGATTTTCTAGGGTTTACATGACCAGTGCGAACTGCGAACCCAGTGAGGAACATGCACTTGACGGCTTAGACCGGATCCCCACCACATATATATTTATATATATATAATTGTTCTGTTGAATATTTTGAAAATAATATGACTGGAATTGGAACGAATTGCTGCCTAAGGCAATGGTTGTTTCCAGTCAAATTAATTTCAAAATGCAGCCATGATCCATATGATGATGCATTGGATATGTTGGAGACTTAGCCTATCACAGTCGTATCACAACAATGAATATGAAGAAATTGGTAACAAATAACAGAAATAAACCAGAGTTATCACTTTTCGTGAGGGATAAGAATAAGAATATAGCCAGAATGAGGCCATAGTACCCAATTCCACCATTTTAGGAGCCTTTGTTGATTGAATGGCAAACAATAAAATAGTACAATATAGACTAGTAAATAAAAGATTGAGAGCCATCTTTCTCTTTGTCTCACCTGTCGAGGAGAATCTTTGCCAGTGTATCGTTTCTTGTTAATTTTAAGGATTCTTTCAGCGCATTCCAGCGATCGACCTGTGCGCCAATATTCACGGATGACTTTTTTCTCCCCTGATCATACACACGCTTTCTATCTTTAGTCTCTTCTTTACTAAATTTCCGTTTTCTTCCTCTTGTTTCGGTACGTTTATCTTTCTGAAAGTCTGGCATGATTAATCGCCTACTTTGCGCTAGCGCACTCTGGGAAACCTGATCTTAGGTCGAACCGTCACGTGATATGAAAATGACGTATTATTTTTCGTAATGCATCATGGGCTGGGAAAACCCATATTCTGCATATTTCAAATTTTATTTTTAGTGAGCGTAAAAAATAAAATCAGAAAAATAAATCCAATCTGCGAAATGTATGCAGTTGCACAAAGAGGACATTTATGTGACCATTTAATACATAATACTGAACTCTATCACATACAACAAGAAAATTATACAAATTTGAAGGAAATGTCAATTTCCCTTTCTCCGAGATCTAACAATACTCACCATTCTGTTACTTCTGATATACAGCTGGCCTTGACAACGGCTCTAGGATTATAGACGTAGAAAGCTTTACCGACTCCTGGGAACCGGGTACTCGGCTCCCAACTGCCGAGTACCCGTTTACCATAGAGCTCATATTGTTTGCATAGCCACCAAACAAGAGAAAACTATGGCTTGCCTCCGTGGGGCTGGGAGGCTGGGTCCGTAACAGAATGGTGAGTATTGTTAGATCTCGGAGAAAGGGAAATTGACATTTCCTTCATTCTCCTTCGATCAATACTCACCATTCTGTTACTTCTGATATACAGCTGGCCTTGACAACGGCTCTAGGATTATAGACGTAGAAAGCTTTACCGACTCCTGGGAACCGGGTACTCGGCTCCCAACTGCCGAGTACCCGTTTACCATAGAGCTCATATTGTTTGCATAGCCACCAAACAAGAGAAAACTATGGCTTGCCTCCGTGGGGCTGGGAGGCTGGGTCCGTAACAGAATGGTGAGTATTGTTAGATCTCGGAGAAAGGGAAATTGACATTTCCTTCATTCTCCTTCGATCAATACTCACCATTCTGTTACTTCTGATATACACCAGATTTGATCAGTAACCTGGTGGGAAGGGTCAAGCCATAAATGCTAATTTTGCCCCTTGGAGAAAGATTTTAGACTTCAAACTTGACTAACGGAGACCTAAAAGGACTGTCAAGTTCACGGAACCGAATCACATTCGCATCACCGCCCCCCCCCCCCCCCCCTTTTCCTCCTAAGAAAAGGGAGAGAACTCACGAACATGTATCTCGCCTGAAACACAAATATGCCAAGAGGGTTAACTGCTCCCTGCATATTCCATGTATTAGCCTGATGAATGAACATGATACACATCCATAATACAAAAAACTCTCACTATTGAATTAGCTTATGATAATTGGACTCCAGATGTACCGCCTCCAACCATTCACTGGTTCGGCCATCAGTGACACAATCTGGTTGTCATCCTCTCGCTTGACCATGCCTGCTTTAGGTTCTTTTCTTACCGAAGTGAAAAAAGGGTGAAGAGCAGTGTGGTCACTAACTATCGTTTCAAAACAGCTAAAGCGAGTGGATTGGCTGAGTCTGAGACATCCCTCATATAGTAATCCGTAAATGAGGACTCACAGTGCCATTGTGCAACGGCCATGATGTCCTTTAACGGAACACCATTGTAAAGGGCGGTCGAGGCGGCTATTCCTCTGATATCGTGTGCCCTTACGCCTTGCACCTGGTGCCCAGTCACCATCTCGTGAGTAGTCTGAATGCATTCGACCACCAAACGAGAGATAGTATCCATGGATGCGGCGCCATAAGGCTTTTTATGGCAGATCCACAGATGTCAATCATTCGACCGTAACGAGTCAGTCCGTTTCTTGTACTTAGTCAAAGCACGGACCGGGCACCAGACACTGGCATCACGATCAAACCTAGTTAACTTCGGTATAATGATCGGTTTGCCGGGATATCTCAAAGATTGGTTATTTGACATAAACTCTGCTCTTGGCAGAAGACGCATACCTTCTCCAGAAACAATAAATCGGTCCCTCTCTGCCGAAAGCGCATGGATCTCACTGCGCCTTCTAGCTGAGGAAGCTGCCAATAGAAAGACCGCCTTTAGAGTCAAATGCTTTAGACTAGCCGAACGCAACGGTTCGAAAGGGTGCTTGGCCGGTACATTAAGCACTAAAGATAGACTCCAGGCTGGAATGACTACCGGTTGTCTGGGTTGGAGATTTCTCATTCCCTTCACCATCACATTTAACTGGGCCACCTCTGGACTATCCCTGTTGGCTAGACAAGGGATAACTGATGCCAAAGCTGACTTGTATCCAGCAACTGTGACGGGAGCTAGTCCTGAAAAGAACAGCTCACAGAGAAAGTCTGCTATTTGCTGAATAGTGGATTGAAAGGTATCAATACCCTTTTCTTCACACCAGTCTGCAAATCTGTTAACCTTGTTGTTATATGACTTGAAGGTTGACCTCCTTCTCGCAGCCGCGATGAAATCAGCAGCCTGTCGAGAAAAGCCTTCCGACGTGGAACGTTGTTTGATAACATCCACGCAGTCAATTTGAACATTTCGGGACGCTCGTGTAGGAAGCGTCCCTTGGCCTGGGAGATTATGTTCGGAATCTCGGGCAACTGCACAGGATTTTCCACCAACAGATCCAGAAGATCGGTGAACCACGCCCTGCTCGGCCAATACGGCGCTATTAGCAGGACCAGACACGGTTCCTCCCTGACCTTCACCAATACATTCGGTAGAAGAATGGTGGGTGGGTACGCGTAAGCGTGCATCCCTCTCCAGCTTATCGCCAGAGCGTCTGTATCGACGGCATTTGGATCTGGAATCGGCGAGACATATGTCATGATTTGAGCATTTTCCTTTGTGGCGAACAAGTCCACGTTGGGTTTGCCCCAATGCTCGAAGATCCGTCGCAGAACCGGAGGGTTGAGGGACCATTCTGTTGGCAGAATTCTCTGTCTGCGAGACAAAGCATCCGCCAGAATGTTCAATCGGCCAGGAATATGAGCTGCTTTCAAAACAACCGAGTAATTCCTGCACCATTGAATCAAGTGCCACACTCTGATACACAGAGTGGGCGACCTGGTCCCGCCTTGGCGATTTATATATGATACTACTGTCGAATTGTCCGACCATATCAATATCACCTTGCCCCTGATCATCGGAAGGAACTCTTCCAACGCCAGTTCCACTGCCATCATTTCCAACAGATTGATATGCAGCTGACTCTCCGGGAGAGTCCATGTGCCCGAGACCTGGTGTTCTCCCAGGCAGGCACCCACCCCTCCAGCGATGCATCCGTGTACACGGACAGCTGGGGGTGGGGTAGATGCAGCGAAACCCATACTAGGAGATTCTGACGCTCCTTCCACCATACAAGATGCGACATTATCGGCTCCAAAACTGGTACCAGTTTTGACAGGGGTCCTGTTCTCTGTTTCCACAGAGACATCGGATACAACTGGATAGGCCTTCGCATTAGAGCAGCGTACGGGATAACCTGCTCCATGGAGACCATCATGCCCAGCATCTGAAGGAACCGCCTCGCCTGAATGTGGTTTCCCACTCAAAAACTCTTGAGGATGGCTAACAGAGACACCACTCTGGGCTCTGACGGGTACACCCTGCCCTCCTCGAGATCGAATCGCATCCCCAAATAAACGAAATGTTGAGTGGGCGTCAACTCGGATTTCTCCTCGTTGTCTATCCAGCCTAGATCTGAAAGTAACCTCAGAGTCAGAGCAGTATCCACGTTCAACCTGGCTGCCGAGTCTGCCTTGATCAGCCAGTCGTCTATGTAGGTGTGTAGCGCCACGTTCTCTTTTCTGAGAAACGCTGTCACCGCAAGGACCACTCTTGTGAAAACCCTCGGAGCTGTCGACAGGCCAAATGGGAGAACAATAAACTCCCATACTTGATTCTGAAACGTAAATCTCAGAAACCTGTGACCACTCCTGTTCATTGGAATGTGGAAATATGCATCTTTCAGATCGATCGATACACACCACATTCCTTTCCTCAATCCCGCCATTAACGACCTCAGCGTTTCCATCTGGAACCGAGGCGTATGGATAAACCAATTTAATGGCCTGAGATTGAGTATGGGTCTCCATCCCCCTGTGCTCTTGGGGACAAGGAATATGTTTGAATAGAAGCCTGGAGTGTTCCGGTTTGCTGGTTTTATTGCTCCCTTCAGAAGCAAACCCGACACTTCCTTTTGAACGGCTTCTAACTTGTCTGGCTCCCTTGGTACGGGTGTCCAGACAGGTGCCAAAGACAGATTTTGTGGTGGAAAGTCCCACCACTCCGGCATGTAACCCTGGGATAACCATCCCAGGACCAGACTGTCTGACGTCACACCTCGCCAGGCCTCGACGAAACGCATGAGCCTTCCACCCACCATAGACGCCTCGACGTCTAACGGGGTTGTCCGGCTCGCAGTCCTCCCCCCCCCCCCCCTCTTTCTTAACGAGAGAGAGAGAGAGAACCATTTCGTTCTAGGCACGACGGGTATAACTGGCACCGCTGTTCCTGTCGCACAGGCGCGGTCCAGACGGATATGAAGGGAGCTCTCGTACCCTCAGGTATGATCCGGCCCCTTCTGTCCGCCCTTTGTGGACTTACCCTTCCCCTTGCCCTTCCCGCCTCTAGGGCGGTCAGGAGCAAACTTGGGGAGGGTAGGCGCCTCTACAACCTTCCTGGCTTTCTTCGCCGGCGGCGGCTGAGAAAAGCCAGCTGAAGCAGAAGTCGCAACAGGCTTAGCTTTCGCCTTGCCCTTATGCTTCTTCTGCTTCTTTGAAGGTTGTCCCGCTAGCGGTTTCCCTACAGCCCCTTGTGCGTGCGCTTGCCGCACTAGCTCTAGCTGCAGGTTGACCGCTAACCGATTCTGCGCGATACTGGCTATATCCTCTAAGATGGCCCGCGCATGGCCACCGAAGATGCTAGGCCCTGTCAGGGGCGTCCCAAGAAGACGCTCCCTGACTGCCGTAGCCGGACGCATATGGTCAATGACCATTTGCCTCCTGGATGTTGTCACTCGCGCTTGCACCCTTGCCAATGCGTCCATAGACAGCACCAGGCCGTCATTTACGCACGAAAGCACCACAGGTGGCACAGGGTGGCCTGCCCCCGCTTCAGCCCACACCGACTGAAGGAGACGATAAGAGTTGTTGACAGCGCTCATAGCTGCCCTCACACCCTCATCGCATAGGGACAGGACTTCCTCTTGATGTACCTGAGCCTTGTCCACAAGTGCCGGACCGGGGCCACCCGCCCCGGCACTCTGAACGCCCAGTACCCATCGGTCATCCTCGGTGACCGACAGGACTACACCATATCTGTTGTATTCCCCCCGCGGAATACGACATCTTGCCCGCACCTCCCTGGAGGCCGCAGGGAGCTGACCCTTGGTCATAAGTTGTTTGCTATAAATAGCCTCCAACAATTCTATGAACCGTGGATCCAGTCCCACAGACTGGATCCGGGCCGCGGGAAAAATCCGCGTCCTGATCGACGCAACCGACGGACGGGCCATGGCCGGAGCCAGACGGGACTGCCAGGGGTCCGTACAAGATGGCCCCCTCGGAAACCAGTCCAGAACCCTGTCCGAGGACAGGGTCCGTACCAGGCATGGGGAGAAACTGCCCCCAAACCTTTGGTAGCAGGGACGACACCAGCATGGGCAGAACGCTATGCAGAAAACCCTGCAAAGCCGGACCAAACCACGCCGGCGGTGCCATCTCCGCCACCTCCAGCTGGGGACGTGGAGCACCCCCACCGGCCGAACCGGGCGCTCCACGATTTACTCTCGGACCGCCTGACCCCGCGTCAGACCCAGCCAAGTCCTTCTGGGCAAGGAACTTAACCATCATATCCACGGACCACACTGCGCACACATTACACCTATGGTCTAGGTTACAGGGCGAACACCTAAAGCAGACATGGTCCTTAAATACGACTCGTACAAATTTATGGCACTCGTCACATGATGGCGGGGTTGGCTTGGCCTATAAAATAAGCACAAACCTACAATTACAAGCGGAACGAGACCCTGATGGAAGGCAGACAATTAATTTTCAAATAATTTGACTCATAAATTGCAGGAAATGTCAATTTCCCTTTCTCCGAGATCTAACAATACTCACCATTCTGTTACTTCTGATATACAGCTGGCCCTGACAGCGGCTCTAGGATTATAGACTTAGAAAGCTTTATAGACTCCTGGGAACCGGGTACTCGGCTCCCAACTGCCGAGTACCCGTTTACCATAGAGCTCATATTGTTTGCATAGCCACCAAACAAGAGAAAACTATGGCTTGCCTCCGTGGGGCTGGGAGGCTGGGTCCGTAACAGAATGGTGAGTATTGTTAGATCTCGGAGAAAGGGAAATTGACATTTCCTGCATTCTCCTTCGATCAATACTCACCATTCTGTTACTTCTGATATACACCAGATTTGATCAGTAACCTGGTGGGAAGGGGCAAGCCATAAATGCTAATTTTGCCCCTTGGAGAAAGATTTTAGACTTCAAACTTGACTAACGGAGACCTAAAAGGACCGTCAAATTCACGGAACCGAATCACATTCGCGTCACAGTACCCCCCCTTTTTTTCTCCTAAGAAAAGGGAGAGAACTAACGAACATGTATCTCGCCTGAAAACACAAATATGCCAAGAGGGTTAACTGCTCCCTGCATATTCCATCTATTAGCCTGGGAATGAGCATGAATATATAAGATGAATGAACATGATACATATCCATAATACAAAAAACTCTCACTATTGAATTACCTTATGATAATTGGACTTCAGACGTACCGCCTCCAACCATTCACCGGTTCGGCCATCAGTGACACAATCTGGTTGACATCCTCTCGCCTGACCATGCCTGCTTTAGGTTCTTTTCTTACCGAAGTGAGAAAAGGGTGAAAAGCAGTGTGGTCACTAACTATCGTTTCAAAACAGCTAAAGCGAGTGGATTGGCTGAGTCTGACACATCCCTCATATAGTAATCCGTGAATGAGGACTCACAGTGCCATTGTGCAACGGCCATGATGTCCTATAACGGAACACCATTGTAAAGGGCGGTCGAGGCGGCTATTCCTCTGACATTGTCTGCCCTTACGCCTTGCACCTGGTGCCCAGTCGCCATCTCGTGAGTAGTCTGAATGCATTCGACCACCCAACGAGAGATAGTATCCATGGATGCGGCGCCATAAGACTTTTTATGGCAGATCCACAGATGTCCGTCGTTCGACCGTAACGAGTCAGTCCGTTTCTTGTACTTAGTCAAAGCACGGACCGGGCACCAGACACTGGCATCACGATCAAACCTAGTTAACTTCGGTATAATGATCGGTTTGCCGGGATATCTCAAAGATTGGTTCTTTGACATAACCTCTGCTCTTGGCAGAATATGCAGACCTTCTCCAGAAACAATAAATCGGTTCCTCTCTGCCGAAAGCGCATGGATCTCACTGCGCCTTCTAGCTGAGGAAGCTGCCAATAGAAAGACCGCCTTTAGAGTCAAATGCTTTAGACTAGCCGAACGCAACGGTTCGAAAGGGTGCTTGGCCAGTACATTAAGCACTAAAGATAGACTCCAGGCTGGAATGACTACCGGTTGTCTCGGTCGGAGATTGCTCATTCCCTTCAACATCACATTTAACTGGGCCACCTCTGGACTATCCCTGTTGGCTAGACAAGGGATAACTGATGCCAAAGCTGACTTGTATCCAGCAACTGTGATGGGAGCTAGTCCTCAAAAGAACAGCTCACAGAGAAAGTCTGCTATTTGCTGATAGTGGATTGAAAGGTATCAATACCCTTTTCTTCACACCAGTCTGCAAATCTGTTAACCTTGTTGTTATATGACTTGAAGGTTGACCTCCTTCTCGCAGCCGCGATGAAATCAGCAGCCTGTCGAGAAAAGCCTTCCGACGTGGAACGTTGTTTGATAACATCCACGCAGTCATTGAACATTTCGGGACGCTCGTGTCGGAAGCGTCCCTTGGCCTGGGAGATTATGTTCGGAATCTCGGGCAACTGCACAGGATTTTCCACCAGCAGATCTAGAAGATCCGTGAACCACGTCCTGCTCGGCCAATACGGCGCTATTAGCACGACGGCCTTTGGATCTGTAATCGGCGAGACATATGTCATGATTTGAGCATTTTCCTTTGTGGCGAACAAGTCCACGTTGGGTTTGCCCCAATGCTCGAAGATCCGTCGCAGAACTGGAGGGTTGAGGGACCATTCTGTTGGCAGGATTCTCTGTCTGCGAGACAAAGCATCCGCCAGAATGTTCTATCGGCCAGGAATACGAGCTGCTTTCAAAACAACCGAGTAATTCCTGCACCATTGCATCAAGTGCCACACCCTGATACACAGAGTGGGCGACCTGGTCCCGCCTTGGCGATTTATATATGATACTACTGTCGAATTGACCGACCGTATCAATATCACCCTGCCCCTGATCATCGGAAGGAACTCTTCCAACGCCAGTTCCAGTGCCATCATTTCCAACAGATTGATATGCAGCTGACTCTCCGGGAGAGTCCATGTGCCCGAGACCTGGTTCTCCCAGGCAGGCACCCCACCATTCAAGCGATGCATCCGTGTAGACGGACAGCTGGGGGCGGGGTAGGTGCAGCGAAACCCCTAATAGGAGATTCTGACGCTGTTTCCACCATAGAAGATGCGATATTATCGGCTCCAAAACTGGCACCAGTTTTGACAGGGGTTCTGTTCTCTGTTTCCACAGAGACATCAGATACAACTGGATAGGCCTTCGCATTAGAGCATCGTACGGGATAACCTGCTCCATGGAGACCATCATGCCCAGCATCTGAAGGAACCGCCTCGCCTTGAATGTGGTTTCCCACTCGAAAACTCTTGAGGATGGCTAACAGAGACACCACTCTGGGCTCTGACGGGTAAACCCTGCCCTCCTCGAGGTCGAATCGCATCCCCAAATAAACGAAACGTTGAGTGGGCGTCAACTCGGATTTCTCCTCGTTGACTATGCAGCGTAGATCTGAAAGTAACTTCAGAGTCAGAGCAGTATCCACGTTCAACCTGGCTGCCGAGTCTGCCTTGAGCAGCCAGTCGTCTATGTAGGTGTGTAGCGCCACGTTCTCTTTTCTGAGAAACGCTGTCACCGCAAGGACCACTCTTGTGAAAACCCTCGGAGCTGTCGACAGGCCAAACGGGAGACTGTAAACTCCCATACTTGATTCTGAAACGCAAATCTCAGAAACCTGTGCCAACTCCGATTCATAGGAATGTGGAAATATGCATTTTTCAGATCGATCGATACACACCACATTCCTTTCCTCAATCCCGCATTACCGACCTCGGCGTTTCCATCTGGAACCGAGGCGTATGGATAAACCAATTTAATGGCCTGAGATTGAGTATGGGTCTCCATCCCCCTGTGCTCTTGGGGACAAGGAACATGTTTGAATAGAAGCCTGGAGTGTTTCGATTTGCTGGTTTTATTGCTCCCTTCAGAAGCAAACCCGACACTTCCTTTTGAACGGCTTCTAACTTGTCTGGCTCCCTTGGTACGGGTGTCCAGACAGGTGCCAAAGACAGATTTTGTGGTGGAAAGTCCCACCACTCCGGCATGTAACCCTGGGATAACCATCCCAGGACCAGACTGTCTGACGTCACACCTCGCCAGGCCTCGACGAAATGCATGAGCCTTCCACCCACCATAGACGCCTCGACGTCTAACGGGGTTGTCCGGCTCGCAGTCCGCCCCCCCCCCCCTCTTTCTTAACGAGAGAGAGAGAGAACCATTTCGTTCTAGGCACGACGGGTATAACTGGCACCGCTGTTCCTGTCGCACAGGCGCGGTCCAGGCGGATATGAAGGGAGCTTTCGTACCCTCAGGTACGCTTCGGCCCCTTCTGTCCGCCCTTTGAGGCCTTACCCTTACCCTTCCCCTTGCCCTTCCCGCCTCTAGGGCGGTCAGGAGCAACATTGGGGAGGGTAGGCGCCTCTACAACCTTCCTGGGCTTCTTCGCCGGCGGCGGCTCTGAAAACCCAGCTGAAGCAGAAGTCGCAACAGGCCTAGCTTTCGCCTTGCCCTTATGCTTCTTCTGCTCCTTTGAAGGTTGTCCCGTTAGCGGTTTCCCCACAGGCCCCAGTGCGTGCGCTTGCCGCACTAGCTCTAGCTGTAGGTTTACCGCTAACCGATTCTGCACGATACTGGCGGTATCCTCTAAGATGGCCCATGCTTGGCCACCGAAGATGCTAGGCCCTGTCAGGGGTGTCCCAAGGAGACGCTCCCTGACTGCCGTAGCCGGACGCATATGGTCAATGACCATTTGCCTCCTGGATTTCGTCACACGCGCTTGCACCCTTGCCAATGCGTCCATCGACAGCACCAGGCCGTCATTGACACATGAAAGCGCCACAGGTGGCACAGGGTGGCCTGCCCCCCTTCAGCCCACACCGACTGAAGGAGACGATAAGAGTGGTTGACAGCGCTCATCGCTGCCCTCACACCCTCATCGCATAGGGACAGGACTTCTTCCTGGTGTACCTGAGACTTGTCCACAAGTGCCGGACCGGGGTGACCCGCCACGGCACTCTGGACGCCCAGTACCCATCGGTCATCCTCCGTGACCGACGGGACTACACCATACCTGTCGTATTCCCCCCGCGGAATACGACATCTTGCCCGCACCTCCCTGGAGGCCGCAGGGAGCTGACCCTTGGTCATCAGTTGTTTGCTATAAATAGCATCCAACCATTCTATGAACCGTGGATCCAGTCCCACTGACTGGATCCGGGCCGCGGGCAAAATCCCCGTCCTGATCGACGCAACCGACGGACGGGGCGCATCTTCATCGGCCGTGGCCGAAACCACAGACGGGTCAACCCTGGCTAGCCACGCCAGAGCATCTGACCAATCTACCTCCGATGAAGACACCCCCACAAACACGTCACCCGTTGACGTGCTCACGGGTCAGCCAGCCACGGCCTCCCAGCAAGGAGCCACGGCTGACACGCCAGGCACTCCGGTACCACATGGTTCCGCCGCCACCCCATGAAACACTCCGGTCCATGGGGTAGGTCCGCACGGAAAACCGTACGGACCCGTAGCAGTCGCGGAACCATAGCCGGACACGGGCGCCCACGGCACCCCACGTCCGACTGCCGGACCAGGCGAGATAGGTGAGTACCACGCCCGGCCCGGCACACCAGTTCCCGTGATGGCTGGTGTCAAACCAAGCCGCACGGAACCGGTGTACGGTAACGGATTTGCCTCAGCCACAGGCGGAGCCGCTGACCTGGCTTGCGCCAAACCAGACAAATGGAGGCCGGTTCCGTCTAGGACGGAATCAACCTCCATATTCTCCACCTGCGGCTTCACGGGCCGCAGCAACCTCTCCTCCTCGGCCTCCTCGTCTTCAGACTCCGAAGAGTCGTCACTAGACGAGTCAACCGTGGAACCGTCCTGGCGGACGGCTCCCACACCTGACGGACCGGCCACCGCTACTGGACCACCCGGAGGTGGCCGCAGAGAAACAGAAACCCGTCTGGCCGAAGCCAGGCGGGACTGCCAGGGGGCCGTACGAGACGGCCCCCTCGGTAACCAGTCCAGAATCCTGTCCGAGGACAGGATCCGTACCAGGCATGGGGAGAAACTGCCCCCCAACCTTTGGTAGCAGGGACGACACCAGCGTGGTCAGAACGCTATGCAGAAAAACCCTGCAGAGCCGGACCAAACCACGCCGGCGGTGCCATCTCCGCCACCTCCAGCTGGGGACGTGGAGCACCCGCACCGGCCGAACCGGGCGCTCCACGATTTACTCTCGGACCGCCTGACCCCGCGTCAGACCCAGCCAAGTCCTTCTGGGCAAGGAACTTAACCATCGTTTCGACGGACCACACTGCACAAACATTACACCTATGATCTATATTACACAGGGCACACTTAAAACAGACATGGTCCTTGAACATTACATGGACAAACTTATGGCAGTCGTCACATGATGGCGGGGCTGGCTTGGCCTATAAAATAAGCACAAACCTACAATAAACAAGCGGAACGAGACCCGGATGGAAGGCAGACAATTAATTTTCAAATAATTTGACTCATAAATTAACCGTAACCTCCCCGCACCCCACCCCGCCACGTTACAACAACGATCGCATTGATTATGACGACAAGTACGCGGCGGGCACAACACACCCATAATAGATCCTCCAGGATGTGTAACGGCTCCAGGAATCATATCGCATAGCATTCAGGGTATATTTACTAATCAATATAAATTATACTCCTAACGAACGCAGCACGATATGTGAAGAAAACAACAAAATGTATAACAAAACTGCTGTCTCACACGGTAAAACCGCAGACCACACATCTACTCAAGAATTTTGAAACCACCGATCATTGCAAACCGATCGTGATCGCACGTAAACTTGATCATTCTAAAGTTTCCGGTACCATTTTTAGTACGCAGCACCCAGAATAAGATGCGCGAATTAATGAAAAATTTTCCTTCACATAAACATCCGAGCGACCGGGTGTGACGTCACACGCTCGGATTCTACGGAGAACGACGTCAGCCGATATTCGTGTTAGAAATACCGTAGCAAACACCTATTTTCATATCTCCCGATCGCCTGTTGGGGTTTAAAGAAGGCGATCGTCTGGCATATATCGTTGTTAGCACACGTCCCAGATTCTATGGGGTCAGAAATTGGAACATGCAACACAACGAAATTTAGAGACCTAAGTCTTTTAACTATGGATAATAAAGAACAATACAACCTGGTTGTCTTGGGCGGTATTCTCCATAGTCCTTAGTTAATCCTTTCAGAACACACAAACTATCACTGATTAAAGACTTAGATTATTTTAAAACACTAAAATCCTTAATGCAAAAAGCATGTATTGCTCTTGTCGCTATGCAAACAAGAATGAGCTCTATGGTAAACGGGTACTCGGCAGTTGGGAGCCGAGTACCCGGTTCCCAGGAGTCGGTAAAGCTTTCTAAGTCTATAATCCTAGAGCCGCTGTCAGGGCCAGCTGTATATCAGAAGTAACAGAATGGTGAGTATTGATCGAAGGAGAATAACCGTATCCCTCCCGCACCCCACCCCGCCACGTTACAACAAAGATCGCATTGATTATGACGACAAGAACGAAGCGGCCATAAAACACGCCCATATTAGATCCTCCAGGATGTCTAACGGCTCCAGGAATCATATCGCATAGCATTCGCGGTATATTTACCAATCAATATAAATTATACTCCCTATCGAAAGCCAAACGATATGTGAAGAAAACAACAAAATGTATAACAAACTGCTGTATCACACGGTAAAACCGCAGACCACACATCTACTCAAGAATTTTGAAACCACCGATCATTGCAAACCGATCGTGATCGCACGTAAACTTGAACATTCTAAAGTTTCCGGTACCATTTTTAGTACGCAGCACCCAGAACGAGATGCGCGAATTAATGAAAAAAATTTTCTTCACATAAACATCCGAGCGAACCGGGTGTGACGTCACCCGCTCGGATCCTACGGAGAACGACGTCAGCCGATATTCGTGTTAGAAATACCGTAGCAAACACCTATTTTCATATCTGCCGATCGCCTGTTGGGGTTTAAAGAAGGCGATCGTCTGGCATATATCGTTGTTAGCACACGTCCCAGATTCTCTGGGGTCAGAAATCAGGACATGCGACACAGCGAAATTTAGAGACCTAAGTCTTTTAACTATGGATAATAAAGAATGATACAACCTGGTTTTCATAGGCGGTATTCTCCATAGTATCCAGTTAAATCCTCAAGAACGCACAAACTATCACTTCACAGACAAAGACTTAGATTTCTTTAACAAAAGACACTAAAAATCTTCTCCTGCAAAAAGCATGTATTGCTCTTGTTGCTATGCAAACAAGAATGAGCTCTATGGTAAACGGGTACTCGGCAGTTGGGAGCCGAGTACCGGTTCCCAGGAGTCGGTAAAGCTTTCTAAGTCTATAATCCTAGAGCCGCTGTCAAGGCCAGCTGTATATCAGAAGTAACAGAATGGTGAGTATTGATCGAAGGAGAACTATAATTCTCTTTATTTCATTAGGGTGTGAATGTGGACCTTTAAAAAAAAAAAATTTATTTTCAATAAATTCGTAATTTTTATACAACATTTGTTGATTTTATCAACAAGCAGTAAAACTAATTATTTTACCTACATAGTTATTTGGCGAGCGAAACACGTGTGTTTTCAATATTACATAAAGTTATTTATAACTGGTAGAAATGACACTGACCCAGTTTTTGCGTCAGACCACATAAGGCAGTTTGTGTAAAACTGATTGTTTATTGTTGTCTTTTTTGTTATTTCGGGGACGACCAGAAATTCATCCACAGGCCCCGTGGTCACACAGATCTAAATACTATTTTGAAAACTGAAATAAACAAAAGCCGATTTGCTGCTTAGGATGAGTGTGGCATTGTTAGTTAGCGAGATAAAAACACATTTCGCCCGTGTAAAAAGGTTCGACGTACTATATAGAATGTTCTAACCTTTTAACCATCGAATTTGTTCAAGAAAATTTTAATTTTCTCATAGAAAATGTCCATTTGCAGACCAAGAGAAAACTATTTTTGAAAGTTTAACTGCATTGACTGGCTCGTTTATGAAGCCAGTCATTCCAGTGCTAGATTTTCGAAAAGGCCTCTTGGTCTGCAGATGGACATTTCTCAAGACGACTGTAGAAGCTGTTTTTGGCTGATATGAGTGTTAGAGTTAAAATAGATATCAGATTGTCACTGTGAAACTCAGCACTGGCGGCATACGAATGCACTGGAGGCTAAATTTTATTTGGATTGGTTTAGGAGACCCACGAAATCACTGGCAGCGATACGAAAACTGGGATCCCTCGAGTTGTGATATGAAAGTCATTAACACCAGCAAAAATGATCCTCTTGATGAGAAAACATGACGCCCACAAATAAATTACGCTTCAAATTATAAAAAAAGATTATTCTTTCTTCTTCTTTTCGTTCGCTGATCATACCGCCAGTCCTGTAAGTTACTATCGACATGATCATAAGCGTTAAGTGCGTGGATATGGCCATGGTTTATTAGAGTGCGCCGTGTGGCCTGGAACCTCCGTCTTCAGCACTCGAGGTTTCTGTCAGGGTTACCTCACCCTTACCTCCGTTAGTCGCCTCTTACGACACGCAGAGGATACGGAAGGTGTACTCTAAGCCCCACCTACAGGGCAAAAAAAGAAGATTATTAAAACCGTCCGTTGATATGTAATTTTTTCTCCTTTTCTGGTGGTCGTCTGCAACGTTCCCGTCGCGATTCATCCTCAAGAGCAGAGGCACCCTTCCGTAAAACACGACATGTTGATTTCATCACTATGACAACATTGTTGTTCTACGGATGCACCTAACGGCCATGGTAAATTATATTTTTTCAGATCTAGGTCTAGACCAGGCATGCCCGACAATGAAGACACATTATCAGTGCGCACGTGCTAGTTTGGCTATATGCTTTATCCAGATAGATGAAATAGAGCCTGGGTGGGGTGGGGGTGGGTGGGTGGGGGTGGGTTATAAAGCTGCATATATTGATTGTAGGCCTATTTATGATTTGTGTAGAATGTAACACATATGAACAGAAAGTAAAGTTCATTAGCTTTGTAATGATGTATATTATCATAATCCCGGCAAAGTGCAAATTACGCCCTTTTTATATGTTTTATATAACAGAAGTCTATCGATAAGGGAATATATGTGATGGTAGGAAAATTGCTGCATTCATAAACTTTAAATCTAAATATTTACCATTAACCCTTTGATGCCTAAATTTCTTCAGGAAAATAAAAATATGTGTTTTTTAAAATATCCATTTGCGGGCCAAGAGAGGGCTGTTTTGATTTCCTACTGGAATGTCTGACTCGATTACTGGCTCAGCTTTCCCAATGATATGGGTAAATCTAACAAGTTATACTGAATTAGTCCTACAGACCACTCGACCGACAGCCCAGTAGTTCTACAGCCCAGTAGTCCGACGGCCCAGTAGTCCGACAGCCCAGTAGTCCGACAACCCAGTAGTCCGACAGCCCAGTAGTCCGGCAACCCAGTAGTCTGACAGAGCAGCGAATTTAGAAAACCCAGTAGTCCGACAACCCAGTAGTTTGACAAAAGAAATGTAATAGTCGATAAAGTTGTTCAACTGAGCCGGACTACTAAATAGTGCGTGTATACGTGCGCGATCATACACGTGTATGCACACACGCGTACAAATGTATACGCACGCATGTCAAATACGTACGCACGCGCGCACTTACGCACGCACGCACACGAAACGTGTAGGGATACTACGTTATGTAATAGTAGACTGTGGTATAGTACGTACGTTATGTTATATTAAAGGATGGGCGGACTGACTAAAGAAATAATAGCTTTCTTCCAACGTCGCGCGTCGTGGGCGAGCTTTAACGTGCGACGTTAATTCAAACGTCGTGTGTCGTGTATCTGT